>OW388292.1:24480651-25080651 GCA_936450465.1 Gibbula magus
TTCATATGAATTTACAATTAGATTATTGCACATTTCCCCAAGTTGAAAATTTAACTTAAGAAAACATTACATCTTCACAAATGATTTAAAAAGAAAATAACTTTTCTGAGAATAAAGTGAAGAAGAAACTCACAAAATCATGACAAAAATCTTCTTCTGATTACAATACAAAATAATCACAACACAAAAGAAACTATCAGCTGAGATTCAGAGAGGTATCAGAGAATTTAAACAGAAATCTGCTGTCAAATTACAGCGTGAACAATATCATTAAGAAAACAGCATAGACTTCAAATCACACCTGGATATATCAGAACCAAATGAATAGTTTTTAATTTCACTTTCTTGATACACCCGTGAATTACTAACCTTTTTAGAGGCAGATACGGGGGGGGGGGGGGGGGGGGCCCAGAGAGTTTTGCATGTAAATTTGACAAATCCCACTGATCACGTGGAAATAATTAATTAGCGTTTACATCAAAGCACCATCAAGCACGGTTGTCTCAAGATCAAGATGTTGAAGTCAAATATAAAAGAGGATGAAACAAAGTCTCCATATATAATCAAAGCCCAGTACATGGCAATCAAATCACCATTAAGCAACCATTCAGCCATTTTCATCGTAACAATACTTCAATCAAAAACCAAATTAGACACGGTTGAATTCTTCACAGAACAAACAAAACACCTTCGTGAAGGAAAATAAATGAAAAACTATCATCTACAATATTATGGTTTTACACACACACTGGATATAATTAATGGATAGTTACAAAATTTTGGAGAATGAATTTGTGCACTATATAGTTCTTGATAGGAATGTTCCACTGATAGTGAAGGTTGAAGTTGTTGCTATATTGAACGGAAAAGTTAAAGCTCAGGTATATACTAGATAAAATGATAGATATAATATATGTCACTGAGAATACATGTTGATAGGGGAGATAGGAAGACATTTGAATATTGTGACTCATATCTTGTTTATCAAAATATTTTGCTTTGAAATATTGGTCTGTATTATCAAAGTGTTTTCAGTACTAAGAATATCCTAGGCAGACAATGTTACTGAACATTTAATAACCTAGAACATTTATAAAATAGATTCTGTTTATAAGATCAAGAACATAACACTAATAAACGAGTATCTTTTGATTAATATTGATCATCATATATATCATTTAAGATAAATTTCAATCACAATATCCATTACATAGCTTATTGGAAATAAAAGAACTATGTCTCTACTTGATTCGACAAAACTGGTTTTATTAAGATGCGGTTGATTATGGTAACATAAGAATTATTCTTTGGTGTTACAATAGATTTTAATTAAGTGTTATATACTTCATCAGATATGGTAAAAACAGAAAATATATCTCAGTTCGTTGTGAGAATCCTAGTCACCCTAAGTTATAACAGATTTGTCCGATCAAGTAGAGCCCCATAACGGTCAAGATGAAGCAAAGGGGGATAACTCTGTATGAGTAAATAGCTAAGCACGATATGTAGTTATTGATATGATATTGACTTTCTGACTAAGTCACAAGTGAGACAGCACAAAATCTTGAGGAAAAGCGTTGTTATCTCCCAATTAACTACATGACATTACTTAATGGTCATACAAACCGCATGTAAAATGATCTTTCTTTTTTTTTTCTTTTTCTTGTTCCATAATAAATTTGAGGTTATTATTTTATTATGACCATATTCTGAGTAACAGATCTTTGTAACATGTCATGGATATTATCTTAAAATACAGAGAAAATTTGTTCTTATTTGTCAAACCTTATTGATACAAAAATTACTTATAGATCATAGCAATATAAATTTAGAAACTCTGCAATTCTAAGAAAAATAGAATTAAATCACAATGGTGTAAAATATTTAAGGAAATAAAAGCTAATAGTGTGACTGCTTTGAAAATATATAAAAACGGAAGAATCTGTATGAATATTTTGATTCTCTTTCCTAGCGAGCACTGCCTTCAAATCAGTAACATGAAGTTTGCCAGGATTCTCCCTGAGTGTTGAATAACACTCAATGTAAAAAAGGATATCTGTGAACAAACATGCTTTCAAGTGCTGAGCTTTTACTAGTGACAGCAACATATGGTATGTATTATCAAAAAGTGTCTTAGTACTATTGACAGCAACATATGGGTGTTTTTTTATTAAATACTGTCTTAGTACTGTTGATACTGGGGCTGATGAGAATACTGTTGTTGCTCGTAGGCCTGAAACTGAGGTTGAACTTGGCCTTTATGCAGTGGCGGGACGTCTTTACGATACACAAGCATCTTCAACACAGCTTTCTTTCGGATACATTCAACTGCTTCCTTGTGGGTGACAACTGTGAAATCTTTACCGTTCACCTGCAATAGAAGTTTGAAATCTTAGCTACGTTATAGAATTCTTTAGCCTTCTGTTCCCTGATGATTTTTGGCCATGAAAACAAACAAATTACACTTAGGGGCTGGTAAGTTTTTAATTTTATAAACTAATTTAAGAAGGATCACATTGTTGTCGTACAAAGTACAGAGCTCTTTACAAATATTAGGACAACATAAGCTGATTAAAACAGCTGATATAAAGTGGGTCACGTGTCAGATTTAACACTATTAAAGGCTACTTGTACCCAGTCAGATCTAAAATCGAACTCTAAATGCACGCAAATTTGGAACTAAAGGAACCTCGTCTGTTTGGGCCAATGACATTTGAGAGGGGCTTGTACGGTTATGCTTTTGAAACTCATCTGTAGAATATAGAGGTGGGGTGAGGTGACTTGGGGTTTAACATCGCTTTTAAGAGTATTTCACATATGTCGCGACTAATAGGATTATTGAAGGGAGAAAGCCTGTAACAACATGGTTATGCACAGTATCAGTCTAATACACAGTGTGTTTATAAACATAACACAGGATCATTATGATTGATGATACATCAAGCTAAATGTAGTTGTGTACTCTATATACGTACCTGAAGCAGTTTATCGTGTAACATCAAACCACACCTGGAGGCTGGGCTGCTCTCGTGAATGTATGTAACATAGATACCCTGAAGGAAAAAAAAAATCATTGTTGGTGATTTGGGATAAACATTCATCCTAGCCAACTGCAGCCAATTTAAGATATGGTAAAAAAAGTTTCCAAATGCAAGAAATTAACTTTATTTGGTAAAAGTACTGGCATGTATTTAATAGTTTCTTCAAAAGTATTTAATGAGAACATCGTAATTGTCACTATCTGCAATAATACAAATTCTTGTACTTTTTTTAGGGATGAGTTCACTCCCTTGCAGATTTCGAACCCAGTCACCAGCAACATATGTACCAACAGCTTATCCACTCAACCATCTTCACACAAATGAGGTTCAAAACAGTTAAACCCGCAACTGCACTATAAACAGCGCGAGATTTTGCGAGACCTCACAAATATGGAGTGGCAATTTCAAACAAGTTGACTCTCCACTAGGAGAATAATAAGGCTTGTAACTTCAGATCCAACAAACATATAGTAACAAAATTTGTCACAGTAATTCATGATGATGGAGAGATACTACCGGTATTCATTTGAAACTACACCGTTATTTTAAGTTTGAGTGACAGGGTCAGAGTTCATGTGTCAGAGGTTGTGTTTACTGTATTGGTTTACTCCTTTGAGAAATGGTGGGAAGCCTTCTCCCAGTGTATAAAGCATCAATTATCTTTCCTCTTCCATCTGAGTTTTATCTATCTTTTTACTAACGGTATGTATATAAAATGAAAGATCAGTTATAAAAGCACCAAGCAAGATAATACATATAGTGTATACTTACATGGGTGAAATACTAACTGTGAATTTGCTATCCATTACTGCCATTGTTGACCCTTATAACTCACTCCCGGGGGTTTGGATATAGTCCACGCACTAATTTAAAAACCGATCAAGGTTTGCCTGTCCCCTGGCCTGCCCTACCACACAGTTTCGTCTCTCATATCAGCTTCATGCACCATGTTGTTTTCGTCACAAGATAAAACCTCATTCTTCATGTACAACAACTAGACACCAGTCAAATTGTATATAACATCCTTTGATATCTTCTAATGTGTTCTTCAGTAAGACGAAGGATAACAAGTTCAGTTTCAACCATCTCTTCTCAAGAACTGTTCTATCTAGTACTTAGAACTTCCTTTCATAGACTATGTGTATAACACATCAGAAGTCTGTGGAATTCACAGAGAGTAAACTGATATTTGTTATCTTGTGTAAACATCCTGAGAGCAATATTCACAAACTGGCAGATTTAATCAGCGTCACAATTAACACACTTTCCCCTCTGAAACATTTTGACTCTCATTCTGTGACACTATTCTCACACGGATTACAGTACAAAGGTGTTGTGTCCAGTCCAAATTCTGTTAACATTATACAATATATTTTAGAGGATTTTAATGTGGACAGTTTCTGGGACAAAAATCATCTGCAGAATCCAAAGAAGAGACCTTCTGATACATAAAAGAAATACTCTTCAAAACAGATGGGAAGATTAACGATGAAAATGAGAAACACTAACTCATAAACTAATAAAATGGATTCCATTCAAATGCTGCTTAAATAGGGAAAATTATGTCAAGTGTCATTTTGTAATCTTTTCAGAACTTTCTACCAATATTAACTCATAAGTGTATTGCCTAAGATTTCAAATCTTGCACAGCCATGTATTATGGACCAACATCACAAATGTATTTAATATGTCAAAGTTGAGTACCAGTACATGACATGCACAAATAAGAACTTTATCTGGCATAAGCACTCATATTCTGTGCAATATTCTTTAGTTCTCATTTCTCTAATTACATTTCAAACAAATTATTTGCTGCTTTATACAAGTGTATAATTGTATATTTTACGAAAGGAATTTTCTTTTACAAAAACACCAAAATTGTGGGAACAAATCAATATATATGTTATCAGAGACCATGAAATAAATGTCTGTAATGTCATTAGATACTTTGCTGCTTTGTACTATTCATAAGCTTCCCATGCTCCAACAACCCAGGCCATGTGCTTTTCTAAAATTAGCCCCCTCTTGTGTTTCACTCACTCTGCAAGGGCCACTGTGAGGCTTCAGCCCGCCCCTCCTGATAAAGAATGTGCGGTACTGCCTTACCGCGAGTTGCGGGTTTAAGCTACTTTTACATTCAGTATCCCTCTGATAGAAGTAAAGTGGCACAGCTCCTAAGTCTATTTGTAACCTCTGGCGAGAGCTTCAAATTAGTAGGATTTTGAATGTAAATAAACTTTGATCAATAACACTCAATATAATTAGCGATTAGCTGACCTTATCAGGGTATCCCTGGGGACTCTGGTGGTGATCCTGGTCGATGCCTCCTCCGATGCGGAACCCACAGCGGTATTTCTGTTTGCCGTCCTGGTCCAGGATTGGATTTCCAGCCTGGTCCATCTCGGACTCCTTCTCCAGAACAATTGGGTACTGAAACCAAAGAGAGATCTTATGAAACAATATTCTAAAAATAGGGGCGAAACCTTTTTTTAAATTAACATTAATGAATGCAATTCATCATCAATTTAAAAAAAAATAACAACTGACAGTATAAGCTACAAAGAAGGATAAATGGAAAAGATTAGATTTGAATATGCAGATTGAAATTCCTGCCTTCATTTTAATCGTTATTAGATCATACATTGATTGCAACAACATTGTCACCGTATTAAAGGCAAGTCGATTTATTAGTAAGTTGTGAGAATGGTTTGTAATATGATGTCAAATTTGACAGGCAGAAATCTCATGAATATTTTTGTGTAGATAAATCTTAATTATTGGCAGGTACCTGTCAAATGATAATAAATATTTGTATGTTTTTAACCTTAGCTGAAACATTAACTGTTCCAAGAAAACATGAAGAAAAATATTTAATTGCAAATAAGAAATACAGACTTACACTCAAACATTCTAAGGGATCGCCAGCTGTGTGCACAGCCATCTTGGATTCTTTTTAACCGGAAGAGGAAGATACCGGTCTCCTTTTTTGTGCAATCGGAAAATAAAAGGACAATATTTGTTTAAAACTTGGTATCAGATCTAGGCAAATCACATGCACATGAAAATGAAGCAATAACAACAGGCGGAAGTGCATGTAATGGCGAGCACCTGCGACTGAACTCCGTCTACAAGATGCGATAATTTGTCGCAAATATCCGTCAACATAGAACCAGTCAGATGTTATATTTCACTTAAAACGGACTATGATTATTTGCTATTTTCATAAACACTCTAACAACAATGTTGAATTTTAAAATTTTTTAATTAATTTATCAAGTCTTTGCAAAAAATACTTACATGAAGATTTAACATAAAAGAAAAATGTTTACCAAGTGATAATCTTTTTACGCTTTCAGAACCCCCTTTTTGGTAAAACTGTCAAGGGCGCTTTCTTCAAATTAAGAACGTGGTGTGATAAAATATAATGCCTGCTGACAATATTCTCAGTTTCTTGTAGTTGAATTCGTTATTATAAAGAAATGTCTTCCATTGATCTGTGGTACCTAAAGGAGGCAAGTATTTTCTTCATCAATGAATTGCCTTCTTACTTTCTGGAGGCATGAGTTGTCCGGTTTTCGACCACGTACAATAAGCCTAAATCAGTAAATGCTCTAAATTAAAACCTGTAAAAGGCTACTTCATACTTGTTGCAAATAAAGTTTCATGAATTACAGATAAAGTAATTTTGTTAAATTTTAAAAATATTCAGTAAACATTTATCAGCATATTTAGAGAGTTAATTTTAAATGGATTGCAAAGCCTTCGTAAATGTAACGTAAAAATGTCACTTGTTAAACTGTCTAGTTAATTTCAAGGTCAGAAAATAAAATTATGTTTATTGTTTTTGACAGCGAAATGGTTTCAGTAATTTTGAGCTACTGTTTGTTTATCACCAGGTGTACATATGGAGAACAGTCGCTTCCATTACGTGGCATCTTCTGATGGTGCCCATTTTGACTGTAGTGTATGCAGCAGTTGCACAGTTTCACCCGTTTCATCCAATCACATGGATCACAAGTGAGTCATTATTTGTGATATAGAGAATACTAAAAGGTGTTCCTTATCTTGGCTATCCTTGATTGGGGGACCCAGCGCAACACCCGACATACACTGCTGGTGCTATAAGCGTCATAGCATGTTTTGGGAACCCAGTGTACTGCACGACCGAAAGGACAGAGAAACAAGTTGGCTCAATATGGCCGTCTCCATTACTGGCTGATTTAAGCCTTGCTGTATTTCCTTAAGGTTTCCATGCCAGGCAGCCCCCTATGCTTTTCAGGTGCAGCGATTCACTATCTTAGCGAGTGAAATACTGCAAGGCTTAAATCAGTCATTAATGGAGACCGGCAGGACTTATGACTTGCTTAGGGAATTTGAAATTGGAAAGCATTTATTTTAGATTTTGATCAGGAGTGACGAGTTACTTAATGATAATGAATTTTAAAATCATATTTGACAGATACTCTATCAGGGATGATGTCGCTGTACTTTATAACAAGTGTTGGAGTGATAATGGCAGCCAATGGAGTGTTAGCCTGGTTCTCGTCATCTGCATATTCAGGTAAAATATATTTAAGATTGTTTTATTTTTTAATAAATAACATTTCTCCTACGTGCTTTTGTTATCCCCCCCAGCAACAAAGTTTTCGGGGGATATTGAAATGACCTGCCTCCGTTTGTCCGTCTGTGCGTCTTGGTTTCGTTTCTGGACCAGAACACAAAAGCCGTAAACCATAATTTTGTGTTGGGCCAGAACTCAAAAACTGTTAAAATAGTAGACTCTGTCTGCTTGTGGACTTTCATTCCAAAATTTAAATCAGTCAACAACTCATTCAGATTGTCTGATTGGAATTTATTGCAGTTATTCCTGAAGTCGGGGACACAAGATTCCAGAAGATACTGCGGCTTCTGAAGCCAGCTCGACTGCTGCACATGCTGGTGTTTGTGTGTGTCAGTTTCTGCATCTCATGGTGCGCTTCTCTCTACGCAGGCCACAGATTCTCAGGCCTCGTCAAATACTCCAATGAGGAAAGGTAGACAGATGTTTTGTATTCATGTCTCATCTTATGTTTACTAGTTTTCAGAAATGATTGAGGTTCATTAAGCTCTCCTTGTCAAGCAAATGTTCAATGATGGTCAAAAGATTACATAAAGACAGTGAATGAAATAAACTAGAAAACTAGCCAGCTGCAAAGTGTGATTTTGTTATTTAAATGATACGTTTTTTGTTAAAAACATAAAAAATAGAGCCTTTGACCCTTTAGCTCATCAGGTTTTGACTGTCAGAAGGGTTTACAAAGTTACCAGCGTGGACAAAACGTTACCACAGTTGTTTGAGACAGCTTCTTCTTTATACACTGATGAGAGTAAATTGGATATTGAGTTGAAAGTTGGATAAAATATTTCTGGATGATTAGTCAAGTGTTTTTCTTCTGGATTGTTTACAGCAATGAGGTGTATCTGAACGAGTCGCACGTGATGTTCGTGCTGTATGGGATGTACACCGGAGGGTTCATGTTCTGTCAGTTCTACCTGCTCCAGCTCAACTACCTACAGTTTCCCGTCATCCAGGTCAGAGTCATCCTCTTGGCAAACACCTACCTTGTCTTTGCATGCTTGAATTGTAAACGATTGCTGACTGTTGTTAATAAGTGAGTGATTAACACTTGCCATGTTTTCTTAATGGGACAAATTTTGGTATGTTACATTCACTCTTTTTCTGGCCACTAACTATAGTCTGGCAGTTGCTATAGTTTACAAGAAACTAACCCCCCAATCAGATGCACCTTCCCAACTAAACAGTGCTGCAAGTTTCTCTGATTATTCATTCTGGTTGTAATGTTAGAAGTATGACATTTATCATAATGTATTACGAATATGCAAATTTAAGCACAACTGTAATAGGTAATTTGAATGATACTTAAACGATTTGACCACAAGTTATTACAACATCAGTTTGAATTATTTTCATTTTCAAGTAACATTTATTTCTTTGAGTATTTTGGGGCGGGATAGCGCAGTGGTTAGCACGATCGGCTTCGGATCAAGAGGTCCTTGGTTCGAATCCCGCAAGGGGCACGGCATCTTTGTCTGCAGTAGAGAACTGTTCTACACGCAGTAAGGTTTGGGTGCAATGCTACACTGAATTTCAGTGCAGTACCACCCATGGTTCGCTAGTTCCAGCCGTTGCTCGCAGGTTTCACCGCAATACATAGCTACATGGCGTTGCAGGCTTTCTCCCTGCCATAATACTAGCAGCCGTGATATAAGTGAAATACTCTTGAAAGCGGCGTTAAACCCCAACTCACCTCACCTCACCTCTTTGAGTATTTTAAAGAGTAGAAGGAGCTTTATGCATTTTGGTTGTAAATCCCTCTGGTGATATCCACTGAAGTCACACAGAGTTTCAGAAATGAATTGCTTGACACCATGAAAAATAGTTTTACATGGACAATTGTACAAAAAACAAGGCATGCGAATACTATAAGCATCTGTGGCAAGTAAATGTTTGACTTGTAAACTTTGTCATATATAGCGTGTACACTGTCCACATAAGAAGTCCAAATAAGAATTGCCACGTTGCAACTATCTAGCAATACCTGTACAGTGTTTAGGAGATCATAAAATCAAGTTGTTACTGACTGAAACATTTATTTATTGCAGAGAGCCAAGTTTTTCCAGGTTCGAAGTGAACTGGCTTCCCTTTTCCTGAGGTGTTTGAGGCAGACCTTCCAACAGATTAGATACTTCTATTTCATCTATTTCCTTTTAGGTGCGTTCTTTAAATTGTTCTCAAGAAAAGCAAACTTACAAAAATTTAAATGAATTGTTAGGTTGACCTAATAAGTCTTCAGCACATCACATCCGCCCTACCTCTGGCAAATGAACATACAGTAATTGAAATATTTTCATAGTGATTGATGAAATCTCTGTTTGGTACAAGTTCTCTTCTAAGGATCAGGACAGGACATTTCATAAAATGTGTAAGAATTGGTAAAATGTTCTTTTTTTGTGGTAACAATTCAAAGATATTCCTCCCAATATTTTAGGTGGAATTCCGAGACGATGGATAATGCACAGTCTCAAACTCATGTTGAGGTTGGTACAGCTTTAATTATTTATACTTACATTTATTTATGCAGTCTCGGTCAGGTCAGACGGCCTCGGGAGTCAGGTCTCGAGTCCTTGTATTTCACAAAATGACCTCACAATGAGTAATTAAGTGTATAATATCAAGCTCATGGCAGAGCATGTGCATGTCATTGGTTCATGTTTGGTATAGCTTACTGAGAAATAGAGAGAGAGTTTGTCAGTGTGACTAACTGAAGGATGCAGCATGCAGAAAAATATGTCATGAACAAAGTCATTAAAATTACAGTGTGGTGTAGATTTGTCTTAGAGGTTTAGGTGGAGACAAAGAAAGCAGTCAAATAGATAGTAAACTTCACTATGCTATAACTTATTGCTTGTACGTCTGCAGCCCTGACAGCTACCCGTTGGACTCTGTGTGGGGTCTGTTGGATTGGGGCCTGGCCTGGCAGCTGGCACTTCTGGGTCTCTTCCTCAACACCTCCTGGAGTCTCTCCATACTCCTCTACAGGGCCTACAACACTCAGGTACACGCCACTGTCGTTTCAATCTTCTGCAAAGCATAACCAGTGTCAATCTCTCATCACTGACTAATTTAAGCCTTGCTGCATTTCATCAGCTTTCTGTGCTAGCGTTGCAGCTTCTTGCACCTGAATTAGGCAGTGCAATTAGAATCTCTGGCACTGTAAAGTGATGGAATGCAGCTAGTCTTAGAGACTGGTGCAAGTTATGCATTGTTGTTGTTGTCAATTGGTCACTAGGTCACTTCTTTGAAAAAATATGTCCTTATTGGTCCTTATAGATAGATCAAACCTGCAGTCCTTGAGCAAACCTGCAGTCCTAGAGCTTCAAGCAAAAGAAATGCAACAATCATTTTATATAGAGGATATCTGTCTTTTCTTGACTAATACCATGTTTATCTCATCGAGTGAGGTAGAAAGGTTATATTTTCACGAGTGGCGCAGCCACGAGTGAAAATATATAACTTTTCTACCTCACGAGATGAGATAAACATGGTATTTGTCAAGAATTGATGGATATTCTATTTATTATATGATCTTGTCCATGTAATTACGTCCGAAAAGGGTCGTTTTTACGCCAAGCGGCCGCTAGGAACAGCCAGTCGCCACAGCAACACTGTGACGTCATAAGCCATTTCGCCGTGTGAGACCATCGTTTTATGACGTCAAATTATATCAGTCACCGTTCGCAGTGAAAATATAAGTTATTTTCACTGTAGCTTGATAAACGGTTTATTTCACTGATAAATCCCAGTATTTCACTGCTCGTCATATAATAAATCCTTTTTCTTAACAGAGATTTGAGTTTGCGGTTGAGACAGCATTTGACACCCAGAAGAATAAGATATTGGTGGACGCCCTGACTTGTAACAAGAAACCTCTTCTACAGGTAGTAATTGATAATAATATTCTCAGTACATCCCAGGTAAACCAAGATATATGGATAGTCAAATCCTTTATAGAATTCATTGCAAAAAAAAGTTGACTATCCATAAATCTTGGTATTTCTTCATCTCTACAACTCAGTGTTTCATTCAAAGTGCCCGATTGCGGGATTCTAGCACATTAATTAATCAATTAGCAATTTTACATTCATAGTGGGGGAGAAATCGTGCAAATAAGCATGATCTCACACCATTTTAACATACATGTGTGGTACCTACCTGCATATTTTATTATCAATATTATTGCACCAACATCGTGACGAATATAAATATTTTTCCAACGAAAGAATATCGTTTCCTGTTTCAAAAACAAATCTTTCCCAAAGTTCCCGTAAAATCAATCAATTAACTTTATTCCTTTCTGTAAGGTCTCTGCTTCGACATTACTTTCAAGGTAAAAATTCAAACAACTATTTTCAGATTGTTACGACATGCGCAGACACATTTTCGTCCGAAGTTAATTTGATCAGTGTGGCGTCTGCTAGACAATATGTCAAACGAAAATAATAACAGATTTCCTAACCAACAGAGATTCTGTGGGCGTTACTACCACTAATTCTGAGAATTCAAACGATCCAGAGGTAAATAATATTGAAACTGAAAGTGAAAATAGGCCGACTTTGACTTCGAGTGTTGACCATGCCATGGCATCGGACCAAACCCGAAAAAGTGCAAATATGATCCAACATGTGTAAATACAATTATATTATGCCTTTCATGACAGTGATTTAGGTAGCAGCTTAGGTACTCCCCCACTTGTATGTGTGTACTCCCCCACTTTTATGAATGAAGGGGGGGGATCTCCCCCATCAAATCCTGGATGAAACACTGTAACTTCTAAAATGCGTCTCAAAGAAATCCCAATGTTTACCCTTGTTACCCTACTCAGATCAATGATCAGGCCTACAAGTTACATCATCAATTTTTTTTTAATGATTACAATATTAACAATATTAAGTCAAACATTTGAAAATTACATCACAGAATATTTTTCTTTCTGATATTTTCTGTAGTACTTGGGCTACCTGGATCTGTGTCACCTGTCAAGATTCACACCTGAACGACGGAGACAGGTGCTCACCCTTAGCCAGCCAGGTGAGTGATAATGGGGGTCAGGATGAAAATTAATGGGGGAGAAAGGGCTTGATGGATGATGGAGGATGCAGTGATGGCTTTAAAAAAAAAAAAAAGTTCAATTGCTGGTTAAGTTTCTGATGGGACCAGTTGTAAAATTGGTGCACAAGCATGTCTGGGTTATAAAGTGAGTGCCTAAACATTGCAGGGCCTGACACTTTATGAGAAGGGCTAGTTGATATTCTCACCAAAAACCCTATAATGCCAGTAAAGACAGAACTGAACATATATTATATTGTATCATTTGATAATAATATGTCCTGTTTGTGCGGTGAAGGTGGCCACCCCCACACGTGGAACAAGCTGTCGACAGCCTGTCTAGCAGACATTGATGCACTGAGTGCGCAGGTACAGGACGCCAACTGGAAGGTGATGGCCGGGGTTGCCGCTAGACCTGTGTCTGTGTCTGATGCTGGTAAGTTGACTACTTTACCTACCTTAATGTCAGAAACTGAATACCATATTTTATCTTACACTCCAGGACCCATATTTTGGAAGCTCTCTTAGCATTAAGATAGTCGTAACACTAACCTTGACTTACGACCATTCTTAGCACTAAGACAGCTTCGAAAATATTGGCCCTGGGAGGTTATTAGACCCCAACATGTAAAAATTCAACAGAATTATTTTGGTTCACTTGATTGTATTGGTATTTGAAAACATGTCTTCAAACATGCGTTAGGCTTGTGCAACATCCCCCGTAAGGTGGAAACATTTGCCATTGTTTTATAAGCTTAAACAATGTCTCTTCACTTATTGACGACTGGGTATTTATTTACTTTTTGCTGTTTCTGTAGTGCTTATTGGAGGCAGGAGCTTATCAGGCAAATTGGTCTCAATATAGATTTGTGCTGGGTTATATGATTGGTTTAACATGTGTAATACCCTCACCCTGCCTTTGTCCTCTCATCCACAGGGGCGTGTATCGCTTAGAAACAGCGTTTGAAAGACATATACGTATAATATACCTAATATAGACCCTACCCTATTACTATATAAATGGAAAGAGATGTAACGACGAAACCACCCCATGCTCATTCAAAGTCATATTTTGCATCAAAAGCAATTTTATGGCACAGTCCATGACTACGATACAAAAGCTAAATGATTTTCCTACAAATGGTCACAATCGGGTCATTATTTTTTTAAAAGTATGCAACAAGACGTGAAATAAAGAAGTTGAAGATCTATAAAAAAAATATCCTGTTCTTTCTATGTATAATCAATTTGGATTTGAGCTGTAAACCAATTGTTAGCATTGGTCTAATTAGCAAGACTGTATTTATTTGGTTAATCACACACCAGCACTCACCAGTTAATGAAGATTTGGTGTGGGATATATGATGGGTTTAACATGTGTTAACAATTTGGATTAGAGCCTGTAAGCATTAGTCTAATTAGAAAGACTGTCATTTCATTTTGTTTATGACACACCAGCTATTGTTTCATTTTGTCGTTGTTCAGCTATTGTTTTGTACCGCAGTTGCAGGTGATTGCAGTGCCGCTCCACTACGCTACAGAACCTCAGTGGGATCCAACACTCCCTCCGCATCAGGTAACAGATTCTTGTTTCATGACGTGCCGTAATGGCTGAACTATTACCAAAGGATCTATGATATACTTCACTCCTCTGTACTGATCTTTATCTGGTAGTCGTCCACTGAGCTGTGCAGAGTTAATGAAAATCAGTAGATGGGAACTAGAACTCCTGCAAAGTCCTCACATATATTATAAGAAGCATTGAGTACCAAACAAAAATATTACCCGGTATCTGTATTTCAAAATGTTTATTATCAATGGTCCTAAATTTCTTGACATACAATGGCCGGGAGTTATAACTGATTCTTTGTACTTAGTGAAAGTAGTTCTGAGGTTGATGTTGCCGTCATAATTATATTGATACATTTGTTCCTTCACCTAATACAGGGCGGTGTAAGTAACACTTGTGTATACCCAGCTTGTAGGGAGCACGTACAGTTATTTTGTGGCTAATTACAGGGGTTCCAGCAAGTGGCAAAGTAGGGGAGGCAACTCCTGTCGTGTCAAACTGGAAAGATAAGGTCAGTACAATTGCTTACATATGCGTCAGATACATTTGAATAAGCAAATAGTGATAGGATGTATTTACCATATAGGGTGATGAGTTATATCAAAGCTTGATAACAAGTTTAAAACATTTCAAACGAAGAATATTGACATTTATTTTTCAATTCCTTGAGATAAACATCATTATTTTCATTGATACGTTTGATATCAATGCAGATGTTTTTTGCTTTCAAACAATTAAAAGTAAAAAGTAATGTTTTAGATAGTTGGCTGTAAAACAGTTATTTGAAACATCTCTTCAATTATTTAACAAGCAAGAATGAATTGGGTAACATTAATTGAATCAATAAAATAGTTTGAAGCTAAATATCAATGTTTTGTTTGACAAACCTTTCAGGTGATGACATTCCTTGGCCAGAAGCCGGTTCTATCGTATTTCTTCAGTCAACTGCCCGATGCCAAGAGCAGACAACTCTTTGCTAACTGTCAGAAACAAATCTGGGCGGTGGAAGGTTTGTGTTTGTTGATGTTATCAAGCTGCTAGTCAACCAATAACTGTCAGGCTAGTAAATTAATGAAGTTTGTTTACAAGTGGTGAGATTGGAGTTACTGCTTTTTATGCTAATTAGTACCCAAAGGAGGATCCTCTTCAAAGAATCTGCAACCTCTGCAGATTGGTTCAAATTTATGAGATTGTTTAGAGGCATTTAGATGTTTGTATAGGTTATAAGACAAAATATTATGAATGACAACTTCTTAATTGTATGGACATTTTTTGGCTATTCCTGTTGCTTCATCACTATTCATTCAACAGATTCAAAGCAATACTGTTATATTGTTGATAATCAGCTGTTTCCAAATGAACATTTCAGCACTGTCTTACCTAGCTGCCACATCGTACATGGAGGACAAGTTCGGGATTGTACAGCGATCACTTCCTGCCATCATGAACAGTATTCTCAGTCTACAAGAGGTCAGGGGTCAAACTCTCATTTACCTCAACATGAATATCTTTAATTCTTTAGTTTTATTATCCCCCGCCGCACGTTCAGCGCGAAGCGGGGGATATAGTATTCGGCTCCGTCCGTCCGTACGTACGTCCGTACAAAATGGAATAACTCAAATACTATTCACTGGATTCTTTTCATATTTATACCCCCGCTACGAAGTAGTCGGGGGTATATAGCGCTCAGCGCGTCCGTCCGTCCGTCCGTCCGTCCATCCGGAACACTTTTGGTTCCGCTCATAACTCAAATACTATTTGTTCAATTGTTATGAAACTTTATACATGTACACTTTAGGGTCCCTAGATGTGCCTTTTCTATGTTTCCCTCAGATTCCATGATTATTTTTTCAGATTTTCCACTTTTAAGCGTCTTTGTGTGCGCTTCTATGGTCACACTTTTGGTTCCGCTCATAACTCAAATACTACTTGTTCAATTGTTATGAAACTTTATACATGGACACTTTATGGTCCCTAGATGTGCCTTTTCTATGTTTCACTCAGATTCCATGATTATTTTTTCAGATTTTCCACTTTTAAGCGTCTTTGTGTGCGCTTCTATGCTTACACTTTTGGTTCCGCTCATAACTCAATTACTACTTGTTCAATTGTTATGAAACTTTATACATGGACACTTTATGGTCCCTAGATGTGCCTTTTCTATGTTTCACTCAGATTCCATGATTATTTTTTCAGATTTTCCACTTTTAAGCGTCTTTGTGTGCGCGTCTATGCTTACACTTTTGGTTCCGCTCATAACTCAAATACTACTTGTTCAATTGTTATGAAACTTTATACATGTACACTTTATGGTCCCTAGATGTGCCTTTTCTATGTTTCACTCAGATTCCATGATTATTTTTTCAGATTTTCCACTTTTAAGCGTCTTTGTGTGCGCTTCTATGCTTACACTTTTGGTTCCGCTCATAACTCAATTACTACTTGTTCAATTGTTATAAAACTTTATACATGGACACTTTATGGTCCCTAGATGTGCCTTTTCTATGTTTCACTCAGATTCCATGATTATTTTTTCAGATTTTCCACTTTTAAGCGTCTTTGTGTGCGCGTCTATGCTTACACTTTTGGTTCCGCTCATAACTCAAATACTACTTGTTCAATTGTTATGAAACTTTATACATGTACACTTTATGGTCCCTAGATGTGCCTTTTCTATGTTTCACTCAGATTCCATGATTATTTTTTCAGATTTTCCACTTTTAAGCGTCTTTGTGTGCGCGTCTATGCTTACACTTTTGGTTCCGCTCATAACTCAAATACTACTTGTTCAATTGTTATGAAACTTTATACATGTACACTTTATGGTCCCTAGATGTGCCTTTTCTATGTTTCCCTCAGATTCCATGATTATTTTTTCTGATTTTCCACTTTTAAGCGTCTTTGTGTGCGCGTCTATGGTCACACTTTTGGTTCCGCTCATAACTCAAATACTACTTGTTTCCAAGAAGGTATTAACACCTCATATACATAGCTTCTTTCTTATAAATCTGGTAAATGATTTTGACATGTTCACATTCAAGGTCAAAGGTCAAGGTCATGAGTGCTTTAATTACTACAATAATCCTAGTAAACATGATAACTTCAAACGTTTTTGTGCTGTCAGGCTCTTATTTTGTATATATCAACTATGGAGATAGACCAAGATTTGAAAAAGTTTTCGCTAAAATCTGTCAAAGGTCAAGGTCACAGCAAGGTCACAACTTAAGCATGCTGTTGTGAATATGCCTTATGTTGACAATGAACACTTTGAGTCATTGCATGATTGTTATACACAATGAAAAGTAATCAGTGATGGTGTGACCTTGAAGGTCTATGGTCAAGGTCAAGGTCATGAGATATTGTTTCAGGCCATGTTAATCCTTTGATCCAATTTTGAAATCAGAAATAGGTTTTAAGAACAAACTTGTGAAAAGTGACCCCAGTGATGATTCAACTTGTTAGAATAACTTGAACAATGAACAAATTTTGGTCCAAAAAAAATCCCATTTTATTTATGCTGAGGAGAAGGCGGAACAGGGAAAGGCGAGACCCAAAGTTTCGGAGCTGCTCTGCTTTTGCGGTGTCCCGCAAACGCTCTTCTAGTTGTTCAAATGTTACGAAACCACTTTGACTTTTACTTCTAAAACATGCTTAGAGGTGTAATACTTACTCTGCTTTAATAATATATGTTATGGTCTTTTCATACAAAAGTTTAAACATTGATACCCTTTTGCTATTTTCAAACATTTCTCTTTGACCAATGTTAATGTAAAAGCGGGGGTATCATAAGTGAGCTTTGCTCACTAATTCTCTTGTTTGCATATGGGTTCATCATAGGAAGAGTAATGTTCCTACAGATGTTTGTGACCTTGACCTTCATTTCAAGGTCACAATGAGACTTTGTCATTTTACCCTTATCAGCGGGATATCTCAATAACCATTCGCTGGATTCTCTTCATATTTTATACATAGCTTTTCCAAGGAAAGACGACAGGCTGATTAGATTTTGGTGACCTTGACATTATTTTCAAGGTCACAGCGGAACTTTGAATTTTTCGACATGTTCCTGTACATGTAAAGGTTGTCAGCAGAATATCTCAAGAACCATTCACCGGAATTTCATCATATCTTACACAAAGCAAAAGGACTGATTAGATTTTGGTGACCTTGACATTATTTTCAAGGTCACAGCGGAACTTTGAATTTTTCGACATGTTAATGTACATGTACAGCTTGTCAGCGGGATATCTCAAGAACCATTCCAAGGAATTCCATCATTTCTTACACAAAGCACCTTCTAGGGAAGACGACGGGCTGATTAGATTTTGGTGACCTTGACATTATATTCAAGGTCACTTCGGAACTTTGAATTTTTCGACATGTTAATGTACATGTAAAGCTTGTCAGCGGGATATCTCAAGAACCATTCGCCGGAATTCCATCATTTCTTACACAAAGCACCTTCTAGGGAAGACGACGGGCTGATTAGATTTTGGTGACCTTGACATTATTTACAAGGTCACAGCGAAACTTTGAATTTTGCGACATGTTCCTGTACATGTAAAGGTTGTCAGCAGAATATCTCCAGAACCATTCACCGGAATTTCATCATATCTTACACAAAGCAAAAGGACTGATTAGATTTTGGTGACCTTGACATTATTTTCAAGGTCACAGCTGAACTTTGAATTTTTCGACATGTTAATGTACATGTACAGCTTGTCAGCGGGATATCTCAAGAACCATTCCAAGGAATTCCATCATTTCTTACACAAAGCACCTTCTAGGGAAGACGACGGGCTGATTAGATTTTGGTGACCTTGACATTATATTCAAGGTCACTTCGGAACTTTGAATTTTGCGACATGTTAATGTACATGTAAAGCTTGTCAGCGGGATATCTCAAGAACCATTCACCGGAATTCCATCATTTCTTACACAAAGCACCTTCTAGGGAAGACGACGGGCTGATTAGATTTTGGTGACCTTGACATTATTTACAAGGTCACAGCGAAACTTTGAATTTTGCGACATGTTCATGTACATGTAAAGGTTGTCAGCAGAATATCTCAAGAACCATTCACCGGAATTTCATCATATCTTACACAAAGCAAAAGGACTGATTAGATTTTGGTGACCTTGACATTATTCTCAAGGTCACAGTAGAATTTAAAAATTTTTGACATGTAAATGTACATGTAAAGGTTGTCAGCGGGATATCTCAAGAACCATTCACCGGAATTCCATCATATCTTACATAATGCACCTCCTAGGAAAGACAAAGGGTTGATTAGATTTTGGGGACCTTGACATTTTTCTCAAGGTCACAGTGGAGCTTTGACTTTTTCGACATGTTTGACAGTCGATTTTGCTAATCTTGACATTATTTTTAAATTTTTAAATATAAATTTGCGGCAGGGGATCATGTCACCTTAGTGACAACTACTTGTTTACATGTGTTACAGGGATTGTGGTTTTATTTTTATCCGTTATTTCTTTGTATTAATGTTGAAATGAAAATATGACTTTCTACTGCTTTTGTGCAAATATAGATTATATTCTCATTATATCATCACTAATTATATATTATAGCTAAAATGGATGGAATTATCATGAAACTGCCCTCTTGTTATCAGAAATGAGCGGACCACTGCAAATGATAACGGCCCTCTCAACGCTGGCGACGGGCCATTATCACTGTGTTTCTAAGTGACGTCACTTTAGAATCTCCTCTTGCAATTTCAACAAATATGGCGACCAAATGAGCGTATTGACTCGAAATTTTAAAACGTTTTACATGTCTTTCTTTCAAACGAGGACACGTAATTTGGCCAAATCATATCATAAACACGATGTGACAATACAACCGCACTGTTTTAAGTGTTTTAAACAAAATAAAGAAGAATATCGTTCTCAGTCACCTCCGGTAGACCTTCAATGTTAGATTTAGGTAGCCTAAGTACGCATGCATCCTAAACTTGCTAAATATGTAATGATTCTTTGATATTCATTATTTTACTGGATGGTTATATAATAAAACATGGCTATGCATCAGTATGATAATCAGTAGATGTATACTGCTTTCGTTTTCCCCGATCAACAGCTGACAAATCCGCTCGGATTTGTAACAACCGTGAAAGGCAAGCGACTATGACGTCATTCTTCACTTGTGACGTCACAGTGGTTCTCGGCGGTAACACGATGCTGCTTTTGCTGTTTTATGCAACTGTAATTAAAACTTGTAGAAGAATTCGGGTACAAAAGAACACATCCCATCCATTTGAGCTATAATAGGGTATTATCATTTGCAGAAGCCCTCGGTCTTTTTCATCTGCCCTCCTTCGTCGACAGTTAATTAAAGACCTCGGGCTTCTGCAAATGATAATGCCATGAAAAACAACGTTACCCCTATAATAATGTCCATTATTTCTTCATATTAACGCTGTGTTAATTTGGTTTAAAGATAATATCATCTTTTTGTTTTTTTCGAGGTTAATTCGTTTATTCATATAGACAATACTTTCAAGTAAGCAAAACACAAACGATTATTTCGAAGCGTCACCTACTTATCAAGATATAGCCCTTCAAAGTGAGTAAATTTTGCCTCCTCATTATCTCATTCTTGAAACAGTTTTCCGCGGCCCCTCAGTGTAGCATAACCTTCGTTAGCGATGTGACGTCATACACAGGAGTTGCTTAATGAAATCCTTAGGCGATTTGTCGATTTTCGTTGATAATTCGTTTAAAACATAATAAGAACCTTTTGACATTACAAGTTTCCGATAGAATGGGTATTTGTGCGTCCGTAGGGAGTAATTTCGGAGTTTTAGGAGCATTTTTCGATATTCAACCGCTGATTTTAGATTTGTTCTTTTCCCAATCGAGTGGAGTGTTATGTTATCTTATAAGCTACACTATGTTTTGAAATGAATAACTGACAATTCAAAAATAAAAAAGATCATGCAATTTTGTTAAAGATCCACAAACCCCGACCATATCACTTTTCGGTTTTTATTCAAGCATATTCCAAGATGACGAGGATTTCACTTGATATTTGTCAATTCAACCAATAAACACCTTTTAACTGACAATTCAAAAATAAAAAAGATCATGCAATTTTTTAAATATCATAAACGTCATTATTAGTTAATTTTTTTGATGTGCTTGATTTTGTGTTTGAAGAGTGTCTATAGCTTGAAATCTACTGCGTCAATATTTCTCATGGTCACTTTATTTTGCTAATAGAATAGTTTCATTACAACTAAGAAAATCCTATAATTTTCATCAATGTTACTGGTTTACAGTTTTTAGAAGAACATATTCGGGCTATCTTTAAATCTATAGACGTGTACATTTACAATTACTTAGATTCAGTGTAATACCACTACCATTTCCTAGCATGTTCTATAAAAGGCCTTGCATTTTATATTACATGTAGCTGTTGATGATCAATTCATATGTTTGTGGAAATAAAATAATGTTTAAATCACTTCGGATAAAAATATGGAAAATGTATCTTTCCCAATTTCAAATGAAAGTATTGGAACTATAGAACTTTGTTCAACTTACCATGACCGTGTGTACATGTGTTGTTTGGTTCTTAATTTTAAAAAAATATTACCCCGGCTATAGTTCAGTCGTGTAGATTTCCCCTCTTATTTAATATTTATCTTAGTTAGAGTGTCAATAACGCAACTACATCACTTATTACATATCGCTACATTGATAAACAAAAATACTGAAATATATTTTGTTATTTTGCATAAGGACGAATGTGAATATTTTTTTTATTCAACATGAATGAGGCGTGTTACACAGTTATAATCCGTATGAAATGTGTAATAGATCTGTGACGTTTGAACATCTTCATCATCTGACATGCAGGCCGCCGCCATATTGGGCAACGATAAGAATTGTTCCAAAACACATTGCAGAATTACGGGTCCCGCAATGGTTACATCCAGTACTAAACAGTGTTGACATCTGCTGCCATTTGTAGTACGTTTTACGGGGCGTGAATATATGTAATTTTGTTGTATAAGGACAAAGGAAAATATGTTATTTAGGCAGTTATGTAAGGCTAAATCTAGTGGATTCTGTCATTAGACGCCAAACGACTCCTGTGTATTACGTCACAAGGCCAAGCAAGCGGAATTCGCTCTCGGCTAAAGTTTTATGAGGCGTAATTGTCTAATTGAGCGGCGTTGTAAAAAGGCGTTATAAAAGGTGTTTATTGGTTGAATTGACAAATATCAAGTGAAATCCTCGTCATCTTGGAATATGCTTGAATAAAAACCGAAAAGTGATTTGGTCGGGGTTTGTGGATCTTTAAAGGATGGATGGTCATGCTCTTAACAATGAAATTAAATCAATTGAATATTTAAGTGCGCGGTTAAACATAATGATGTTTTCTTAAATTGTTTAATCAATAAATGTAGGTTAAAAAAACTTATGCTGATGTAATCAGTACATCAAAGAAATTTGACCCCATAACTCCTGTGATTTATTCTCTTCACTGGCTTCCTGTACACTTCAGGATTAAGCACAAAATTCTTCTCCTTGTGTTCAAGAGTATCCATGGTCTAGCTCCACAGTACCACACTGATCTGTCCCAGCACTATGCTCCTGCACGTTCCCTCCGATCAAGTGATCAGTGTCCGATAACAACACATTTGACTAGGACAATAGCATATGGTGATGGGTGTCTTGAAACTGCTGGCCCACATTTTCTGGAACAATCTTCCATATCACCTCACCTGACCTGTCTATTCTCTGAGGCCTTTGTACATTTTATGATGAACTTACCGTCTTAGACTTGAGCGCATTTGAGCGGTCCACGGATATTGGCGCTATGCAAGTATTTGTATGATGATAATGATGACATTTGGAAGCAATAATATTTTTATATACTTGGTATGTTTACTGTCCATTTATTCCAGAATGTGGAGAAGCATTTCCGTCTGAACACAAGCTCCAGTCGAAGACCACAGAAAGACATACTGGTTCCTGGCGACGCCCCGCTCCGTCATCAACTGCAGTCTGCACTGAAAACATCCATTTATAGAGTTATCAGCACCTTCGGCAAACATTTGATGTGAGATACAGATGAACTTTTATTCAATAATTACATACTCAATTGCCCACTTAAACTACTTCGTTTTTGTTAAAATATTACTACAGGAAATATCTTGATTTGGCCTATGCCTCTCCTGTTGTTTCCATCTCTTCGAAACTCTACAATTATCGTTGTCATTCTTGGCTTTCCTTCATTTCTCTTTCTCACCTCACCTCACCTCACCTCACCTCACCTCACCTCACCTCACCTCACCTCACCTCACCTCCTCTATCTCTTTCTAGGTTTTGAATTATCTTGCCTTTTTGTTTCAGGGATGTTCCTTTGAGTTCGGACTGCAAGAAGAAGTTATCTCCCTTTATGGACTTCCGAGAGTAGCTGATGTACATGTCCTCAAAACTGTGATATAAAACATAATTGTGTATGAAGTTAGATTACTTGACCAGTTTCAATGTTAAAATCAAACACAAAAATGTCCATAAAAATACTAGGTTATCTTCTGTTGGACAGGCCTATTTTCATACACTATAAGAAACAATGAAAATGTCAAGATATTGATTATTGTGACTAATGTCATTCAACCAATAGCATGTCAATGATGTTCATTTTGTATTTATGTATCTTCATGAGCTTGTATGTATGATGAATTGTTTACCACTTTAGCTGTGCGTGTATCATATGCTCTGAAAGAAAACAAATGTCTCCATTTTTTGCTGCTCGTGCATATTTCTATTTTTTCTTTCAAATCATGTTTTGAATTCCATGCACGGTTTCATGACTAGGACCTCATCGCCTGAATTTATGGTTTTGGATTTTGATAATGTTGTATAAATCTTATACCCTAACGCTTAGATTTAGAGTTTATTTGTGTTTATGACTTGCCTTCTGAATTTATGTTTTTCATGATTTTGATAATATTGTATAATTCTTCTACCTTTGGATTTAAAGTTTCTTTATGTTTTGATCTGAAACTTATTTTTGATTTAAATGTAACAAGGATCGAAGTATCTGTGTATGCTCCAAATATTGCAGATGATTCTCTTCCAACCTGGTATTTCAAAATATGTTAATATTTCAGCTTTTCTTTTAAAGTTGATAAGTCCTTAAATAAACAAATGTAATCTACTGAAAAATTAAGAGAATCACTGAATATGTTTTAGATATATATTTTTGGCACCAGCCTCCAACTAATTCGAACTGTAAATCTGTTCTACAGGCGTCAAATCTTTGCAATCACCCAAATCAGAATTAAATGTCGGATAATCTAAGGAATAGAAAGCTTTAGAATATTGAAACAGGATAAGAAAGTGACTTTACACAAAAAGAACAAACGTGAAAAAGCATGTAGTAATGGTTTATAGGAAGGGTCACTCAATCCTCTTGTTTATGTTTCAGTTCAGTCAATGCAAAATATAAATTGAACTATTCACCAACCTTTTCAATCTCTATACTCGTTTCCTGTAACTGGACTCAATGCCAGCTTTACAGTCCAGATTTGATTAACATTCACATCTTTTTATTACCCTTTAGATAAATTTGTTGATTTCTGATTGGTCAATAGCCAATGCATACGAAACCCTGTAGGCGGATTTGCCAGGGTGTACCATCCGTATGACCCATCAAGACAGGTCATGTGACTAACTACAAGGGTCCTACGGATGACCTTGACCTTAGATGGAATGCCGAAGTAAAACGGTTGCTCGACTCAGAATTTCAGTAATCAAAACTTACTTTAACAAACATAAGTACTTGTGTGTTCCTCTTTCAGGAAAGTGGTTTAGATTAATGGTGTAGAAATACTAATTCTAAATATTGATAATCCACATTCTGTTTACAATTGACAGTGCTATATTTTGTCTTGTGTTGATAATACATTTTTATGTGCTCATGTTTATGTGTTAAGTGTATTATCATTCAGCTGTCATTATGATGAGCTGAATTCAGTAATCATTAAATATGACAATGGAGATGTGTTTATTTCATTTTTTAGCCCCAACATACATGGCGGGGGTATGTTGCAATTGGAATCATTCACTTCCATCCAAATTAGTTCCCTACTATAACTTGAAATTTCCCTTCCTCTGTTGAGCTCTAACTAAAAATATCATTATATATAGTTTATTAAACAAAAGAGTCGGTGAAAACACATCACTCATATACCCTCGTTTCCAACATAGGTCAAAGAAATTTCAAAATAGTAAAAGGTACATCAATATGTATTGTGGCAGAAGCTTGCCTCTTCATCTGGAGACTTCAGAAAAAATTGCTTTCTCATAGACTCATTGTTCACATTGTGTTGCAATTGAAACCATAAAAAATGAAATACAGATATAGGCCTACACACACGCCTAATGATCATGGCCGACATATTTATCAAGTTTCACTTCGTAACATACGAACAATTAGCGTACGAGTTTTGAGCGTGGCGGTCAAATACGCTAACTATATGCAAGTAGGTTTTAAAGTGGTCACCTCTATTTCAGGACCAAACTTTTATTTCAGCTTTGGAAGTTCAGTGGTTCTGGAGAAGAAAAGAAGCTCATCAGGTTTTAAATATTATGATATTAGGTTGAAAATTATGATTTTCCTGAAGTAAACAAATATACGATTAGTACTACATATTGGCTCAGCATTCACAACATTCCAGCTTTCTAATGCTTTTAGTTCTTGTGACGAAAACAAAATAAGTTTCAAGGGTGTCTGTACCCAAGATTTCAGTTTTCAGTTTTAATTCTGGAAAACAAGACAAAAATAGGTGTTTAGGTCATGACGCCTGTTGTCCTGATTTGGGTTCACAAAGTCACACTGTGATCCTTATTAGGAGCCATAGAATCACCAAATCTACACTTCATAATCGCCATTGGCTAATGAGTTTGTACAGTTCACCTCTCTAGAGCCAGTGGGATGTCATGCCATGCCATTGGCCTTTCAGGCCAGATGAGCTAAATATGTGAACAGTTTATGAACAAGGAGTGACACCACATGCAATAAGCCCACCTGGCCTTATAGAAATCGTTGAGGTAAAAAAAGAATAAATTCTTACAAATTTCTGAAAATTCTTGATAGGCACCATAGGTTAGCTTACACAAAGCAACTAAACACTTACCTTTCGCATTACCCTATTGTGTCTATGATAACCTTGATGTTTTGTGAAAGGAGGTCCTGTTCCCTACTGGCTCATATGTATAACAAATTCTTTAACCAGTATGTAGTAAATAATGACCTGCGCCGAGCAGTTAGTTTTTAGTTTTTAGTAACGAAAGTTGGATTCATATAACCATCATCTGCGCAGGTTGGTTATCTTATAACCACCATGGTCGGTTATGAAGTATTCAACCTCCGGTGACAAATGGACTTGGATTTTGCATATGTATTCATCATGGGAAGAGTAATGTTCCTACAGAGGTTTGTGACCTTGACCTTCATTTCAAGGTCACGACGAGACTTTGTCATTTTACCCTTGTCAGCGGGATATCACAAGAACCATTCACTGGATTCTCTTCATATTTTACACATAGCTTCTCCAAGGAAAGACAAAGGGCTGATTAGATTTTGGTGACCTTGACATTATTTTCAAGGTCACTACAGAACTTTGAATTTTTCGACATGTTAATGTACATGTAAAGCTTGTCAGCGGGAAATCTCGAGAACCATTCACAGGAATTCCATCATATCTTACACAAAGCACCTCCAAGGGAAGACGACGGGCTGATTAGATTTTGGTGACCTTGACATTATTCTCAAGGTCACAGTGGAACTTTGAATTTGTTTACATGCTTATGTACATGTAAAGCTTGTCAGCGGGATATCTCAAGAACCATTCACAGGAATTCCATCATATCTTACACAAAGCACCTCCTAGGGAAGACGACGGGCTGATTAGATTTTGGTGACCTTGACATCATTCTCAAGGTCACAGTGGAACTGATTTTTTCAACATGATAATGTACATGTAAATCTTGTCAGCGGGATATCTCCAGAACCATTCACAGGAATTCCATCATATCTTACACAAAGCACCTCCAAGGGAAGACGATTGGCTGATTAGATTTTGGTGACCTTGACATTATTCTCAAGGTCACAGTGGAACTTTGAATTTGTTTACATGCTAATGTACATGTAATTCTTGTCAGCGGGATATCTCAAGAACCATTCACAGGAATTCCATCATATCTTACACAAAGCACCTCCTGGGGAAGACGACGGGCTGATTAGATTTTGGTGACCTTGACATCATTCTCAAGGTCACAGTGGAACTGATTTTTTCAACATGATAATGTACATGTAAATCTTGTCAGCGGGATATCTCCAGAACCATTCACAGGAATTCCATCATATCTTACACAAAGCACCTCCAAGGGAAGACGATTGGCTGATTAGATTTTGGTGACCTTGACATTATTCTTAAGGTCACAGTGGAACTTTGAATTTTTTGACATGCTAATGTACATGTAATTCTTGTCAGCGGGATATCTCAAGAACCATTCACAGGAATTCCATCATATCTTACACAAAGCACCTCCTAGGGAAGACGACGGGCTGATTAGATTTTGGTGACCTTGACATCATTCTCAAGGTCACAGTGGAGCTTTGACTTTTCCGACATGTTTGACAGTCGATTTTGCTGATTTTGACATTATTTTTCAATTTTGAAGTATTTATTTGCCACGGGGGATTATGTCACCTTAGTGACAACCACTTGTTTATCCTAAAAGCACATTAATAAAGCATTTTCTTTTGAACATTTATATTACAATTTCACATGTATGTTTTGATTATAAATCACACAAAATGTAGTGAGCTGCAGAGCCAATGGCTATATGTTAGGGGGGTTTGGGGGGTGAGGATTGATAAATTTTTCACTCAGAACCGATAGAAGTGCAAGAAATAGATAATGTTTATCTGGGTCCCGTTGCATGAAACTCTAAGGTGACTAAGGTAGCCTTAGTGCAATGTTAAAATATGGCACTAAGGTTGACCTTAGTGTAGAGATTTTTAGTGCAACGACCACCTCATGCACTAAATTAAGTATTATTCCCGCGGAGGGATGATGTCGTCTTAGTAATAATTAGTCGTTGAACTTTTCATGCAAGTAAACGACTATGTAAGTCTAGGAAATGGATCGATAGATACATGTATACAGGTGACCGTATAGGTTTGTCACTCGAGTGTACAATAACTGTATCTCGGCAACCAATCAAGTTGCACTGTCAAGGAGAGAGAGTAAATACATGTATACCCGTATAACTAACCTTGGTATCGCCCTTTAGAAGACGCACTCGGCTACTCTTTCGACTTTCATGCATTGTGTTTTATCCCTTGTCCTTTAACGTTTGATATGCGCATTGTCCTAGAACTCTACAATCCATGTACAGTGTGTGCTGTACAATCAGGCTCATGGAAAGAACTAAACAAGAAACTTCGTGAAGACGGAGATGTTGATTGGTTTAGAAAATAAGTAAAACTTTACTTATGAATGCTTCACCTATAAAAAAAAAATACCATTTAAGCAACAAATAATATCTACATTATATTCTCGACGATTTTGCCGACTTAAAAATTTAAGACCCAAATTCAAAGTAATTGGTTATATATAAACTATTTAATATAAGTTAATATATGATTTTGTAAAATAAACAACATACACAAGATCATTACATACATTATACTTATTTGCATACTAAAACATCCAAGAACCATATTCATATTAGTAGACGATGTATAAACAAGTTGATTGAGTGTATACAACACTTGGTATATTTTTGTAACGTTTGTGTAGATGAAGCCATGGACGTTTATGGAAAATAAAAACGTTTTCTCTCGATCAATCACATGCAGGAACTCATTAGGCTATAGTGGGTAAGACAAATTATAGAGATGAACACGGATACAAATAGACGTGTGAAGATCAATATGGTATATGTTTACGCTCCCTATGATGTCAATGCATCTATAAATTGACTACTACATTAGCAGAATGAATAAATTTCTGCAGAATTCTAATTGCATGACGATATTGTCACTAAGTTGCTGTGGACCAACGTCATTCAATGAGAGTATAATTTCACCATTCATTATTCAGGTTTTTGAAGTTATTGTTAAAGTTAGCCTGGATAAATATTATTTATTTGGGTTAATTTTGTTGGTGGATAATATTTCTATCAAATTATGATAATGATGGTGGTGTGAATTGATAGTGACGAATGTCATTATATTATTATATTATTATAATGTATGCGACACCCCACCTAGATTTTCTCTAAAACGATCACTGTAACCCTATTATTTTTAACAAAAATGGATTTGGCACATATTTTTCTTGTATAGGGCTATATTAGCAATTTCTTATGATTTTTCAAATTGGTAAAGAAATAAATGATGACTTCAATTAATCTTTAGCGTTCTCTGATTTTCCCAAATGTTTATTCTGTCATAATATTTCACAGTAGCGCGAGTTTACTTCACTATCGTCTCCCGATTGAATGCATGTGCGCCTCGATAACATGTCTAGGGGTGTTTATTTTTCTATGTTTATATTCATATTTAATGCGAAATTAATTAAAAAGACATGTAGTTTGAGAACATTCAAATTCCCCATTGTCGTTTTTCAGGATTAAAAAAAAACCGAAATTTTTTAAAAACTTTAACCATTCAAGGGTGTCCGTCGTTGAGATAATGCGCCCAACACACATTTCCAATCGAGTATATTTTTTTCTTAGCAAGGATTCTTCTTTCCGAGTACATCGCGTGTTGAGAAATAGTCTCACGTTCGATGATTAAGGGTGTCGTGAACATGGACGTTAAATCGTATATTATTCTTGTCTGTTTCAGAGAATAATATCTATGATGGTATTGATCAAAACATTAGCAGTGAAGAAGTATATATATACACCTTTTCATAAGTATCTGCACCATCCGTTTCGATTGTTGAGCATTTGTGGAACATTTTGGGACGTGTATATGTTGAGAGCAAGGGATCCTCCAGTTCCGGACATCCAGGAATTCACCCATGCATTCATAACATACATGGCTACGTTTGTAAAATTTCCGGAATCATTATTATTACACGCAAATTTAGTTTAAACCGAAGCCGTTAGCCAAAGTTCTAAACGCTAAAATATGCATGTTAAACGCTAAGACTTGAATCTACATTCGTTTGAAAGTGACGCTGAAGAAAGTCCCAACAATAACACGAGAACAGTGACAAAAATAATTAGTAAACTTTTCTAACTACCTTAGTGAATGTTTCTGTCAATTCATTCGCTAATGTGTTAGTAAATTTACTAACTTGGCCAGTAGGTTTACTATTATATAATAGTAAGCTTTACTAACTTAGTAAGTAAATTTTACTAACTTAAACAGTGATTTGTACTGTCCATTCATTCACTAATGTGTTAAAACTTACTAAGTTAGTAGGTTTACTGTGATAAATTAGGGTGAAATTTTTTTTTTGCTCTCTATTCCAAAGTGTTTTTCAACCTGGTGCTACGGGCCTGATTTGTAAAATGTTCAGATGATAATATCGAGTCACGTGTATTTGATTTAAGAGTCAACCCATTATCTAAAAATACTTGTATATAACGATGTAGATCTCATACTATACAATAGATGTGGATGCGTGTTACGGAGAGAATCAAGATTTTGTTCGTGTCAATGGACATCAGGAAGCTGTTAGACACCGGCTGGTCTATTCCATTCAAGTGATGATAGGGGTGCATGACTTTGACTGCAGGCAAACTATACCACCCCACTGTTGGCAAAGTCACACTATATTGACTGTAGGCAAAGTGCACTGTAGGCAGAAGTAGACCTAACCTCTTAGACAGGTAGAAATAATCAATGTTTTACCTGAGTGACAGTGAATGAATCTATCTCTCTCGGCAGTAACTAAAAGGACACTATCGACAGCTCTTCTACATGATCCTTTGTTTCGTCTTTATTGACCGTTTTGTAACCTTACGCAACACTGGTGAAAGTCGTACACGCTTTGTTGGTCGATACAGCCCTTTTTTATGTGAAATTAATGACTTTTAAATCACCATCGTCTTTATATTGCTTAACATGGTATAATTCGATCACATTATATTTGGAATACCAGTCTTTAAGAAAAATAAAATCATACTTTTCGAAGAAAAAGAAAGATTTTTTCACTTTCGTTATTAAAAATATATCTGTATATATAGTACATGTACAAACCCTGTTTTCGTGCAAAAGAATGCTTAATCCTCCAATCGTCATCTAACTAGTTGTGTTACAGTTAAACTGCAAAAAAATGCGTATTGACCTGAATCGATGAAACTCATTGAAACACATCTTTGTTATTTTATTTAAAACAAATAAACATTGGAGAAAATAGCAAAACTGTATTTAAGTGAAGATAACGAAATAAATGACACTTTAGTATTACTTGTTCCGTTTCTATCTCCTTGAGAGACACATTTATATTAACATTCTGTTGGAAAGAGGAATACTATATGCATGGTACCGGGCAAACAATTAGACACTTTTGGATTCATTAATTTATATTTTGCCATAGATATATTAAAATCGGTATATATAGAGAATCTCACCCAAGTGTCTTCTGATATCAAATATATCAACACGAGTTGATAAAAGTTACAAATATCCGAGGCTTGCCGAGGATATTTTGACTTTTATCAACGAGTGTTGATATATTTGATATCAGAAGACACGAGGGTGAGATTCTATTTATCATCCAAAATCATTCTTCATTAGTTTTTAATGAAAAATGAACATATCTGAACACAAAACTGCCATTTGGCTTCCAGTGCCGTGATGTCATGACATTGTGATGTCATCATGATTATGACGTTATAGCACTGTGATGTCATTACTTGATGATGCAAAACCATTGTGATGTCATGTAGCTGACGCCAACAGGGCATTGTTCAAAATCTACTGTCAAAACGATATCTCCTAGGAGATATTGCTTGATCTCATACAAGCGATATCTCCTGTGGAACCCAGTTTTGGATGATAAATGTGGATTATCTACTTTGCAAAATGCTTAAAACTTTGATTTCGGCTTGCGCTGAAAACTGATGATATATCATAAAATGGAGAAATGTTGCGAATGATTAAGATGAATATCTCTATTCGCATGCATGTTTTGATATAATCTCACTTCTCATATCTTTCACGACTAAGTAATACCACACGGATATACATGTATTTGAACGTGGTGTTACCTGTGCCCAGTGTGCTGGCAGGTGCGTGTTGGTGTGACCCATGCATGCACAGTGGTTTGACGTCACATTCGAGGGTATCCGTCTATCCGTCATAATACCGAGTTTATGTCATCGAGGGAGGTAGAAAAGTAGATACACTGTATTTCTTCTAAATATGTACTTTTGTCCCCCACGAGAGAAGATAAACATGGTATGTGTCGAGGAAAAACATATACTCTATTTATTATACCATTATTGTGTGTTTTATGTTGAAATGGAGTGGTTTCAGAAGAACCTTCTCAGGTTGCCACTAGTATACGTTGTATGCTTATCTTGAGGTAGATATAACATTTTAATATCGGATTGAATATTACGAATATTACTATAGTTTGGCAAATAATTTAAAACAAGGTCATAGTTTTGGTGTTTGACATGCCGTCGGGGATCCAACTTTTTTTCTCTCATATATATATATTATCAGAAAGTATATACCCTTCTGGAGCCACTAGGTGCGCCAGGTCACGGCGACATACTCAATAAATACGAGGTATACTAAATACGAGGTAGGCCTACCATTCATATATAGCTGTGCGGACTAGGATTTTGACTATAACACCCAGACACTGAACACAATATTGAAAAGGTGTTTCTGTTTTCTGAAAATTCCATGTTTTTCATATAGGCTATTTTTCAATATTTAATAAAATGATATTTTCGGAATGAATACTCTGTTCAGAGTGTGAGTGTAAGACAAGGGCTAGGACATACAGTCATAGTAGACAAGTACAGCGCAATGTTGAACCCGAGGCGGGCTGAAGGAGAACGGGTTTATGGATATACAACTTCTTTTTATTATATGACGAGCAGTAAAATACTGGTATTTATCAGTGAAATAAACTGTCTATCAAGCTACAGTGAAAATAACTTATATTTTCACTGCGAACGGTGACTGATATAATTTGACGTCATAAAACAATGGTCTCTCATATAATAAATAGAATATCCGTCAATTCTTGACAAATACCATGTTTATCTCATCTCGTGAGGTAGAAAAGTTATATATTTTCACTCGTGGCTGCGCCACTCGTGAAAATATAACCTTTCTACCTCACTCGATGAGATAAACATGGTATTAGTCAAGAAAAGACAGATATCCTCTATATATTGCATGGGAGTGCGACGTTTCGGTGTAGATGAGAACACCATTATCACGCATTATAAATACCACAACGTCGCATTCCTGCAACAAAGAAGTTGTATATGCATAGAACTCGTTCTCCTTCATCTAACTAACTAAATGCCTTTGAAAGAAACCGCAAGGGGGTGTTTGCACATGTTCAATTATTTTAATATGATTTGTCTCATCTATATGTTTATCAATATGTAACGTGACCTAAAATAAGTCATTTGTTTATAAAGGATTTACCAACCAAGTCAAAATGTTGCAACTGGATTGAGTTTTAATCATGTATTGATGAATTATATGTAGGCCTATAAACAGGAAGGTCACCTTTAAGTTCCTTTCCACAAAAATAGCCTTTCTTTATGCATTGAAGATTCCATGTATTAAAACCATAAACTCGGGTTCTAGATCAATCTTTATTTCAGTACTTAAAAGGCCTCAGGCCTATAGTACAAAATATACAGTGCACTGACATTTCATGAAATAATGCGATTTCTATGTACAAACGCATAAAAGATAAACATGGACAGGTTTTCAATTTCTTTTTTGTTTACACTGTTTAAAAGTAGAGACAATTTTAGCTTATTTGGATTTACATAGTATTTTTCTTTGATATATTTCTTTCGGATGTTGGTGACCAAATAATATTAGACTTACATATTTGACAAAATCTTTGTTCTCAACTTATATTCTTATATCTACCCGTTTCAATACAAAGTTCAGGGGACGAGCATCGGAATCGTGCTAGACTAATTATGTATTTCTTTACATTTAAACAAGATGAGTAATATTCGGTATGGATATTGCTTTTAAAGGTTAGGTACGTGTCACATTTACTTGAAAGTGATAATTTTCCCATCCAATTTTGAAAATATATATCTTTTAGTCTTTGTGTAAATTCACTTATGAATTCAAACTCGGGTTCTAGTAAATGTTTAAAGGAGAATATGTACCTAATTGCTGCTGTTTATCAGACCGCGAATAAATATGAACGGTAATTCGATAAAAGACAAATTAGTTGTAGGTAATCGAATTAAATGAAATATAATACGACTGACATATACATGTATTTCAAAGGAAAAAAGTAAACACTGCTCCTAATTACAGTCACGAGATCTGAAATACCTATTTAGATAGGTAATTATCTATAAGGGGCACCTAATTCTATTCATCCTTATACTGCGAGACCATACGAGACTTCACGGTTGAATGATTGCAAAACAAGTTCACGCACAGAAACAAATATTATTTGCCTTTGAGAACCAACGTATCGTAGGGATTGTTTGAGAGTCTTTGTGCAGCGCGTGTCCATTATATATTTTAATATACTTTAACCAGACTCGTCTAGCGTATCGTGCAATCTTGTTGTTCGAAAATCGTGTCGTGGCAGAGACGGTCAAACTATTTGGAAAAGTGTTTTGATCAAATTACCACAGCTTTTGAACTGATGTCAACGTAGAATCTCATGAGCGTTTATCATGATTGTATTAGCGTGGTGTTAGTTCGCTAGATCATTATTTTCAATAAACATATCATGCCAGCCTTTAAAAAAAAGAATCTAGCTTTTCGAAGTTTGCAAACTTTTTACAGTAAAAAGAAAATTATTTGCATGAACATGACGTACAGCCTTCGCAAGCTGACAATATGACGTCATAACATTGTCCCGATGACGTCACGCGAGTGGCGATAAAATTTACCGTCACTCAGTGGAGTGGTGATACAGATTATCGCCACGGTAGCTTTATAGAAGTTTATTTCATTGATCAATAGAATTCAGTATCTCACTCTAAACTATATAATAAAACTATATAGGCATGGAATTTATTTGGAGCACGGTGGTGTAGTGGTTAGCACGCTGGCCTCTCTCGCCGACGACCTGGGTTCGAATCCCGGTGGAGACACCAAAGATTTGTGACTTGGGTCGAATACTGTGTTGTGTCCTTGGGCAAGGCACTTAATCCACATTGCACTCAGTCTACCCAGCTGTACAAATGGGTACCTGAATACGGGAAGTACTGATGAAGCGCTTAGTAGCAGCTCTGAAAGTACAATTCCTTCAGGGTAATAATTGTAGCGCTTTGAGCATACCTTAGGGTGTGGAAAAGGCGCAATATAAGTACGCAATTATAATTTAATTATTATTTTACAGTTTTTAGTTGAATGTAAATTTAAAGTTATTATAATTTGGATTCAGAATTACGAATTGCTGGCCAAGAAGTAAAATAAAAGAGTCAAAGTCTTCAGGCCCATTTCAGTATCATTAGAGGCCTCGTGGTCAAGAGTAGGTCTAAAACAGTGTTGAATACAATTTGTGTCTAGCTTGCCTATAAAAATACAATATCATATATAAAATAGTTTTATTGTAGCAGAAATGAAAGTCGATTTTTACAACACATGAAAATATGTCATGACAAAATATGAAAATCGTTTCACATATAGATTTCTTCTCAAGTAGGCTACTCCTGTGCAGTGCCAGCTAGCCTTCAAGTAGACGGCTACAAAGTAAATATCCTATCTTTTTTTATATATATAAAATGGGTTTACTTCTAGGGAGGTTGAAATGGTTACAATGCTAGTAGCCATATAATCTGTCAACGGTCTCTCAACCAGCGCATAACAATGGGAGTTGCTCACACCTTGATAGTGCAGTGTAAAGAGGGATTCCCCAACCCTCGTTGCTTAGCAACCGGACAAGTGGAGCCCCCGTTGTCACAGAGTTGAAGAAATGCGGCGAGACAAAGGTACACTCTTATCCCTAACTGGGCTGACAGATAACGATATTAGAACTAACCAACCCTATATTTCAATAAACGTCACAATCTAAACATGGATTACTTAATTTACTTATAAAACGTTTACGGGTAAGATTTTTTCAATGATGTAAATCTAAAGAAAGCTTCTGTACAGTAGAGACGTTCTAGATATATAAATGTAACTTGTTTTATTTCCTAGCAATGAAATATTTGCTATTTAGGCTGATTTCTAAATTGTTCGAAGACAACCTGATAAGTGTTATATTTGTCTTTTTCAGTTCAATATTATCAATATGTTTTATTGATTAAAACCCCCTTCTTAATAATAATCTTGCAAAACTTGTCCTTTCAGACAGAAAATTTCGGTCCAAGACAACAATTAGGGCAGGCCAGGCTAAATAAGGCTTCCTCCGGCAATTTATATCCATAAATAATCACCCTTTCAAATAAATAACGAAATGAAAGCGGAATGGGGCTTGCTATTGTAAGTAACAAGTACATCTAAAGTATATTTTTCTTGGTAAGAAAGTGTTAATTTCTGGCTCAAGTAAGCTCAGTACAGTACAGTACTGCAGTAGAGATTCTAACATCTTTACTTCGGTGGAAATGACTATTTATCTTTCCTTACGGAAAGTTGCTTTCGACATGAACACTTGAACATTTTCCCAAATACATATTCTTTATTGTATATACAGGAGTGTAATGTGAATATGAAACAGGCCCAATCATGCTTTGATGCCGCAGTTGTCAAGAACGCCATCTTTTCTCCACCCTCGGAGCCGCCATATTGAATATCTTTAACGGATAGAGCCGAATTACTTCTCCGGTTTGTGAACAATCCACTCAAAATAACATAGTCCATGCGAAAGGGACGGCGATCTTGACAAGTGTGTACAGTTAAGTACTGTGAATTGAACACTACGTTAAGGGGTATATATGTATTTTAAAACGATTTGGGGCAACATGTGCTAAACGATTTTAGCTATTGTTTTTCACATGTAGACCCGGCTTTTTGGCGTATGGATATCGTTTGTGCTGACGCGAAGAGGCTGGCAACAGTTGCCGTAGGAATAAACGCCATAGCCACCGTAGCTGTGACGACTGTTACCCACCAACACGACCAACTAAGGTGATTTTTCTTTTCCTTTGGACACTTGTGTATAGTCAACTTGTAGACTTGTTATTGCAGCGTTCAAAAACAATAATTTAGATAAAATTCAGTGTTTATGTAATCATCACTAAGAGTAAGATTTTCACGTATGTTGTTCATCGTTGTTGTGTAAAAATGGCGAAGGATATGCGGCGTTTTTCATCGCTATCGGTAAATGCGGTCGATCCAAGGCGGCATTTTCAAATCTCTCATTCTTCGTCATACACATGATTAAACTCCAGACTGGTAATGTCCTATTTTCTTATGTTGATGTATTCATTCTGTATAGTACATCGCGGCGTTCCTTCCACGAAGAGCCGCTGGAAGTGGGTCATAAAACGCCCTATATTTCACCATGTGCTTGGATACGGGACACGGTTGTAAATATGCCACAACAGACTGCTTCTAAGTCACCAGTCAAGTTGCCTGGTGACCATACAGTGTGACACCGGTCGAATATCAGACTCTAGATTTGAATAATAGCAATATCAATTAGACAATAATAAACAATGTGAGATTAAATATTACACTGTGTCATGAATTGTTTTGTTCAGATTCAGTTTGTTTAGATGTAGTGATCAGAGACCATAACACTTTCAGTGACATCAATGAATGTTGGTAAATATCAGCACAGTAATTGAGAATTTATTTCATGGAACATGGGCAGATGATATTGAAAATTTTTATCAGATGTATTTATTCACAAATGAAAATCAAAATCTCATGAACATTTCTGCTTTGTCATAGCTACATTACATAATATTTAAACGCCATTCACCTAGTCACCTATATCCCTTATATTGGGTATTCTACTTATGGATGTTGTAGCTCTATGGGATATATTTTGCCATGATATATTGTAATATGCTTTACATGGTCACTAGATGGAATAAACCTAGTAACCATCATGGATCCTCTCTTTATTACCTACGAGGGCAATCATATCTGGGTTCATATTTTTCATATGATGCCCTGGGACAAAATATCACTCACTCGGCCATGGTGAAGTGGCATGAAAAATTATGACGTCACCTTTCGTACATGACATTGCATTCTAAATGCTTCGACGGCATGTCGCCAGCCGATACTTGAAAGTGATTTTTAGTACACTCGTGCCTGAATATCAGTATATCCCTTGCTCAGGAAATACTAATGTTCAGGCACTCTTGTGTGAGTCTTGTCGTAAACATAGTATGATATGATCACTCATATTATATCCTCAATATTGTTATACTCGTTCAACGCTTAATGTAAAGATTGCATTATACTGTTGAAAGAAAATGCTACAATGCTAAAATTCATGCTTATTATTACAGTAAAATTAATGTTCTGTTCAGAAAATAAAAAACAAATTTGATTATAGTTAAGTTTTAATGTCTAGCTGTAACACATTTTTGTTTCAAGTGAAAGTGATGTATTATTCACATAGAAATGGCACTAATGAAATAATGTTATTTTTTAAACATGACATTTTGAATTGATATAAACCTATAGGCTATAAATGACCTCCCTACAAATAAGGGCTTAATTGTTTTATTTTAATGTATAGTGTCAAATTATTCAGTTTTTTGTTATAGGATACAATTTAGCTATAAGTTTTAGTAAGCAAATTTGTCCAAATATCTGCCCCTTTGAACCATTGGTTCTTTTTTAACAAAAGAACAGCTTATCTTTTGTCGACAGCTGTGCATGTAAATAACTGAAATTATACTAATTTTGGTTTTAAAAACTTTTGAGTGAAAAACAGTACAGTTAGACATCATGAAATTTATATCTTGGCTGTGAAATAATTCTTTTTATTTGTACAAGGCTTAACTAAAATAACATTCTTAAATTGAACTTAATTGTTAATCCCAATTGGCTACATCTTAATAGTTAATTGGTGACATTCATCTTGTTGTTATAGCAAATTGACAGCTATTAGGCAGTGTACTTTCTTCATTATGTCACTTTGTTGTAATGGTAATTGAAGTTACAGATACTTTGTGCTGCATTGTCAATTTTATCTTTTCTTTTGTATACACTAATTACCAGTAATTACTAATTAGCCTGAATCTGATCGTTCAATGTTTTGATTTCAGAGTGGTGTGCCAATGGCCACCCAAACCTATGTAACAGACCTACAGGCTATGAACCCAGCCACATTACAAGTTCAACAAGTAAGTTGCCCACATCTCTTGGAGGGTTCTATCAATAATGTATAACACCATTGATCTGTGTTAGTACTTCACTAGTAAGTAGTTATTGAATTTACTGTCTGTGCACTCAACATGCTTTTTATTCCAAGGTAACTGAGGACGTTGTGCTAAGAAACTGACAAGGGAAACTTGTGTTAAATTTTTATGTTAAGTAGTCTTGATACATTGGACCTGCTTTGATTTCTAAACCTTACAAAAAGCATGTTTTATGAGTGTGCTTGTTTGTGTATGCATGAATGTGACATTTCCCTAATTCCTACAGGCATTGGGTTTAAATCTGACAACTGACGGGGTAAGTTACCATGTCTCCCCTGAGTGACCGGTTTGCATCTATCTTCTCTTCTGCCCTAGATAGTTATTCATTAAAAGGAAAGTCGACTGTTTTATCTGGCTTCAGCTATCACCTTACATTATCAGTCTGTACACTTACTCTTCTCTCATGATTATCTTCTATCAGTACTGTAACCAATGATGCCTTTGTATCATGATGAATCAATATCTTATTCTACATCCATTAACCAACATTTTCAATGAATAGTTTAACTTTATTTATACAATATAAAGATCTACATAAGACTTCAAGCTTAACTAACATAAAAATAATAAAGTACTCTGTTAAACATTAACACAATTCTGCACAAACTAATGCTGCTTGATCCATTTGTTGAAATGTTACTCCTGCACAATGACAGTGCTGTAAGATCCTAATTTAAGTTACTTATATCATTACCACAGTTTATTTTTGTGAACCTGCAAGCTGTAACTGAAATATTTTTTTTACTGAAAATCTTTATCGGATGATCTGAGAATGATGTTTCAATAACAGAGTTTTCACTCTGTAGCAGTGAATATATAGAGAATATCTGTCTTTTCTTGACTAATACCATGTTTATCTCATTGAGTGAGGTATATTTTCACGAGTGGCGCAGACACTGTTCGCAGTGAAAATATAATTTATTTTCACTGTAGCTTGATAGACAGTTTATTTCACTGATAAATCCCAGTATTTCACTGCTCGTCATATAATAAAAGATAAACATGGTATTTGTCAAGAATTGACGGATATTCTATTTATTATATGAGGTTATCCTTGTAATTACGTCCGGAAAAGGGTAGTTTTCTCTCCGAACGGCACCACAGCAACACTGTTACATAAGCCAATTCGCCACATGAGACCATTGTTTTATGACATCAAATTATATCAGTCACTGTTCGCAGTGAAAATATAAGTTATTTTCACTTTAGCTTGATAGACAGTTTATTTCACTGATAAATCCCAGTATTTCATTGCTCATCATATAATAAAATTTATCATTTTACTATTCTATCAGTCTACTAGCACGCTTTTAGTATTCTCTAATCTTTTATTTTCTGATCCATTGAAAGCTGAAAACAAAATATTTTACATCTGTATCATAAGAAATATTCATGATGAAAAGTAGATTGAAGTTCCAACAATATTTCCATTCCACATCATGTATTTTGCACCAGCATATGCATAACAACCCTTACTGGATGGGTTGTGCATTGTCAGTTATCAATGTATCAAGAGAATATTTTTTTAAACTAAGAAAGAAGCAATAATAAGCATGTTATTTAGTGAGAAACTGAAAATTGTTATTGTCTATATTGGCATTTTTTTCTGTTTTCAGTAATTGATGCAACATTAATTAAACAACAGAATAATCAACAACAAAAAATAAAATAAAATATGCAACAGGTATTAAAATCTGAACTGATGTTAATTTTAGTCCATTGTAGTACTTTATTAAATGTGATTTTCTTTGCAGGCAGCAGCTGTAGTGAAAGCAACAACATCGTCCGGTAGCAGTGTGCAGACTGTAAGCAACAAAGTGGCGCCCACAACCACCATCATCCAGCCTGCTCAGGCCCACTCTGGCCAGCAGTTCATTGTCACCAGTATGTATCTGTCCTCTTACAAATCTGTGTCATATATGCAAGATTGTAGTGGGGTTTAATTTTTGGGTGGAGTGTGGACAAATCTCAAATCTCTTGTCAAGTCTGGGGGTTGGTGTGCTCCCAAGTGGATCATTGTTCTACCTTCTTGTCTGCGCAAATGTGTCTATATATATACTTGGCAGTAATGCAAAAGCAATGTGTCTGATAATCTTACTTTGAAACATTTCTTAAAAGAGACAAACCTGTAGACAAATTTTCATTTTACCTCTCAAAATTATGGCTAAAATGATCAGCTACCACCAAAAAGAGAACATCTCTCAAACTTTAGTGAATATTTGAACTCCATATTTTCAAACCACAAGGTCTCTATAATACTATTATTGGCTGAAATATCCAGCTGGTTTATTCTCAGTGTCTCAACATGTAGATTTGTCTGATAACTTTCTACCCTTACATAGTCTACCTTATGTGCCAACTGAAACCACCAGCCAAGTTTTTCAAATTTTGAATGTTGGAAATACCTTTTCAAAAGTTACTTATAATTTAAAGTTTTTTTCTAAAGGGGATGTCCATTTATTATTTTTACAGATTGTGAATATAAAGTAATAATTGCAATTTTTACATATTTACTGTTCGTGCTAGTTTTTTTTACTTTGAGAAAGAAGTTATTAAAAATTAATGACTATGGTAGTGCTGGGGTATTGGCAACTCAACTGAATCGTTTACATGTATCTAAGCTTTCATATTTTGTAAATTATTGATTACCTTTAATGAGAAGGAATTCTGTAGTTAACTCTATTCCTAAATTATTGCATACATCAAAGGGTTTCATATGTAATGTGAGAAGGATAATTTACTTAATTTTTTTCCAATAATGTAGTTTGGATATTAATTTTCATCTTCCATCATTATGTTTATTAATTATTAAACGTTGGGTTCATAGGATACTTAAATTTGAACAGGTTTGTGAATAGTTGCCATTGGACACAGTCATCCCTCGTGATATCCAGGGTTTCCACTGTTGCCAGTTAGTTGTGTTTAGCTTAGTTGTTCTCTAGTAGTCTTGACAGTCACTATGCATTGCCAAAGACGAAGACCATATTACTGGTGGCACACCTACAATGGTAAAGGGATAGATAATCTTTCATGTTTGATGTTGATATTATGAACTTTCGTTTCGACGGATTTACTAATTTGCTCATTGTTCGTGTTTCAGCTTCAGTGGGTGAGCAGGTCGATCAGGGCCAGGACACCGTCACTCTACAAGGAGGACAGGCTGTCTATCAGTCTCAAGTACAGTACGTAGATGGATCTGATCCAAGTATCTACGCAACCACAAATGGGCAAATGTACGAATAAGTGTTTGAGTAAAATCCAACCTAGATGTGGAGTGGCGATGTTCAGCTGCTGTTAATGGCGTTCCGCATGAATTGTTTAACCAGCACTGTTTGCTGTGCCGTGTGTGCCTGTCTGACTGCCATCCTTGCTGTGCGTTGCCGGGCTGTTCGCCTAGTAGCAAGACAGGAAGCAGGCACTACCAGCCAACATGTTTCTGAAAGCACTTTGTTCATACTGACTGACTGATTCACCTACTGTACTGACCTTCTTGCCTTCCTTCTACCAACATGCTGAGCATGCACCGTCACGTCTTGTTGCCACTTGGCTTGTTGATGAGTTCTTCATCTATTCGTTCATTATTTGTTGTGTTCATCTCTTGCGTAACTCCTCTATTGTCACCTCAATCTGGAGGGTGCTGTGTTCTTGTACACTCTATACATGCCTTACTGCTTTACACATGACAGAGAAATCATCCAGGATAACTGCGTCACTACCAACCATAACTTATTTCCTTGCTTTACTGGCTTGATGGAACTATCTGTATAATTTCTCTGACATCAACATTGTTGTGCTTTTACACTCCTGTTCATCTGCAAACAAGCAAGAATTTGCTCAGGCGGTGAAGCAGATAACACTCTCACACTGTTCACTTACTACACTTGAGGATAATAACACATATTATTCAATAAATATAAATGTTAACAAGTCTTGGATGAGTGTTGTGTACTTCAAATTATCTCCGATCATAATTTTTTTCTCTTTTTTTCTATAAGGCAAAATTACCAGGACTATGGACAGAACACGATGTACACCCCAGTCTCTGGTACCTACTACCAGACAGCACAGGGGACACAGGTTGGTTTCTTTAGGACTTTTCACAGTGAATCATGGTACATTATAGTCTCAATTCAAACTACATGTATATAATTGTTATTCATATTGTCAAAAAGGAGGTGAATAAAGTTAAAATATTGTCTTCAATCAAATGTCATAAACTATTTTGAGTTGAAATCAAAGGAAACTTGAAACTATTGATAAATGAGCATGCACTGCCTTCTGTTCAGGTCGCTACGGGGATTGTCCCTATTCAGCAGACAGTTCAAGGTCAGCTGATCCAACAACAAGGGGGTACATACCTGATACAAGGGGGTACAATGGATGGGGAGGGTACTCCTCTGACTCACACTACAAGAGCATCACCTGCTACAGTAAGTTACTTAGCTCTCTTTTTTGTAACCTTATAACTAACCACATAACCTAGCCTGTGCCATTTTGATTAATCACAGCTAACCGCCAAGCTATGTCATATAGACAAACTGATCTGATGTTCTTATAGATTTTTGTTTTTCCATAAATACAAAGTTTGATATGGTAAATTTGTTGGTAACCATTTGCTTTCATTTTGTTTTGGTCCATGGAAATTTATTTTAAAAAAATCTATGCTGTATTCAGGTATACTATTTTAAATATTACGTAGATATAAAACTTTTGGTAATTTAGATTGACCATTTACAATGTAAAGCATGTTAGGCTGAAGTGGGACGCTAGCCACGTTCAGATAAGTGGAACAAACTCTCTTGGAGATCAGTTAAGTTGCATGTATTTTATAAGCGCCTTGTCGTGATTGTTGTATATTATCAGGTCAGTTTGTTTTTGTGATGTGCCCAGAAAACTTTGAATTTGCTGACGAACGGTTAGTTTCATGTTTAAAGTCTGCAAAATCATTTTTGAACTGAATTTGAATATTAGTTACAATATAGTATGAGTTTATTTTGTGTTCTGACTATATCTGCATTCTCTAACATGTGATATGTTTTGTAATTAACAGTTACCCATTATGAGACCACTAACCCTGCAGTAACAGTTTGCACTTGATTTATTCAACACTTTCGTTTGCACTTTTGACTTCAAGTGAATTGACAAACCTCCCTTTCTCTCCTTATACTGTAATGTAACTCAGTCAATACAGAAACTAGCATTTTGAAGTTTGAACTAGGAATGTGCTGTTAAAGTTTTGCATGTGTGTTCAAAAACAGTTGTCTCCCTTTACTTTACAATTGAAATGCAACTAAACCGTGTCTCAGATTATGTGTATTGTAGATATAGAATGTGTCGTAAACTTTTGCATGCTCAATTTGTGCAGATGATTGTGTAACTTGCTACTGATAGTAGCAGTAGGCAATTGAGAAATGTGCATGGTGATGGCTATGTCTCATTTGGATTAACATTGTCTCAGATCTCTTATTTGTTTTCTTATTACAGAAATATCACGGAGTTTATGAAGTACGTACCTCATTTTCTGTATTTTGTCAATATTTGTAAACTGCACACAGTGTTACAGGAGTACAAATCTGAGACACGGTTTTCAGTGCATTATACTTCATTTTGCCATTTTGTATTTCATTTCATCACCCAGTCAATCCTGTTATAATAGAGAAATTTTTCAGTCAGTTATTGCTACTGGCACTAAATTTGTGTATTAATTTTTTTCCATGTAACGCTGTTGTGATATCTGACAGTCACATTAGTTAACTTAGCATGCTCACTTTAGTTCTTAAAACCACCAAATAATTCAGTTAATGTTTGTTTTCTCCAAATGAAATCATTAACTGATTAAAGTAAGCACTGTTTTGTGCAGTCACTAGTAGCAATCATTGAGATAAATATAAATGAGGTAGAGTAATAAGACTGAATGTGTTGAGTATGGAGCATGTAATGAGCTGTGTATGGTTCTCAGGTTCAGTGGCTTCTTGATAACTATGAGACTGCTGAGGGTGTAAGTCTGCCACGGAGTACACTCTACTACCATTACCTGCGTCATTGTCAGGAGCAAAATCTAGATCCAATGAACCCTGCCTCGTTTGGCAAACTCATTAGATCAGTGTTCCTTGGACTTCGCACTCGGAGGCTGGGAACGAGGTAAGAATAATCGACTAATGTTTCCTTTTCTAAAATATATATGAATCTCCTGAAATAAGAAATAAAAGTGCATTTTGTCTACATATCCAAAACATCAGGAATTGATCTTTACATCAACATATAAATTTATCCAATATTTATCATTACATTTAAATATAGACTTAATCACACTATTAAAACAGCTGAAAAGTTTCTTATGTTTTGATGTTACTGACCTAATTTTGCAGCGTTTGACATGAAAATCTTAATCTTTTCCAGGGGGAACTCCAAGTATCATTACTATGGAATTCGAATCAAGGCAAATTCTCCCCTGAATCAGTTCACAGATGATCAAACTATGGCCATGCGACAACAACCAATGTATCAAAGTAAAAAGTAAGTTTTGATGGGCACATTATTTTTACTAGTTGTTGGAAATCACCAGTAACTGACCATATATTTTAATTTTGAAATGGTTAATTGCAGTGTATGGGCTGTCTGACCGGTTTCATTATACTCCAACTATGTCGTCTCCTCCTCCTCCTCCTGTCCATACAGCTGTCCAGTTTCTATTTAGTAGGGGTGAATATTGACCCAAAGAGACTATTGCGATAGCGATAGTCTATTGCCACTTACTATTGCGATAGCGATAGACTATCGTAACTCACTATTGCGATAGGGTCTTTTGTACAAATTCTCAATAATCAGCTACATTTCTTATAGGTTTTAGTAGAAATGTTTAATTGATGTTAGGACTATGGAACCAAAATCAGTAAAGAAATCATAAATGAAAAGACTTTTTGTCATTTTGCTATTTCCTATCTCTAGTTCTTCCTTTTTGACATTCTAAAATGAAAAATCTTGAATTAAATCGGTGAGACTTGTGTAAATCATTAATAATTAAGGGAAATTAAATAGTTTCGATAGTATCGATAGTTAACCTCACTATTGCGATAGCGATAGTGTTTTTGTATATACTATCGATATAGTACTATTGCAAAGCCAACTATTGCGATGCATCGATAGTTCGATGTATTGTTACACCCCTACTATTTAGTGTTGTTGTGCCTTTTATGGGTGTTAACTCCAAAGTGCCAATAAGTTTTGAAAGTTTTACCAAAAACAGTCAAAAACTTTGTTCATTTCCAGAACATAGCTAAAAAACTATGACCTGAAAACTTTATGCTAGTATGTAACTGTATACTACCTAAGTGGTGATGTTGTGCTGTTTAGGTGTTGCAACTCCACTCCAACTTAGGTGCAAACATTGACCAAAACATTAAAATATTCTCATTTTGTTTCATTTCCTGAGCGTAATTTTAACCCTATTGATATGGAAACTTCAAATTTATATTTTGCCTTTTAAGGGGTAGGGGTATGTGTGCTGTGCTCACTTTTGCTTTCTTACATAACTGAGCTTTGATTAGTATTTCATCTTTTATACAATAATTTCATGTGCGGACAGTATCACAGTGGTAATTTGTGTATATATATCTATTGTAGGCCAAGTAACACAAAGATGGATGGTTCGGAGGGTGACACTAGCAGTCAGGGCAGCCACACTCCAGGTTCACAGGAAACCAACTCATCACAACAACAGCATCAGCAGTTTCTCGGAGACGCCTCCACGGCCATACCTAACTTTGAGGACATCGACACAAGCAACGATCCACTGCCCGAGGGAGTCACAACAGCAGAGATCAGAACCTTTCAGAAGATGTACAGAGAACATGCTGAGGTACATGACTACATAAACACTCACTGAGTAACAAACATTGAATTTAATGAGCTTCAAAAGGTGGATTAAATTTTTCCTGCTAAATGGTGAAATATTGCCCTAACAATTACTTGCCCTCTTTCATAATCTATTTGTTAGTTATTTTCTCTTTGAATGAATGTTCTTGAATTGCACAATATTTTTCATTTTCTATATTCTATTGAGATATAAGTACACAATAATTGTTTGTGCTTAGTGGCAAAAAACTATGACCTTGCCCATAGCTTTATTATTTGTCAGTTACTTCACCTATGTATCACTTGAGATGAAAATTTTCTAACTTTGTCTTCTTGATCTTTGCACAGGATAACATTAACCTTGCTCATAACTTTTCATCTGTCATTAATACTATAATAATGTTGTCTGCTCCATTATTGGTTTATGGTAAAAATCAAAGCTAGATCAATATATAATATAGGCCTAAAGAAACCGTTTAATATTATTAACAAAAACTATTATGCTTATAATCTGGGACATCAGTGATGACAAACTCATCTTGATACATTTTGTTTTTCAGGCTATTGTAGATGTTGTTGTTAACCTACAGTTTTCACTCATTGAGGCTCTCTGGCAAAGTTTCTGGAGGAATTTAGCATCTGATTCAAACACGTAAGTTATAAAAAAACTTTACTTTAAAAAGTTTTACCTTGATTAATTTGTTTCCACATGTATGAAAGTTGATAATTAAAAGAAAAAGTTGTGACAGTATGTTCACTTTTGCATTTATTCCTGTTTTATGTTTCAGTGCTGAAACTGATTTTGAAAAACGACTTCCTAAAGAAAAACTTTATGCTTTATGTAAATATGAACCAGTCCAAAAGTATGTGAGGAGATCTGACTATGCTTTCTACCAGGCTTTAGTGGAAGTTTTGATCCCTGATGTCTTGAGACCTATCCCCAGTAAGTAGATGCTTTGCTTCAATTTCTTTTAAGTAGAACACTAATATAGCGAACACATTGATAAGTCCCGTCAAAAGCCTTATATAATATGCTAACCGTGAAAAGCAAACTGAATTCTTTGGTCCCTTGGAGTTCGTTATATCGATGTTCTACTGAAATTATATGCTGCTAATGGCTGCAATACTGCTGAAGTGGCGTTAAACAATAACTCACTCTTTTATTTATGAACAGAAGATTTTGAAAAATTTTTTTCCTTATATTGAGGCCGCTTCATAAAACTTGTAAATTGAAAAGTTTTTAACCCCAACAGATGAAGGTTATTTATATTGTGGCATTATTCGTCAATCCATCCAGTAAAGGGTACCTGTTGTAAAGTCAACTTATCACACAGGTTGTGATCAATCTTTCTGAAACTTCACACATCCTTTTAATATACGTCAGTGATGCACATTTCGAAAATTTGATCAATAATTATGGCGTTTGACTTGCTCATTTCAGACTTGGTACCTGTTTTGCAAAATTAACTCCTCTCATGGTTTCTATAATAGTGATTATATATTTGATGAATGTTACAGATGAACATTATTGAAAATATTTTTAATGAATATTTCAAGAGTTATGACCCATGGATAACAGCCGTTAAGTTTCCCATTTCATTTTAACCTGATTCAAACTTTTGACTGGTCAGAAATCACAGGAACTCGATATCGTAAGTAAAACATAGGTAAAACAAACCTACCCCCTATATAATACAGAGTAAAGGAGCAAGGGCGGCCATGTTGCCGATCTAAGGGTCCAGTCAACATTAGGTCAAAAGTTAAGCTAAAAAATTGTGACATTCCCAAATGAACATACGTACCTATCACCTATACATTTCTCCGCAAATCCCGGCTGATTTCCACCATATGTCACCCCTACGATAAGTTTAATAGCTCTTCAAACTCGAAAATCCACCACAAAAACCTCTCCCGTGAACGTTAGACCGCGGTCGAAACACTTCGTACGATCTGATTGGAACACATTTTCCATTTAACCAGGGGCCATAGCCTCTGATTGGTCAATGGCCTTGATACTTTTGACTTGTGTATTCTTTGTTGTCAGACCATTCATAATTTAAAAGCTGATCTCATCTCATCTCATTTTAAATGCAGATAAAGATTACTAGTTCTCATCCTCCTCAACTTACCCTTACATGTTAACTGCTTATTATGAAGAATGACTGCACCAATATGGCACACGGGACCTGAGCACTCGTGTTACACGGAATGTTTTGTCTTTTATAGGTTCATTAACGCAAGCCATCAGAAACTTTGCAAAGAGTTTGGAAAACTGGTTGAAAGGTTCAATGACTGGTGTTCCGGAAGAAATGGTTAAAACAAAGGTACTTTAGAAAACTAGATGTTTGCTTCTATATCCTATTTGCAAGTTTCTTTAGTTGCATGATTTGTTCCCGTATGAACTCATATATAACTTTTGGTTATTAAATATGTATGTTGATAGTCATAGCAACCAGGATCATATGACAAACCTTTTGAATAATGCCTAAATTTATTATGTAATTTTATTATATATTATGTGTTTTCACTGAAATAGTTGGTTAAATTCATTGATTAAATGATTAATTAATGCAATCTTGATCTCGTATTTGTTAGGTTGGTGCTGTCAGTGCCTTTGCACAAACACTGAGGCGGTATACGTCTCTGAACCATCTGGCGCAGGCTGCTCGAGCGGTGCTTCAGAACACTTCGCAGATCAACCAGATGTTGACCGATCTCAACAGAGTAGACTTTGTAAATGTCCAGGTATTTGACTTCCCTTTTGGATTCCTAAACTCTTCTTGTTAACTCTTACCAGTAACTGTAAAGATATGAGAAAAGTTTCTTCTATCCTATGTCTGCATTGCAGAGAGAAAGATTTGTAAACTGCTCCTCAGCAACATCGGAGTATGCATAAGAAGTGTAAAAAATGTTTTTATTGAGCTGACAAGGTCAGCCTTGAAAACCAGATTATTAAAATGTATTGATTATGTTTTTCCAAGTAATACACTATTATGATATTGTAAAGGAATTTGATGTGAATCTATTTTGAAGTGAAGTATTGAGATTACCACTGTATCAATTTACTATCACACCTTTAGTATATTTGAATTACTCTTGGTGATCTTTTTATTACCTGTCATAAATAACATAAGTGGAATAAAATAAGTAGAAATATGATCTAATGATAAAAAATTATAACATTAGAAAGTATATTTTTCAACATTTACGAAACACTTGCAAATTTGTTTTATCTCTTTTTTTGGTAATGCACATCTAAAAAAATTTTTTATAAATGATATACACTCTTTCGAATATGAAAATGGTTGTATGTACCTGTTTCCTGTATTGTGATGTATGTACCAGTGCAATGTATCGACACATCGGCACATACATATCTGTACGAGCTTTTATTGTTGTGTCTCTGTGCAGGAGCAGGCCTCCTGGGTGTGCCAATGTGATGATGCAGTAGTGCAGCAGCTGCAGGAAGACTTCAAGAAGACATTGAAGCAGCAAAACTCCCTTGAGCAGTGGGCTGTCTGGCTGGAGGGGGTTGTAAACCAGGTGCTCAAGCCTCATGAAGGCAGTCCCAACTTTCCTAAAGCTGCAAGACAGTTTCTCCTCAAGTGGTCATTTTACAGGTTAGTTCAGATATTAGCTTAATTTTTTTTTATTGGTATTGAAAGTTTGAATTCACATTTGTTTTCTTAACATATATGAGTTAATAAGCCTTGAAAAAAGAAATGAACCTCCGTGAAATCTTTAGCTGAACAGGCTTATATGAGTATGAAGCCAGATAGACCTTTGTCATATGGCTCAATAGCTTGTAAACTACTTGTTAACAATTTGTCAATTTGACACGAGCTCAATCATTCAATATCATTTTAATATTTTAAGAGTGCTTCACTGAGTAAATTGCTGATATGGTCAAAAAGGATTTTAAGAAATCAGATATTTAGTTAGCTTGCATGAATTTGAATTAGTCAACTAGTTGCTTTGATTTATATGGCATTTTATTAGTACATGTGTATCTCACTGGCTGCAATTTCTAAAATATGCATTCATACAAGGTTTTGTAGCTAACATAGATTTCAAGACCTCCACAAACACACTCACCCCTCCCTTTGCCCTGCCCGCTCTCAACCTTCCTCTCTCTCTGTTCAGTCAACATGTTTTTTTTCCTACCCTACAATTTATTTAATTGATAAATTCCTTAAAGAATGTATATCTCTTGGTACATGTCTGTTCTGTGCAAATGTGTAAACATACACTGCTGCAAGGTAGCTACGTAAGATCCTTACTCAAATAAAAGGAGATCTCACTTCTGGGCTTTGTTGTTACAGTTCAATGGTGATACGTGACCTGACATTGAGGAGTGCGGCCAGCTTTGGTTCGTTCCACCTGATACGGCTGCTGTATGATGAGTACATGTTCTACCTGGTTGAGCACAAGGTGGCCCGGGCAACAGGAGAAACCCCAATAGCAGTAATGGGGGAGGTGCGACAGGTAAACCACTCGCCTCAAGAGTGTGTCTATTTTCTATCGTATTTACTTTGTTTAAGTAGACAATAACCTAATCAAAGAAACTGCTGAATTAAGATAATAATGATGACAACTAACTTAGAATTTAGCAAAAGAATCTTGAACTGTAAATATTAAGGACGTCATTTTTAATAGGAATTATGTTGCCTTTCTTTCAGTTTATTGACCTCAGCAGTGCCATTGCCTTAAGTACGCTGGAGTCTGAGAAGCCTGCTGCAGTTACAGCTCGTCATACAGTGAACAATGTAACAACGGCGTCCAATCCCAACACTACAACTGTGATGCTTGTGTCCTCTAACACAGGATCCAACACTTCTACGAGCAACACACCAACAGTAACAGTGAGACCCACAGCCAACGGTCTGATGACTACTGGGTCAAACACTGCCACGTCAAATGCCAACACTGTAGTGGTGTTATCCTCTAATGCAGCGTCAGTAGGTGGTGTGACAGGAGCAAGCTCAATTACTGGAGGTGCTACAGGATCTCTCCCTACTGCAGTCACAGTACGGGCTGCAACTGCTGCCACAGCACCCAACACCAAAACTCACACCATCCTTGTGATGCCCGTAGCCTCAACAGCAACCTCAGGAGATGTATCAGCTGCCAAACGTCTAAAGACAGAATGAAGTCAATACAAAGAGTTTTATTTTTTCATGTTAGCCCATTGTGATCAAACTTTTTCAAATTGTGATTTCGACATGTGACCTACCCCGAATCTTGTAGATTTTATTTGTAAATGGAAAAATGTTTCTTTTGATACCAAGAATCCAGTAGTTGTATTGAAAGCTTTAACAATTTTTATCGCAACTAAACAAGGCAGTTTTAGATGTGATTAAAAATGATTGTCATTTTTGTTGACAAAGAATGTACATTTATAGCAATGTAGTCATTGCTTTGTCTTTACCCATATGTTTTACGATTTGAAAATACAGTTTTATTTTCCCCATGTTCTTATGATTTAGGTTGTTATAAGCATGAAGTTTAAAAGACATTCCTAGCTTTTTAGATGCCATGTTGAGTTAGCTGCCTTTTCTTGTGTATTTGCTTGTTGTTGATAGGGCATTGACTGCCTCTGAATAGCCAGCTTCGCCGGGCTGTTTATTTTTAATGTGTACAGTGCTCCCTGCAGATTTAGTGTATATACTAGACATTCTAAATGTACAGAAATCTATATTTTATGTTGTTGAGGTATTGTAGCCCTGAGAGGCTCTCTCCAGTATTTCCCTCGGATTGTAAATAAATGTTGTTATTTATGAAATGATGGATCATTTGCTGCTGCTATTTCATGTTGATTCTACTGGCACAAGTCGAAAGGTCTTGGACATCCTCGACTTCTGACAATTGTAGTCAAGGTTCCTTGTCTCACTCACATCACGGGGCAGTCAGGTGCTGGTCTGTCATCTCGACACTGACACAGACAGGTGCACGCTCTACCCAGATGAACAATATTAGACATACTTACTGACACACCAGGGTCTGACTGTCCAACACATTACACATTAGCATATACATGGACACAAAAGTGTCATCACCCAAAGATACCCAACAATTCAAAATAAATTGATGCATTTGTTATCAGACTGCCATGCATATGAAGTCATCAAAATAATGATGTAGTTGGTTAGTGATAATAACGTGTAGTCCAGTAAATACTGGGTAAATAAGTTTTCATGACATGAAATGTTAAGATTTCCCTAGACTAACTCCACAAATAACTGAATCTCTATCTCAGTTAACAATGCTGTGTTCTGTCCATAGTTTCAACTTCTTTATCTGATGGCCGATCTGGTCAACTAGTCATTCATATTTGTTGCATAGAAAAGTAGGTTATTGACTTGTTTGATTAAGGGGTGGGGGTTTGTGAAATGATGTGAAAGTTTGTTGCCAAAATAAGTTTATTATGAAATGTGCTGAATGAAGTCAGTATGTTGGAAGTTGTACTTTCAGCAAACTGCCAAATTTCTGGTAATGTCAGTCATTACTAATGTATTCATTCCCATCTGGGGCATCATTGCCATGACATTGTGTCTGTTGCTTGTGAAACTTGTTATTTATTACCTGTATGCTACTGTGTATATAGTTGAACTGATGCAATTTAGCTGCCAGTGTTGCTGATTTGTGCCCCACCGCCTTTTTGATGTGTTCAGACTTACAAATTGGTGATTGAAACTGTACTGCTGTCTTACTCAAATTCATCTTGATCTAAAATGTAAATGCAACAAAGTATTTTTCTGAATCAAAACAATTATGTAAAATGGCTAGAAATAAATGAAACATAGATCTGATAATGTGGTTTGTTTTATATTTTCCTTGTCTAATATATTGCACTCGAAAACCTGATGGGTTCAATTTCAAAATAGAGCTATTGGCTTTTTAGCTCATTTTCTTTAAGCAGTTGTGGCATATTAATTAGCTAAGGTGTTAGCGTTTAGAGTTTATTGCCATAATCAGTTTACAAGATCAAAGTCATTTTTAGCTCATCAGGCCTGAAATAATAAGATAGGAATTACCTTAATTATGCTAAAATAAATTAAAATTGTATCATATAATATATAAAGCCTTGCAGTATTTCCTTCGCTTTTCGGTGCTAAGATGGTGGATTGCTGCAATGAAATGCATAGTGGGCTCTGATTGCCTAGGCTAGCACAGAAACCTTAAGGAAATACTGCAAGGCTTAAATCGGTCAATGATGGAGACTGGCAAGAGTTATGCTTTGCGTTGGGGAGTTGCTTATAGTGATACTTTGTTGGTTTGTGACTTTGTGACCGAACATGATCAATGAGATATTTACAATACACTCCTGATTGACTCGCCAGGAAAGTGTGCTGCTTGATTCAGAGTTTGAATCCCACTTTCGTTGTTTAAAAAACTTTAATTTCTAATTTGATCAAATTTAAAAATTTTACAAGTTCGTTTATGAGATAATAACCTGTGCAGGGTCTCCTTTCACAAAGCAACCTTTACTATGGTTTACCTAACTCCCATTCTTCAACATTGCACTAAGGTTACCTTAAAGGCATACTATCAGTTTATTCCTTTGTGAAAGGAGGCCCTGGGGTGTAAAGGTGTATTATATGCAATGAATCCTCACTTGCAATAATAATCAACTGGACAAGATTTCAGCGTTGTAGTACTTACAACTGATATGTAAGAAGCAAAAATGTGAACATGGTTTCACTAATACCTCCGACCCCAAATGTCGGATCTCTTTGGATCATTACAAAATAAGTTTGCCAAGATTTTATATAAAGGTAGCTCCCTCTCAATACATTTGTTTTGTATGATGATGATGAGCGGGCGGGATAGCGCAGTGGTTAGCGCGTTCGGCTTCGGATCAAGATGTCCGGTGTTCGAATCCCGCCCGGGGCACGGCAACTTTGTCTGCAATAGAGAACACTGTTCTACACGCAGTAAGGTTTGGGTGCAATGCTACACTGAAGAAACTTTAAAATAATTGGCTGAATAGCTTTTCTGTAATATCATATCCAGATATTCATAAAAATCACAAAATCGCTTGAATGTCGGTATTGCCCCTCTCCTAGTAATGAAGAGTGAGTGAGTTTGGGTTTTCACTAGCTGCTAGTATTATTGTAGGGAGAAAGCCCGCAACACCATGTTGTCTATGAATTGTGGTGAAACCTGCGAACAAACTTTGAAAATAATCGGATGAATAGTTTTTTCTGTAATTGGTCGGACAAAAATGTCCTCGGAAGGACGGAATTCTTAGTATTACTTTCTGCCCCTGGACCGTTGGTCGAGGGTATAATAAAAGTGACAATAGCTTTTAGGGAGTAACCTCGATCCGACTTTAAGTTCTACTCAATATCACACGCTTGTATATTAGCCTATAAAACCTTGTGATAATACTTTGCCTTACGAACCCTACGATACTTATTGGCCTTACAAGCTAAAAAAAGAAATGTGAAACTTGGTGAAGATCTTATAAACTTAACAGTTAAGATTTGCCATTTACACCTACTGATTGTAACAAAACCTGTTTTGTGTCTTCTGAGGCACATTGTAGTGTGCCAAGCAAGGCTGAGCTATACTTGTAACTCCTATTTGTGTGGAGTTTCAATTTAAATCACAACCTTCCAGGCATTGAGTGGACTTTAACCCTGGGGCTTAACCATGTCGCCCATGGGAACCAATTTGTTCTATCTCCCTTTTTGGATGGAAACTGAATCACCTTGTTCTGAGTATTTCTGGTGGTTTTTTTCTCAAAAGGATGAGATAAATGTTCTGTGACCAAACATAGATACGAATGTTTACAGGAAAATGTGGGTGTTTTTTTAATATCAGCAAATTGGTTTACATTATGGACACAATTTTACACATTCGTGCAAAATTTTATTGAATTCCAATGTGTATTACAAATATTCTGAATATTAGATCATTAGAATGGCGGTACCTCCAAAACTACTTTTCTTGAGTTGGAACAACGTGCTTCGCATGGGACTGTGTTATTATTCTGTACGGATACATCCAGTCTTCATGATGCCTCTTGAGTTAAGATTCACAGCTTGGCTTTTGACCAAAAGGTCCGTGTTGAAACCCACCTGGGGCGCTGCAAGTTTGTCTGTTGTTGGAGTGCAATGTTACATCGTATTTCAGTGCAGTATCACCCATGGTTTGCCAGTTCCAGCCAAAACTCGTAGGTTTCATCGCAATGGTGACCTCTGTTATGCAGCCGCCGCTACCTGATTGTAACAACTGGTGCCTGCTTGAGAATAGCATTTCACGTTTCACAAAATGAAAGATTTGAGAGTAGGCCTACATTTCCGCGAATCTGTGGTATTTATCATTGATGTCAAAGTATAAAAAGACAAAGCTCTTTATAAATTTTATTTTACTTCCATTGAACGAAAAATTACCGAATCCTGTAATTGTTTATAAACATTCCAGCAGCGATTTAATGCGTATTATTTCACAATAAGGCTGATGAGCTACACAACACTGATCCTACTTAAATACTCTTGAAAGCGGCGAGAAATCCCAAACTCACCTCACCTAGTTTCCATGAAAAGTAAGCCTGGATGATCAAAATGTTGCTATAACCTCATTTTCTTTCTCAATTTCCTTATGGCTAGCAATTATGAACAAATTCGTATAAGATGAACATCATTTGGGCGTAATTGCCAACTTATACACCAATTCAAAGTGAATGTCCTGTCTCGTTTTTTGTTGTTGCATAGGCCTACTTTACAACTTTTTAAGAAAAACGTAAATAATGATAGACTATCCACAAGTTTGGCTAATCAACAATGTCCTGTTACACCTTAGGCAAATTTAGGACGTTTTCCGGGACTTTTTTATGAGTACTTTTCTCCCAAACACTACACAATTTTCCCCGATGAATGGCTTCACTTCTCATATGACCCTCAGTTATATGTTTCAATGACACTGTTTTAGGGGACGTATAACATTACAGTTAGTTTTAACTAGATTGCCAACAAGTGCACAGCACACTTCGAGTACGGCCATTCATTGATCATGTGACCTATCACGTGACAAAGAAACGACCGTGACGAAATATGGCGAAGATGTAAGTCTCCTTTCGCCGGCGACTAAACCAGTGACGGAAGGGTAAAAAGGTAAACTTTATTTCAGACTAATAGTAAACATTATAAAGATGTTATCTATGAAATACATAATGTCATGTGTTTCACATATAATGTTAAATCCGTGATGATATGCGTGAGGTGTGATTGTTGGGCGAGTCCAAGTTTTTCACAAGGGTTGAATCTCATGGTTGATGTTGTTTTATGTAAATGAGACATTATGTAAAAACTGCGTACAAATCCTGAAAATAGTATGTTTCGTTATTTGTATTCGTCACCGTAAAGTGGGAAAACTAACGAACCTTTTCATAACACATGTGCGCCGGGTCGCGGGTATTTCTATAAATAGATATGAGGCGTCGTTTCGATTGTTTACAGATGCAAAGCTCAACCTCATCTTGTCTTGTGAAGCAGTCCACTCATGTAAAAAAAACTTCATTCAGTTACACTCGTAAATTATCTTAAGTATTAAATTATTTATATATCTGTAAATCAATTTGTAAATGTGTTTAATATTCTCCTAGATTTTCTTTAGTAAATAGTATTAATAAATGTCGAAATAAAGTTCTCTTACGGAACCTTTTCTGTTAAACTGGAATGCAAACCTGAATATTAAACTTACAATCCTAGATGTTGGATAAAATACTTTAAAATACTTAAAAGATTAAAACATGTGAAGCGTAAGATTTCTAGCTATTCTGCGAGGGGGGGTTAATTTAATTAATTACAAAATATGCACATTGTTGCTTTTAACACGTACGAGTTCGTTACATACTGATATCGAGTTCGTATTAACTGCACGATCTACTTCATTCTACTAACAACCGATTTTGTAATTTCTGAAAAAAATCATAGTTTGTCGTGTTGCGATGAACACTTACATTTACACCCGGTGACTGCCACCATAACGAGGTCTTCTAGCCCGAAGGGATAAATAACCAGTTTGTCTTGACAGTTTTATTACTTATGTGTCATATGTAATTGTTGAACCGTCAATAAACCAAATATTTAAAATCGGTACACATTATACCACAAACGTAGAAATAAAGTTTTCGATTCTCAATTTGACATGCACACTAATGAAACTTAGTAAATTAATCTTGGAAAATAGTTGACATTAAAATTTGTGTGCGTTATAATACCAAAACTTGTATCTTGCAATATTTGGAGAATTCAATTCAAGAGTCACTCAAGCCATATATATAGTTTGTATAACATGACATTTTTGTTTAAGTTCTAAATGAAGGAATATTCACATTTCTAAAGGTATGTTTTCAATATCATATATTTATGCAACTTCTATTATATTTCATTTTGCAATTTCATTAGATTTCCAAAATTACTTCGTAGAGTGATATGCTTTCGCATGAGCGGTAGTTTACAATTAAGCCATGCCAGTGATCTGTACGCTCTCTCTCTCTCGTATTGATCATAGTAATTAACGACATCGCTATCGACCCACACACAGGTAGATATGTAGATATATATTAATATCAATGTTGATAATGCTATATCCAGCTGTTAACACATCTGCACTTTGAATGGTTGCCATGGAAACGGAAGAGCGATAAATTTGTCAATGTAAAAACAACAAGTATTGGCACAATGTGTGAAGATTGTATTCAATGGTTGTGTATGTAAAAACATGACAACTTATTATAGAACAAATGTACTTTTTGTGTTAATAATTATATATTTGTATATGGTTGTGTCAATATGGATGATATGATCCTAATGATTAAAAGAATGATATTCGAAACGTGCATATTAGAATGTCGTGTGTTCAACAAATATATAACCGATTACGTACATATGAACTGGTCAAAGGATCAACATAGATTATTAGGCCTACCCAAGGAAGTGTGTCGTATGTCGTATGATTTATTTGTGATGTTTGTATTGCCCGAGCGAGAGCGAGGGCTATACTCAAATATACACGATTTTCGTAATAATTAATCATATGGCACACCTTCGAGTGCCCAAAACAATTTACAATGGTGTCACGAACACTTTTTTTATGACGTCACAGAAGACGAAATGAAGGAAGAAATGGTTGCTAGGCAAATGTGATTTCTGCATAATGTGGGTAAAACTTAGAGAATAAACCACGATACACAAGTGATTAGAGGAAATATGTCCGAGTTTAAATAATGTTAAACAGGCGCAACTCTTTGTTAATAAATGTTATTTATATATGATTATAATACAACCCAGATTAATCACATTCGTGAGGGTAACACTTTATACTTTATATTTGATAAAGAGTATTAAATACTACTGCAAGTTAAGCCATTCATCGACGCTACGAGTGTGGAAAGCTTTGCTACGGCAGCACAAGGCAGTGCTGATTATCTTATGATAAATCATGTGTTTCTAACATCGTATTTAAAAAAAAATTTTTTTTACGTAATGCACAAACAGAAAATGACCGATACTCCGATAGAACCCCAACATTTTAAGGGCTGACAATATTGCGATAAATAGTTCTAGTGCAATATTTTAATACTATTTTTCAGATCAGGTCTTTGAAGGGCATTTATAGAAGTGGCGTTTCGGAGAATATACTCCGAAACGTCGTGTATTTTCACATAAAAGAATTCGTTTTCCAGAAACCATCCTGTTCTTATTTTTCAGATTTTAGGACTTTGATGACCAACTCAACAAATCGTGATAGCGAATTGTCGTCACCATGGAGACACACGAGCATCATATGCATCATATGAACGAGTCGGTTGCTAAGAGCAACCACACGATGTCAGACCATGCTGCAGTGAGAGACAATGGAATGGAACACGGCACGGCAGAGCATAACATGACACCAGGCCACGATATGACAGGGCATGATATGTCAGCACATGATATGTCGGGTCATGATATGTCAGCACATGACATATCGGGTCATGATATGTCAGCACATGACATGTCGGGCCATGATATGTCAGCACATGACATGGCGGACCATGATATGTCAACACATGATATGTCAGCACATGATATGTCAACACATGATATGTCAGCACACAACATGGCGGGCCATGATATGTCAGCACAAGACATGTCGGGCCATGATATGTCAGCACATGACATGTCGGGCCATGATATGTCAGCACATGATATGACGGGGCACGTACATCACCATGACAACGTGGCTAATCACCAGCATCACGACCACACTCATCCGGTAAGTGGAAAACAGGTTTGCAAGGATATATCCTGGATGATGAGGTATGCTTTGAAGCTTTAGATGTACAACATTTGTTATTATAGAGGCCGGTATATCATAATGCGATTTAATGATCGAGAAAATATGGTTTCTTTTATTTTTAAACAATACAATCTTGAGCTCTAAGTAATGACGTTTCAATTAACGCCGGGATTCTATTTCGGTGAACAGATGGAATGCGGCCGTTTATTATATTCCGTCACAAGTGGAAGGGGATATAGATTTGAGCTCCACCCGTCCGCGTGTCTGTCCGTTCGTCCGTCCGGGATAAAGGGAACCGTTAAGATAGGATACTTTTTACTTGGGACATTTGTTTGGTGGATATAATATTACCAACAATGCGTTCGTTCGTTCGTCCGTCCGTCCGTCAGAGGACGCAGTAACATGTTTCTGCAGGATATAACTGTAGGTTCTGCTGATGGTAAACCTTGCCTTTCTAAAGCAGTATAACTTCATACCTCTGTGGTTGACGGAAACGCATGTCGACACGACATGCATTTATATGACTCATATACGGGGTATACATTTACTAATTGAACACAGAAAGTCGTAAGCTGTGGAATAACCAAAATATACTCCCGAAAAAGAAGCAATACTACTGTAAAGTGAACAGGCGGGATCAAAATTAACTCACCGTAGGCCTACTTGGTCTCATACCCGAACTTCATCTATTTCGATTCCTCCGTGTCTTTTGGGAACAGCATATTTTTGAAATCCTGAATCGTATTGTGTTAAATGGATACCGAAGTGGAATATAATAATACCAACCATTTCGATCGTTCGCCCGTCCGCATCTTCCCACGGCAAGGTGAAAACGTATCGAAATAAATTCTATGCATTTTTTACCTTGCCCTCAACAGCCCAGATAACAGTGTAACGAAGCAGCGACATCTATTGTGATCACGAGTTATGCCCCTTACCAGCTGCTTACATACAGCCAATGAAATCACCGTTTACATTCGGTACTGCAGAAGCGATAATTCTAAAATGGTTATTTTTAGAAACATACGTTGGGTAAACGTTTCTTCTTGTACATTGCAATACTCGTCGTATAGTACTTAAATACATGAACATATATCCTCATAAACATGCTTATTAAATAAGAAGACCAAATGCGAGCCAGGAAGTGTTATTAGTTGATTGTTAAGTTTATAACGGAGACATATGTAGTTCATATGCAAATGAGAAATACCCACGTTCAAACAAAGTTAAAAGATTTGAATACAAATCGTCGCGTTGAATAAGAATATTTCAAATAGTATAGCGTGCTAATTGTAACATTTATAAATAAGAGTAATTAAGAGTTATAGGCACAGTTTATCAAGCAAGAAATCAAATCACAGTTTTTAAAAACGTTATACAACCTGTATTTTCGGTATGTAGTTCAGTATTAAATAATTGAGATTGTTAAATCGAAATACCATGATGCCACACGCGTTATTTTGTATTTTGTAAAAAAAGATAGTGTGAAATCATTAAAGATTAGTTTAATTCAAACTCAACACTTGATTTGTTCGATTTCGGAGTGAATAACATGTGCTAGTTATTTTTTTAGCTTATATGACTTTTTAAAAACTATGACAACCAACTTAATTGAATCACTCAACGTACTTCCAGCTGCAATGTTGTGAACTTAACAAACGATACCTGATAACATCCGCAAAATCATACGCGAAATTTATGAATATATCCAGTTTGGCAGTTATCAAACAGTAACATCGTAACAATGGGTCCACTCCATGTGCCAACTTTATGGCTTTTGAAGCTGTCCGCTTCGACGTTTTGATTATCGATTACAGGTTTATGAAAGCGAATTGTAATTATTTTATTGCATCAATTGAAAGTTTATACAAGTCCGGGACTGATCAAAATACTGTCAAAAAGTGTGCTACAGTTTGCGACCCAAAATAAGCGGAGAAATTTGACGAATTAGAAAAGGTGTTTCCCAGTCTAAATATAGAAGTTCATATTGCAAGCTTTCTTCTGATTGGCCTATCGGATTAGCCTGCAGTACGCTAAAATCTTAGCGCAGAAAAAGCGGGCCGTGAGGTCAAGGGCGGAGGGAGATGATTTGAAATCTTCTCGTTACGCCCGTGACGTTGTGAAGATGCCCGTCCGTTAAATTGCCATTATTGTCTGACCGATTGCAGAAAAGTCTAATCCGAGTGGCTTGAACTTTGCTCATCTCTTCTACACAATGTACATTGCAGAGTTACAAATGATTTTGTAATTTTAAATTATTCTCTAAAAAAATCTGTACTGTACTGTTTGTTTTAGATAATTATCCACTTTCCCGACGATTAGAGAAAATAAATTCATGCATTGCCAACCATACATTTATCTCAGTTTATTCTTTTCAATTACTCTGACAACATCTGTACAAAACTTTATAGACGTTGGAGATTGATATTGACATGAATCTCGTTTTTCCAGATGACATTCCACACACGCAATGACGATTATATACTGTTTAGTGATTGGCGACTCTCCCCCGGTAAAGGTAGGTATTGAACTGAATCTTTCTGAGATTTTATCAGTTTATGCAATAAAGTGTTGAAATTGTATTTAACGGTGACATTAAACAACTGCCTCGTTTTTTATTATTCAAAGTGTGGTCTTGGTCAAAGCGATCATATAGTAACCAGATACTCTGTATTATATTTGTATTATTGAGTTGGATATACCGTAGTTCCAGGATCATAAACAAATCACTCGTTTCTGTATGATTTAAATTTGTCGTGTTCACATAATTGACATGAAAGGGTGGGTTTACTCATTTAATTTAGTAAGTCATAAGCTGTAGAATAACCAAAATAAACTATTTATAAAGTATAGTAATGATAAAATTGCAACAAGCGTCCATAAAATCATTCTCTGTAGCGTGATTTGTATCGAAATCGTCAGTGGGAAACACCCTCAACTTATTCTACAGATCTTAGCATGGGGTCGATGTAGGTGGGGTGAAAGATCCGAATGACTTTATGAAAAGTTTTGTTCTGGTGGAATTAACTGAGTTTTATATGCTTGTTGGTCGTGTTTGCAGTGACGTTTTTCGCCTGCCTGGCCCTGGTGTTATTGGCAATTATCTACCAGTGTATTAAGATGATACGCGCCCGACTGGGACGGAAATGTCCCAACACACAGTGCAAGTAAGTGACACAACTTATCCATATTGTTCCATGTAACGATGATACTGCTGAGCACGTGATATGTTCTGTAAATTTCTCAGAAATAACTTTGTATGAGAATCCGGAAGGGAAATAAGATACAGGGGTATTTCAGTGCCGGTGCAGTATCATTTTCTCTCACACAGGTTACCTAACCTTTTCCCTGGTAAACAGTGTTCCTATACGACAGTGTTCTTGTGCAAGCGATACAAAATTCTCTTTGGTTTTTTTTGCAATGACAGTATGAATTGTCAACTTCTTTATTGCTGTGAATGTTTTGATTGTCAAGTTAATTCTTGATTCAAGTGAACATGGTAAATGTTTTGATTGTCAACTTCTTTATTGCGTTATTAACTTGTTTATTATTTCCAGACGGTACATACTGAGCAAGAACCACATGATTCAGACAGCCTTCTACATGGTGCAGTTCGTGATGGGGTACATGCTGATGTTAGCGGTGATGACCTACAATGCCTGGGTCATGGTGGCCGCCATCGTTGGTGTGGGCCTCGGCTACTTCTTCTTCGGGTGGGCGGAGTATGAAGAGACTGTGAGGCTTCAGCCAATCACGATGAAAACAGGTGCTCGCTCGCGTCCCTTCGAGTGTGGCACGACGGGAGACCAAGAGTTACTTCCCCTGAGTAAAGACAGCAGTGCTGTCAGTGACCTAACTGTTCTAACGTCAAATATAGCGTGTGCTTGTGAAGGCGATGACATTTAGCATTTTATTAGGTATACTTGGATGTTTTCATTGCCAGTGGAAATATTGAGGTTATATATAATATTTTTGTATAGTTCATCAAGACTTCTGACACACAGACAGGGTAGACATATATCCCTCATCCTTTCTCTACTCCTGACTCTTTAACACATTCTACTCTGTTAAAATACCTGAACTACTCTGTTAAAATACCTGAACAATCAAGGACTTTATGCAAGGAACAGTTCCCCAACAAACTTTATACACATTATTCAACATAAGTCATTGTGCAAAAGCTCCAAATCCTCGATACTCTTCTGGACTGGATCTTCCATCTGAGTGGCCTGTAGGTCTATATTGGGTTTGTGAAAAGAAGGGGACGTGCTCTTAGGCTGGGACGGATACAAGGGTAGGAAAATGGAAACGAGTAACCATTACTGTTTAAATCAAAATGTGACAGTGAGTTTAACATGATAGTTATCACAGTGAAAGAAGAGATGTTGAACAATGTTCCCAATCCGAAAGGTTAACTATATATTTCCTACATGTGTTCCTTCTCACATTCTTGTTGTACAACATCGTGAAGAGTACTCGAGTTCTTATGACAAACATAACAAGAACGTTTCAACTAACTTTCTGAGACTACGGGATCACTTAAAATTATTGTGGGTCCAGATTATTGTCCTCTCCAGAATTTTACCTCTTTCAGAATATTCTGGTAGTAAACTCAATGATTCGCCAGTAGGCCCAGTACTATATAATATTTAAGTGAAAACGGCTTAATTCAGACTATTGTTTCACTTTAACTTGTCTGTATTGCATCGTGTTGTGTCCATATAAACATCCAATTTATTATAAAGAACATGTTGCATTGTATTACTATACAGGGTACTCTTAATTTCTTGGTCTTCACATGAACTGATGTCTTCCCAACCGCAGCCCCGAGTCTTTGCTACACAGGCGCAAATAGAAGATACTATTATTGAGACGTCCTCAACTTATTTGTTCCCCCTTTTCCATGTGTTGTTCCAACCACATTAAGGCCTCTGTTCCGAAAATCTCCATCTGGCATTTATTTATTATGTCAGTATATTATTCTTTTTCTTTCCAAACTTTTTAATGGGCATTATATAAGTGTTGGAAGAAGAAACAAACTCTTTGTTCCTCTATTGAAGCTGAAAATCGAGATAGAGGATGAATTATCAAGGATGCATTTGGTTTTAAATCCTTTTCACTACTGGCTCGTTCTGACTTTAGAAGTCAAGTCATTGAATCTTTTTATTATTCTTTTATTGCATCTTATATTGTGTTTTTTCTTTACCAAAACAGAACAATGTTTTAATTCTTTTTGGTTACATAGATGCACAATTATTGAATATTTTTCTTGTTTTTAATTTTTTGCTGAAACATGCTTTATGCTATTAAGTAAAGGTATGCCTTTTGTTTTATGCCTTAACCTGTATGTTAAGTAGCAAACTGTTTGTTATCAATATCAGAGGAAGCTAAGTAACATAACAAGAAGCCAAATCCATTTACTAGAGTATCAAAGGGACATTTTGTTCAATCATCAATTTATTCTCTTTGAAAGCCAGGAATAATGGCAAGAACACATGTTTTCATTCAGCATTATTCTGTATACAAGTTATAGGTATACAAGCTCTTTATGTATTCATATGTGAAGATATATCTAGACAATCAATTGAGATAGTCTCTATACAATATGTAAATCAAAATTATGAGAGCAATATACAACAACTCCCCCCGCTAGTCACAGCTCGCGCCAGTCTCTAATTTAAGCCTTGCTGCTTTTCGTTGCCTATTCTGTGCCAGTGATCTCTGATTACCCTACCAAGTCCAGGTGGGCTGCTCAATTTCTGTGGAACAGAAATGAAGTAAGGCATACATCAGCCAGTTGTAGAGCACCGGTGAAGTTTAGCGCAAATATGTTGGGCAACAGAGACGAACGACCTGTTTTCCCTGCGTGCGAACGAAGTGTGCGCAACATATTTGCGCTAAACTTCACCTGTGGATAGAGATTGGCGCGAGTTATGCCTTTCGGGGAAGTTATACACAAAGTGCAATTTCAATATATATTTAATAACATTTTGTGTTGCTAACCTTCACTAATAGAGAATTATAGATATGTTTTACTTTATTTGATGACAAACTTCTTTTAATATCTTTATATACTTTAATCTGATTTGCTCTGAAAACCTTTGGTTGTTACAATGACAAGGTGATTGCAAATGTTAGTTTGCTACAGATATACATTTATTTTGATGTGCTTTTATCTACTACTTATTTATTTGCGTCTAAGTCATTATGGTTGATCTCAAGTATAATTTCTTACGATATATTTTATTAAAAATGTATTACTAAAATATTGTATGCTATAATATGGAGAATATTTATACTATACGTGCTGTCGAAATAGCAGAAGTTTTTCATACCCAGAGATTGGGAGGTATATTGGTTTCAGAGATAGGACAGACTGAGGATCAATATATCACTGTACTGACAGGTGTAGACCGAGGTGTACTAGATATATTACCTTTATCAGTAGACAAGAGATATGAACGTCTATTTTGATAACGTTACACATTGTTTAAACGTGGTGCATGGTGCACGGTACATGACACTTTAGAAAGAAGTCACCAATATTTGAAATTATTTTTTAAATAATTGTTTTGTTTTATCTTATTATTTTATGATCAGGGCCTCCTTTCACAAAGCAACCTTTACTAAGGTTAACCTTATCTCCAATTATTTAACATTGCGCTAAGGCTACCTTAGTGACTTACGATCACCTTAGTGCTTTGTGAAAGGAGGCCCTGAAATAGATCTGTCCTTTTTGGTTTATCTATAACTAATTTTCCAGTTTTTATTGTATGTACAAATAATGAGTTATATTGCTTGTACAAATAGTTTTAATTTTCAAGATATATTTACATTTTAAGCATTATAAATATTTGCAGGGTGTGTGGTTGGCAACTGGTTGCTATATATGTTGACATATGAACTGTTGATCGTTGTTGGAGTTTGTTATACAAAACAAGTTCTTGGAATCTCGATCAGTGTATATCCAGTTATACAGGGTCTTCGCTTTGTGACTTAATTACCGAGTATTATACACTCAGATGCTTTTAAAGTGATGTCACAGAATAACACGTGTCTGTTCTTCTTTGTCTTCCAGAAGATTCGGGTTTGTTCAAGTACATGTTGGGGCGGTATAGCGCAGTGGTTATAGCGTATCAAGATTTTATAGAATTGCCAGTGACACGGCAACTTTATCTGCAGTAGAGAACTGTTCTACACGCACTAAGGTTTGGGTGCAATGCTACACTGGATTTCAGCGTAGTACCACCCATGGTTCGCTAGTTCCAGCCGTTTTCACCGCAATGCATAGCCAAAATTGCGTTGCGGGCTTTCTTCCTGCCACAATAAGTGAAATACTCTTGAAAGCGGCGTTAAACCCGAACTCACCTCATGGTATCAGTTTCAGTCGAGGCTCGTAGGTTTCACTTCCATATTTAACCACAATAGTATTGCTGATATCGAACAAATTTCGGTCATATAATAATTCTTCCGTTTTCGGATGCACGAAGTATTGGGCATTGAAACTGGGTCACCTTTAGCTGACGGGATATTTTAAGCGATTTTTTAAATCAATTTAGTGGGCTCATTTTTCAATTTGACCCAATTTGACCCTATTCGATGCAGGGGAAATTCTTATTACAACAGTAATACGCCTTTAACACAATGCATGTGATGAGGATTAACTGTATACAGCCAGTGTTAAAGTCATAGGGTAATTTACCCACTTTTTCAACCAACTTGTGTCCACGTTTATGATCGTCACCATATTCATCACTAGAAAGTGTGTTTATGAATACTTATATATAAGGTCAAAATTGATAAGCAAATTAGTTGGGTAAAATAATTAAATATAGTCAAATCTTTGTTAACCATATTAATTAGACCTAAGAGTTTATACTCAGTTGATACTTAATATTATTTATTATATGAAAATGGTGATCCATTATTGAAATGACCGATATCAAATTCAATTTAAAATTATTAAAGGAAATTATATAAATTATGAATGTAAATTGAAATGTTTGTTTATAAGGTGTGTTAACATCTGAAAACGTTGATAATGGTTGAAACAAGCCAGTAGATTATTATAGTGAGCGTTCCGCATAAAGTATTGAAGGGAATATTTCATCATTGAAAAATGTAATATTTTCATTTTAGGACATTTGGCATCAATGTTTTTTCTCCTTTTCAATTCTGCGAAATAAAATATATGCGAACTGATATTCGATTAAAAGGAACATATACTTTTATAGCAAAACAACTTTCAGGGTGCCAGCGAAGAACATTGACGGTTGAATAAAACCATGTGTATCGGGTAATGACATATTTTCTCAGTTATCGGAGAAGTTCGGTCAAATGGATCAGGTTCGGATGGATATCTGAGTCGTCTTGTACACTGTCTTAGGTTCTCCTTTCTAGTTTTCGTTATGTCCAGATTGTTGTCCATCAATATCTACATTGGGGATGCATCGGCGATGTTAAGGAGATAACAATGTTAAGGTATAACGTGCCATGGTGGGACTGTTACTCTGTATACTTGGAGTATTCCGTCGCTCAAGCGAGCGCGAATTGAATTGAATTTACCAAAAACGCCACAATTTGTCATTATTTTTGTTTTTCTTAAAAACCTGAAACGTCTTAATTACTAGCAAGGAACACTACACGACATCGACTTTTCATTAAGTAATACCTACATGGCATTGGTTTGATAAAGTAAAAACTTTTAAAATTCTGAAAATATTTTGATCCTCGACCGACTTCACAAAATAATAGTGATCATAGAGTCTTTATGACGTTTTCATAATATGATGTCACAGATTAAGAGAGCATAATTCGGCATAGACAGTGCGTAAACCAGATATAACTGTCATCGGTGTACAAACATCACATTATACTAAGAGAACTAAGTCCATTAGATGTTAAAACAATCTGATGTTTTAATTCGAGCCCTATACAAGTCTACTTATCCAAGAGTGTTTGTAAACGTCATATCAGTCCAGTTGGGAGATAATATGAGGAGGTCATGCCGGGTCAACACAGGAGTCCTAAAAAGCGCGGAGCCAGCACAATCTCCGTACCGAGAACACATGATGCCGAGACTTGAAGACAAGACTAGCAGACATGGAGAGGAGACAATGGTGCCAGTGATATAGGGATCTAGAAATGGTAAGTTTGGAACTTTATGTTGGTAAAGGTCATATATAAGCCTTAAGGCCGCGTTTGGGTTAAAACTGCATTTTGAGAGGTATGGTTAAAGGGGCAGTAGCACGTTTTTTTCGCTGAAATATGTCGATGAAATGTATTTGCAAAATAAAATCACCAATAGTAAAACGCCCTTCCTTCTTTCAGAAAATCAAGTTAAAAATGAGTGTACATGTTCCGGATAGCCATGAGAATCGTTTTTGTCATTCAAAATAATAAAATGTGTTCACAATAAAATGGCCGCCATGCAATTTTTGCTTAATACGCAACACTGTTATTACAACTACGGATAATTGGTTTGTGTGATAAGATGTTTTACCCTCTAAAGTAAATATAAATGGCATAAACTATCATTTTAAATTGGAAATTTGAAAAAATAAAATTTTGAAAAAAAAGTGGTACTGCCCCTTTAAAGGGTTGTTCCTGTTCCATTCTGTAAAGGCGTAGTTGTTGACACTCGTTCAGTAGGTCAGTTTGATCATCATGTTGTGAAGGTGTGTTTGCAACGATGGAGATGAAATGAAGAATTTCTAAGAAGAATACTATTGTTTGGGCAATATCATACAAGTCAATCACTCCATTATGAGCTTAGATGGTTTGAGTGTGTGTCATTCCACACAGAAACATTGACAACATGTTACTGTAGTGATGTACATCGTTTACAACCAATGCTATATGTATGAATTATTATAATATATTCATCACTACATTATTAAATCTTCTTGACATTTATGAGTAGTCTCATGTTGACTGCCAAATAAACACATTGATATCCATATATTGTGTTGTTTAGTTGAAAGGAACTAAGAACAATATATGTCCATAGCGGAATATTATTACACGAATACGTGTGTCATACGGCGGATTTTAAAGACAAAACCACTGTATCTTTTATATGACCCAAGCAAGTGCAGAATTATACCGAAATTAATAAGCGTTTTGTTAAAATTCGTTTAAATTGTGGTTCGAGTGTACAACTGAGGTGAAACGAGCGGAAAATATTGTGCCATTATCAACAGAATGCCTATAGTCAGATGCTGTAAACAGCAGAGTTCACTGTGATTAAAAATCACCATCGTCATGTTATTTACACATGTCAATGCGACATCCTTCTTCCGTTCATTATTTTGAAATACGGAAAGTGTGAAGTAGAACAAAGATTTTTTTATTGAAAACATATTTTATTCATTTAAGAAATGAATTGGGCACAAGTTGTGAAACTTATAGAAGCCCTCTATAAAGATTAACATTGCAGTTTCACATACACTATATATTATTTACTTAAACGTCGTTGTTCACATGGGTAACTGTATATGTCGTAAATCTCCATGATGTATCCATATTTGAAGGATTATAAGGTTGTTTGTTTTATTTAGCATTGACGAACGACAATAAAGTAGGTTATTTTATTTGAAGGAGAAAAACAGGTTATGTATATCATGTCGTGTCGACCCACCGAGTCCAGCATGAACAGAGATACAACCCGTACAAATAGACGTGCGTTTCGTATATAGGACGCTATACTAAGCAGTTCATGTTTGTTTTGCAAGTTTGATACACTCAGTGATATCTGTAGAGCTCAAAGTCTACACGTCCAGATGTTTTATAACCTCAGAATGACACATACAAAAGGAAATTTCTAGTTTTCAGGGCATGCTTGTATTAAAGGCTCAGTATCTGACCGTTCCGTGTATTATTCTAACCTAGGTCATTAGTCAATATTAAATTCAATATTTCCTTTCAGCGTACATTTATTTCTAAATTAAAAAATATATAACAATGTTATATTTGGGATCTATCATGTCTTTTTGAATATATCTATGATATTAATTCATACATTCATTGTGGAATATGGTAAATTCATGATCACGTACTGATTTCTATCTAAATTGAACTTTAATGGATAAATAATTAACTCTTCTTTGTTAAAATCATGTTGATATTATTGACTGACCAATGTAGAACAGGTTAGATAATTTACATTACATCAAAGAATGTTGTTAACTCCTATAGATGACAAGCTTCTTCTAGTAGTAAAAGAGCCATTCCCCAGCATGGACCATCACGATCATAACCACCCCTGTATGGACGTTACCCCGGCAACCAGTCAGGGACACCATCATGAACACCATCACGAACACCATCATGGACAACATCATGAACACAACGTTCCAAGTGGTGTAAGTACATGGTAATCCCATCATCGTTTTGGAAAAGAAAATCAAGAGTGCTCCGAGGGCACAAGAACCCCCGGGGTTTGTCCTGTTGATACACATACACTCCTCTAAGCAGTTTCAATGTAATTAAAAAGATCAGATACGAAAGATCAGATCTTATCATCTAGATCTGCATTTAACACGAGATTGTCTTTTTTATCAGCTTGAAAATCATGACTACATCTGAATAATCAATCAGAAATTTTGACAATGATTACATTTTAAGAAAATGTATCCTACACCAAGGTCAAGGTCACAAGGTTAAAGGTTATAAACAGAGGTGTTGGATCTGAAAATATAAATCTGACGATCTCCGATGTATATCAAAGCATGTTTAAAGTTTCAGAAAGATTGATAGAAGGAGTTGATTTCAGAACACAGGTACCCTATTCGGAACGGATTGACTGACTGACTGTTCCAAGACATGAACCCATTTGGTTTCACCCTTGAGTTTAACATGGAATTGTTGATAGTACAATCAATACAAAAACAATTGCATTCTTTACTCAGCGTAAAGGCAGGACATGTTTACCACCAGCACGAACTTCTGCTTTCGTCACTGAGAATCAGTGATTCATTCAACCTTGATAGGATTGATTTTGTCACTTTATGTCATTTGAATCTACCATTTAGGGCTATAGACGTTAGTTATAAAAAAAATATGTATAAAGAAGAAATAAAATGGCCGTCCTGAAATCGGTCCAAATGATTTAATCTATTCTGTAAGGTATCCTTCTGTTCCATACAGATCAAACCATTGTATGTTATTACATCTAGTGTACACAATATTTTGGTTAAATATGTGTGGTTGGCGTTATAAATAAGCTACTTTACCAATCAAAACTCAAACAAAGAACATCCAGAAAACTACAATGTTTCTATCCCTAAAATAGTTCAACTTCTGTTCTAGAATGAGATTTTTGTTTCAGATGCACCTGTACTTTCACCTGGAAGCGTTTACCTACCTGTTCAAGGACTGGACATCCGCAGACGCTGCAGGTGCGAAAACTCGTTGTTAATTGATTACAGGTAAACTAGTTAAAGACTATATAATACATCGTGGTACACAGGATGAATACGCTTTGTATAAGGAATACAATACCTGTATATTGACTGTCATTTGTTTACACGCATAGTGAAAGTCTGCAGAGGAACCAAGCGGAGTTGACCCAATTGTTGACCAACTTCCCCCACAAGGCATAACTAGGACCAGTCTATGTCATTGGATAATTGAAGCCTTGCTGCATCTCGTTGGCTTCACTTTGTCAGAGATTTCTAAGTGCTCTGCCAAGTCTAGCTGCATTATCTGCTACGTTGGCACAGAAACGCGACGACAGGCAAAACAAAGTAACACAATGTCACTAAAAGCCAATTTAACTTAATTTGTAATTTAAAAACATTATCTGTTAATGCTTCTGAAAAACGGCTGTAAAAATCGTCATTTTGAAATCTCGTTAACCAGGCGAGACAGTGCAATATGGTTTTCTGGCTCATTTTATGACACCCTACAGCAACGATGCGTTATTGGTTTAAAGCCCAAGAAGGTAGATGCCGACATAATCCTGTATTAACATAATTCAATAGTTCATAAATATTTACCTTAATACCAAACGTTTTGTCAAATAAACATTTTGAAATATTTTCAAATTTGAACAGATAAAATATTAAGTATCATAATCTCATGAATGCAATTTTTCATATATCTTTACGAGATACATCGACTGACGACATCACAGACATTCAAAATCGACTGTATCATTCCAGCAGAAATATGTTGTGTCTAACTCTGTTGAAATATTTGGTATCGTTTCGTTTGCCCCTCGGTTTACTGGAGCACATGTCTCCCTTCATGGATGGTACTTTTGCTTTCTGCGTTTTCAACATCTGAACAACCCCGTTGAAACAACCAACAGTATGTCTGTGATCGTTAAAGCACACACTATTCACTAACTATATCTTCCCCGATATGAAACAAATCTATCCTGTGTTATATTGACATGGGTGTTTTCCCACACAGCCTGTATCAGTCCTAGGCCCAATATCAGACACTTCCACCTCATGTGATGGAAACTGCACTGGAAGTTGCACGGGGTGTGGTATGAAAACACAAATAACTATATGTTTATAATAGTATTTCAAATGCTTATATTGTATATCCTGTATTTGTTATTGAAAACTCCATCTGTTTTATATCAATATCTGCATATTTTGCCATATTTCCTATGTGAGTTTGAGTGTTGATTGACCAGGTATGGCAGGTGCGCTGGTTCTGACTGTTCTGCTCGGTGTACTGCTGGAGGGTCTGAAGATGTACCTGTCCTCACAACACCTGCGGTCTGCCTCTCTTACAAAGATAAGGTAAAGACAGTTAGTGTTTCCAAATCCTTACTAAAAGGTGCCCCCTGTTAACGAGACGTCCATCACGTTGGACAGCAAGTATACAAATCAAAGTGGTCAAATGTGAACAATATATATACACAGACGTATAGGTTTACCTCCCTTGGTCAAATGACTTCCATGATCCATAGCATTTATCTTTATTTATTGTTCTTCATCACCTCAACTTTTAGTATATCAGTCAAAGAAATGTAAGGAAGTAGTCAATATATTATGACTATCCTACTGATGCATAGAAGTGTTATATTTCATAACCAATCAGTAAATACATAGAATAATTCATGATACTAGTACATATTTAGGAGGAGTAGAATATACGCTTATTGCAGATACATGTATATTATCTGATACAGAAGGCCTCCTGGTGACTGAGACCTATATTATGTTTATGTTCAAAACTCACAGTATCTTGGAGAATCGTGCAAAATTTCGTGTCCTCCTATTAAAGGAAGACTTGTGAAATGGATTAAAACGTTACGCTTAGCCTTATTCGTGATATGTGTTGAAGTTGCAAGGCGAAATTCTAAAGTGACGTCACTTTATAGATACGAAGTGATAGTAACTCGTCGTAAGCAAGTATTGGCCAGCTGATTTCTGATAATAAGAGGAAGCTTCATGATGATTCCACCCATTTAAGCTATAATTCCTGCTATTCAATTGTGTCGTTCACTGTTCCTTGGTGTGCATTGCAGGTACATCGAATATACTATTGTGACACGCACTAGATCACTTAACAAGAACTTTCTATGTCAACCAAGTCTTTGAATGGCATTTTGAAGTGACATACATAAGACGGGAATAGTTTCTGGATAACAGCTATATGCTCACTCCATCAGGTGGAATGTGATCCTGTTTGCACCTTTTGAAGGATTAAGCATATACTCAAAGACGTCGTGTATATTCACATTTAAGAAGTTATTATCCAGAAAATCTTCCTGTTCCTAGAATCATGTATTACAGTTTGAAATTCAAATACTTTTTTAGACGTAAGTTATATTATCATTTAATGATGAACTTGTACATACAAGTTTCTTTACTTTTTAGATCGAGACTTCTTTCTCGCACGTGCCATGCATGCTTGTACTCTATACGAGTTGTGATTGGCTACACTCTGATGTTGGTGGCAATGACGTATAACGTTTGGCTGGTCACGTGTACAATTTTCGGATCAGCGATTGGATACTTCTTGGCACTGCCACTTGTCATGGCTTACTGTCGGAGAGTAGTTCTAATAAGGCAGCGATCACACAACACGAGACCGATTTATAGGAGAGAAGAAATCGATAGACTGATGTACAGCTCTGAAGACACCCCTGAAGCCAGAAATGGACGAAACACGGATTCCTCGGGACTAACGGCCTCATGTCGTGATTACATACAGGACCGGAGTTTGGGAGAAAGAGAAACTAGTTTTCCAGGCACCCGCGGGTAAAAATGTTCGTTCGTGGTGACAAGTGAAAACAGGTTTTAGGACAAAGAGATTGATATATTTGTGAACACGACGTTCCGATGAAACTGAATCTGATTTGAAATAACTGATATCTCGCCATTGCATCAAATACTTATGTGTGTATGTATGTATTCATGTAGTCTAATTACAATATTTCAGTGGCCGAGGTGTTTGAACGGACGTGAATGTCCGACCCTCAATGAATATGTTGCATATTTTGAAGAAACACGGCATAAAGCTACATGAACAGTATGGTGACTAGTACTTTACTACCATGTATCTGAACACTCTGAACAAATCACCGTCCATTTCTCACTTATTTCAAATGTATCTTATTTGGACATGGAATCTCAGGTGAAAGAAGCCAAATATTCTCAGAATTATTGTTAAATTCTCTGTTTATATAACGGCTGTGTTGAAACAGCTTGTCTGATTCTGACACGTATGAAGGCAGATCTCTGGCTGAATAAACTTTACCAAAGATTAAACATTTACAATGATGGCAGCGTTATGTGTTGTTATTTAAACAGTTACAAGAATGGCCACCGTAGTCTTGCAATGGTCGGAATAAGGCAAAATGGAACTCTATCGATGTTTAAGTTACTTCTCTTTCAGAGCAAATAACCGTCGAGTGTGGCTGTTACTCTTTCTATTTCATTATCATCAATAGTCACAGAATTTATTATAGACCTAGTTTTCCTGAAATCTATTACCATTTCTTTGGTCTTCAACACATTCAAAAATAAAAAGTTTGATTTGCACCATTCTACAAATTTTGAAATTTCTGTTCTGTAACTCAGTTCTGATTCTCTAATCAGGCCAACCAATGCAGCATCGTCAGCAAATTTTATTGTGAGACATTATTTTACTTTGGATATACAGTCATTGGTATATAATATAAATAAAATGGGAGAGATCACGCAACCCTGGGGTGCACCAGTGGATGTATTTAATATTGAAGACTCAACTTGGTTAACCCGTACAAATTGTTGTCTCTTAACCAGGAATGCATTTATCCATGTAAGGATATTAGAATTAACGTTCATTTTGGAAAGTTTGTCAATAAGTAGATGAGGCTGAATGGTATTAAAAGCAGATGAAAAATCAACAAACATTATTCGAACATATGTACCATAGTTTTCCAAATGCTGATAAATAGTGTGTAACAGTGTGATGGTTGCATCTTCTACCCCACGTCTTGCCCTATAAGCAAACTGTAAAGGATCAATCACATGGCTGACTTCACTAAGCAATAAATTCTTAATTATACGTTCTAAGCATTTCATGGCAATAGAGGTTAGAGCCACTGGTCTGTAGTCATTGTTAACGGGTGGATTTTTCTTTTTTGGCAATGGAATAATTTTAGAATAATTCAGTATTCGAAATTAGCAATAAACTCTCACTATGACTGTCTCTCTATCTATGTATGTCTGTATGTCTGTCTCAAGAGTCTCTGTCTGTCTATCTGTCTGTATGTCTGTCTCTGTCTCTCTCTGTGTCTGTCTGACAATGTTAACTGTTAAATGTGATATATGCACACTATGCAGATACGAATAGTAAGACACTGGTTACATTTCACAATGTTGGTAATACGTAGAGATTACTACCTCAGCCGGAAGTGTGTCTACGAAACGAGTAGAACTTTGGTATTGCCCGAGGAAGAGTGAGATTCGCAAAAAGTCATATGCCCACTTTTGAATATAATAATTCTTTATTACCCAATATGTTCCACTTAGTGCGCGAAAATAGCAAGCAAACGGTCCACTCTTCTTGCATCGACAACCTGCAGTGACGTCACGAACGACGAAATACGCGCGGGAAAGTTGTGCTGAAACAATGATTTTTCAGATTTCTATTTTTTATAACCCCGCTACGAAGTTTTTTTTTTTACGGAGTTATGGCCCTTGAACCCGAAATTGAAATGAGTAAAAAAAACGTTGGGATGCTCCAATAGGGACAAGTTTTCTTAGAAAGTATAAATTCTAGCTGAAGGAAATTTTACATGTCGGTAGTCCAGAGGCGTGTTCAGGATCGCGAGTACTCGCTTGGCGCGAATGGCTGCTGAACGGAAACTGAAGTCGCTATTACTTCCCAAGATAATTTCAGAATATCATCACCATTTTGGAAAAAAAAAGATGCCTTGCACATAGCAACCGACCAAATTCCAATTGAGGAGGTAATAAAAGAAAGAAAAATGAGGTAATCAAACTTTGTGACACACGACTTCATCTTGGATCGTAAATACTCGCTTGGCGAGACGGCCCCAAAGTTAAGAAGCAGGTACTCGCGGTTCTGAACACGCCTTTGGTAATACTCATAATCGAGTTCAAAGTCCATTTCCGAAATATTATTTTTAACGGGGTTATGATCCTTGAATCCGAAATTAAACTTAGTACTTATAACTACTGTGGTGTTCAAATGGGGAAAAATAAGTTACCTGAAAAATATTACATCTGGGTGAATGAAATTTTGTAATATCGAAGCCAGTTCCCAAAAAATATTTTGACAAAATGCTTGAATCTTATATTTTTGTTCGTTGCCACTGATGCGAGTTGGATTTGTTGTAGAGGGAAACAAACCGTTCATTGTATATTTCAGAAACTTTGCATCTTCATTACAATAGTTTTCAAAGAAACCTATTTTTCTGAGGAGACTTTAAAAATTTCAACTAAGCATAATGTTATTTCAACGTTATCTCATCTATAATAATCTGCCTTCTTCCCGTGTCCTCTGTGTGCAACTTCCTAATATCTTCTTTGAGAGGTATTCAAAAGCTGGTATGATGAATGATAACAAGTTATAAGGATAGCCAACTTCTTTATTGCTATGATAACAGTGTTAATATCTGCATCGAATCACCACACTCATAGCAATACAGAAGTTGACTATCCGTAGAACGTGTTCTCATTCAACTTCATAATATACTAACACATGTTGAGGATATGGATTATTATATCAACAATTAAGTATTTTTTTAATTGAAAAGTGGAATGTTTCTCTTACTGCATTTTCGTATTGAAATTGAAGTTGAGTTTATCTGTGCTCTTATCTGAATGTCTTCTTTAAAGGTTAGATTCATGCGATATGGTAATATTCGGATTCATTAAAATGGGATTTCACTTTGACAGTTGCTCGATTTTAAATTTCTAAAATCGGCCCATAATTAACTTATATACGTTTTTTTTAAAAACTGCCTAATTTAGCCCCGGCGAGAAGAATGACACCAGCGGTGCTGTTGTTCCTGAAACGATTCCTGCTGTGACGGCACTAGATGAATCTCATTGTCGGCGATAGTCATAAATCAACGTTATTTCGTAACATTTTGATTGTTAATTTCACAAACAAATCTTCAATAAAAAAACTTAATTTAACTAATTAACTTAATTAATATCGAACGTTTAGGTATCCAACTAGGTACTTCAGCAGATAACAATTATATAAGTATTGCATAAACATGTGTTTTTTTGCGATTTAACGCACCTCATAACTTCATCTTACGGTTGTGATAACCATCATTAATTGATTAATGAGGTTCCGCGTCTTAGCAATGTCTATATTGTCTCGATTTTATGCTCAATTGATTCCGATATATAATTTACCTAGAGGTAATTATCTGTCATTCTCGACAAAAATGCATTACACGTGAACTTTAAAGGACATTTATAAGTGGGATACATAATAAGACATGTATGTGCACAATGTATGTCGTTTCGAAGTACATGTATATGCTTACTTCTTTATCAGATCTATTGGGATGTAAGTACATACTCCAAAACGAAACGTATATTCACAATAAAGAAGTTGATATCCACAAAATCATGTTATTACCAAACAAGTAGTTTTCCGTTTTGGAGATGTCTTTAAAGAAACCAATCTCATTTCTTCTTGAAATATGTTAATCCTTTACGTAGTATTGTCTTATTAATTGGCGTTAAAGTACTGCCACATTTTAAATATTAATCAACATTCTCTTTTCTAAGAGTAAATCAAAATATATTGCACACCTTGCATTTAGTTATTCCTTCGTGAACTATATACTGAATCACTGATAGTTACGCAATTGAGCATGTCAACAATGGAAGAGATAACTATTCCCTATCTTATACAAACGTCATTTTAACAAATAGTCTCTAGTCTATGTTTACTTATTGACATACCAAGACACAAAGGGACATATGACCTCGAGTAGCGCTCTGTTTGTCCAGGATATGGGCTATATTCTTATCTCCTTCAAAGGGTAGATGTTTGCTCGAGATCTACAAGATACACAATACCTAGTCGTCAAAATAAGCCATTAAATCTCATTCCTCATGCCACTGTGCGCTTAGCGTGTTAACTGTATACTTAAAAATTGAAGGTATCTTTGAAAACTGTACTTTCATAAAACAAATCACTTGTAACCGGATATCGAATCAATTGAATGTACTGTAAGATTACTTCAGGTCGAAATTGAAGATACACCTTTTGCAATCAGACCTGATGTTTTTTGCCTCATTGACATTGTGTTGGAGCCGGCTATGTGTTATATGACTGTGCAGACAACCTTTATACAGGGGGTACACTAAACACACAGATATGGCTATTAACAAACAACGCTTCTATTACCTGTACAATACATGTTTCTCCTGAAACTGGACTCCGAGAGTTCAACATACAGACTTGTACAAACACTATTCAATGAACTCATCTGTGCAGTCCTTACTTGATACAAACCTGGTATTGCGAGTGGGAGCTAAAGTCAAAACTACTTCATGACACCCATCATCGTCGTCGTCGGCGATAACATTCATTTTGAAGCATGCATAGAATATGTGCCGTGTTCAAGATAGGTTTCAAAGTAATCGCTCAATTAGCGATTACTTTTAAACCTCTCTTGAACGCGATTTCTCAATGAAGCGCTACGTAGCAAGGCGAGCAAACTTCAAGGAATTTGCACTGTGTCGTTCAAGAGAGAAGAAGCGCTCATTGAGCGCTACATTGAGCGATCAATGAGCGCTACGAAGCGCTTCATTTTGTTGAACGGCCGGCTGATTTGACGGTATCATTCCAAGATACCCACACAGCTGCAGATAATGATCTACCATGTGGATCTTATTTTATATCAGCATGAACTTGTGTGGTGCTGTGTGACAAGCTCACGACAAGTCGAGTAGATGTCACATTGAAACCCCTTTTCAACGAATCACGAATGTGACCATGGGCACGACATGTAACCTTTAAAGCTCCCTTGAAGATGGCCCTTGCATGCCTTGGATACCGGAGCCCCCGTGGTGGTGATTATAGGACACCAGGGGATTCTGTAAGACGGGGTCTTCATGTCAAGCATGGTATATTCACACACGGACATATTTCAGTTCATACAGTTGACCAGCTAGCTATAGCTTGAATTGATGCCGGAATCCTACTGGCCAAAGTGGGCGGCATCTATAAAACGAGGTCGTCATCAGGGCAGATACTGGAAACAGATTTTCGGCCAGACTTAGCAAATAGCTTGGATCGGAGGGTTTCATTTCTGATATTTTTGGTGACATAATTCTATATGAAGGAAGGCTATGCTCACGACTGTCCCGGGGTACGATAGCTCGGCCTATAGGTTGTCGGTTCATTATTTCAGCGCTTGTTTGCATCGGACATCAACTCTGTCAAATCTAAATTTACATGCAGAATAACGATGTGATTTGCTTTTACAAGCTATTTACTGTAAATAAAGATTCTCAAAAAAAAACCTTTTAGCAATAACTGCAATTTTAAGTGAAAATCGATAGCCCATAAGCGTAAATTAAATATTCTCATAATTCAATATAACGTAGTATTTATCAGAAATACATGCCATACATAATACTTGGGTCATCAGGCTAGGAACTTCATTACAATTCAGGACAAGGGGGTTAAAAATGTATCGCTTGCCTCAAATTGTAATAAACTCGTCTCTGACTGAAATAACTCTTTATAAATGAAAATGTTTGATGTTTAAATATTTTTTTAGAAATGTTTTTGAAATAGAAAACAGTTTTTATTCGAAGTGAAGGTTTAAAAGTGATTTCTGTAAAGTTTATTACAATTCAGGACAAATTGTATTATAATTCACGGCAGGTATTACAATTTGCGATTTTTATTACAATTCAGGGCCAAACAGCAACCCTTTATCTCGAGCAATTTGAATAGAGGTTTACCTGTCACAGAGGCTTACCTGTCACAGAGGCTTTCCTGTCACAGAGGTTTACCTGAATTCGTAAAGCTCACGTGACACATCAATGACACCTCTGTACTTGTGTAATGTAAACAGGGTGCGTGTATTTACACGGGTACATGGAAGCAGGATATGAATTGCGAAATCTGTTCCGCTGGAAAGCGCACGTTAAATCTCCAACTGGGGAAGAAGAGACAGAAGAAGCAGCAGGAGTTTAGTCAAGCGATTACTCACCACCTGTTGTTGTGAGTTAGGGTTGGATAATAGTCAGGATTTAAAAATCGGCCAGAGCTCGGCAGGGTGATTCGTGGTATGCGAGAGACGTTTCATTCGGGATGTTTTTGAGAAACGGATTCCTTGCGTCAATATAATACCTCCTTTGATGCTAGCTAGTCGATTAACAGCTTTAAGTTAAAGGGACTTAATTGTATGTAAGGATAATGGATCACCATCATCATCACCATCACCATCATGAGATGACGTCAGCAACCACAGGTTCGAACGCAGACTCGACATCTCCAGGGAACGGACTACTGACGAGCCATCATGAACATCAACATCAGCACCACATGGTGAGAGATCGTTTCTTATTATCAGTGTATGAACCAAGCTTATAAAATAGCCGGCGCTAAAGTGTTATTTTATCACTTTTCAAAATCCTTAAACTATTACCATGCCGAACCAAACGTTAACAGGTTACAGAGTGCCGGACAGACCTTATTTTATACACTGACATTATGTAAAATCTTTCCTTAGAATTTCAAAGCGTTCCTGGCATAAAGATAATCATATTTCAAAATTGAAAACTAAATAAAATATTTAAGCTAAAACTCTGTAATTAGAATATTACATTAATATAATTTGCCAGTACAGAACTTGTAAAATGGCTATGTATAGTAAATATTTGGCGGAGCAATATGACAAACAAACTAGCGGTAGGCTAGACAAATTACTTTTACATGAGGAAATGAAATATATTACACCAATTCGATAACTAATGGCTAAGTGACTTTTTCACGTTCATATCGCTAGATGATAAACAGTTTTGTTTTTAAAATGGAAAGCAAGTATTGATCGATTTGTTGAGGCGAAAAAACCTTTTCATTTGCATTTACATTCTAACAACATATTTTTAAACGTTTCAATTCAATATCAATTTTAAATTATATTTTTTAAAAATGATGTTTTTAAGATAAATAGGTGCAGTTATATAATCGATAATTGTCATCGCTATTTGACACCCGCAATTTTAATTCAAAACCCACTGTATATCCTCCAGGAGTCTCCTCCCATACAAACAAGACAGTTTTACAACCTGTTCATAAACGTTAACAAATGTAAATTGCACTGCATACATTTAACTCGTATTAAAAATCTAACAACGAATTAAAAAACTAGTTCTACTTCACAAGTAATAAATCTATTGAAACTCCTTATACGAGAACTACAGTCCGGCTCTTATTCAATTGAAGCCCATTTCCAAGTAAAGATAGGTCAAATCAGGAATACCTAATAGCATACTATACGCCCTGCCAACATTATCAAACTGTATATTTGTTTGCCTTATTTACGTAGCATGCCGATGGACAAAAAATGGATTCGAAAGAAGAACTACCTCTTCCCCTTTATGTTTACCACGTACCGTGTAACTTAGTTTCAAATATATAGGTTTATGTAGTGCATCGTGGCCGATTTTCAATAATTCAATAATGTGGAATTTTACAAATTTATGTGAAGAAATAATAAAATATTTTGCTTTGCAAATTGCGTGTTTTAACATGTCTAAGAATTTCTGGCATTACTATGCGATTACCATTTTGTTGAACAACCTAATGCAAAGTGACATGTTGTGTATGTGATATTCAGTTCGGATTGTGTCGGAATATCATGAAGTGCCTATAATTAAGTAAGTTTATTGATGACGCACAAGATAATGACCGTAATAACCTAAGGTACCATGTTTATATATCAGTTAATTAATACTATATTTATGTGTATGTTTTTGTGTACAACATTCTGTTTAAATGTGAACCTATATATTATGTACTCTGGAGCGGCATTAATATAAGCCATTTAGGCTTGTTTGCCAATCCTTTTCTATTGAATAAAATATGTTTAAACTATATATCAGTCATGTATATGTAGACATAGTTGTTACTTATAATTACCACCAGGTTTTATATGTAATAACCACCATTGTTATTTTACTCTTTTTTTTTGTAAACACAGCTACAAATTTAGAATAGTCATTTGACCTTGTATATAGTCTCGTTGTTATATAGTGTACACTTTTCAATCACATGTTGCCCCATTCTTATCTGTTGCTACTTCATATGAATTGTGTTGTATATATGTAACCCTCATTCTATAGTCTGTTATCAGCAGGTTAACATTTGACATACTTGACTTTATAATACTTCAAGTTATTTATACTTAACCAATTAGGCTTGTCTATTTGTATATTTTATCCTTTGGTTATATTTTTAGAGATCTAACTTATATCTGTATACACTTCAGACCAATAAGATGTGCGAAATTCGTAAGTATAAGAACATCAAATAGTTTTTAGGCATGGGTAATGACATAACCCAACATCGAATTGCTATCGGACAATTTTATAAAATTACACATGGAGTAAGGTCGAAAGCTCAATTATCACCCGTAAAATTATTCATTTCAAGCCTATTTAGATCAGCTTTGGGTATTTTAAATGCTGAGTGTAAAGCGTGCATTGTATTATGTGCTTTATGTTTCGTGACCAATGTGCTTGTTTTATTCCTATTGTTACTTATGCTCTCCGGTGACATCGAGTTGAACCCTGGTCCTGTGCATGATGCAACTCAATCAATTGACAAAAGCTTACAAATCTTTCACCTTAACACCAGAAGTGTGCGGCACAAGCTTGATCACTTAAATGAATGCTTATCTGAAAACCAAATTGTTTGTTTCACCGAGACACATTTAGATACATCCATAATAAACGCAAATTTAACATGGGATAGCTTTCATGAACCATTACGTAAAGATAGAAATGCTTTTGGTGGAGGGGTCATGATCTATGTGAAAAATTGTCTTAGCTTTAAAAGACACGTTGAGTTAGAAAATAATGTTGATGAAGCTATTTGGTTAGAAGTATATTTGCCACAGAAGTCTATCATGCTTTGTGCAGTTTATAGGCCTCCGAGCAGAAAGCATATTTTTGGGAGAGATTAGAAACTACTCTTGAAAATTCACTTGATTATACATAAAAAAATGTTCTGGTTGGTGATCTTAATGAGGATCTTTTATCCGACAAACTCACAAATTTACGAGAGATTATGATAAGAAAGGCACTATGCAATGTCATAAAGGAGCCAACACGTATCAGTAGAACGAGTAGAACATTATTAGATCCTATCTTAATCAGTAATGACAGTGGCGTTATCGATTTCAACACAGATATCAGTGACCACAGAGGCACTTTTGTTGCCATTAAAGGTGCATCCATTGTTTTTCATAAAATTTTATTTGACTTTAATACGTTCCAACTCACCACATGTGCTGTCTACAATACAAAATTACATTCACTCAGCTTGCATATTAATCCCCACTCGCCAAATATATCATAATTACTAGTTTCCAATTAAAATTGAGTAACGTCATTATGCATGTGCAGAAACCAAAACTGCACGTCCCATTTACATGCACGGTAGTTATGTGACCTATTAAACATTATCAAGTCAAATGTGTCGTTTTGTCTGTTATAAATGATTCCAAAATTACGTTTGACTCATTGGCGCGAGCCACACGCTGTGCATTGCCCGGTTTTCGATCAGAAATGACTACTTTTACCTCCATATCGTCAATATGCTAAGTCTACTATCATCAAAATGGTAGTTTTCGGTAACAGGTGATACTTCTCGATAAAGTTACGCTATTTATAACGTTTGCAATATGTGACCCCAGCCAACACAATGGAACACAGCTATTTCTAAGTTATGTCTTTGTGTTACACCAGAGATGTATGGTTATGACAAAGATGATTATGACCTATTAAATAGTTATATCAGAGATACAGATTGGAATAATCTGATAGATAACAACACTGACATTGATAAAGCAACCGATGTATTTTGTGGTTAACTTTGCAAATATATAAATGAATGCATTCCTTCTAAAACTGTGACAATTTGCCCTAATGATCAACCCTGGTACAACTCGGAAATAAGACGAGAATCAAGAAAACGCAATCGGTTGAGAAAAAACGCCAAAAGATCTAATAGGAAAGAGGATATATTATATCCTACCGTAAGCAAAGGAATAAAGTAAAAAACATGAAATGTTATGCAAAGGAACAGTACTTTTCGAATCTTGACGAGTTTATAGTGGAATTGAGCAAAGAAAACAAACCCTCTTATTGGAAAATTTTAAGAAGGAAGTCTCATTAAAGAAATAGGATCGATCAACCCTATTCCGGCACTACGATGTAATGAATCTGATAAAACCCCGAGTGTATTTTCAGACTGGACAGACAGAAGTGGAAGCATTAAATTCGTACTTTGCATCAATTTGTAAATCGATGATACGGACAAACCCCTCCCTTACTTTGAAATGCGCACAGATAGTAAACTCGATCATATTGTAGTAAATGAATGCGAAATTGCTGATATCATTAAATGCTTGCAGGTTAACAAAGCAAGCGGTCCTGACAGAATAAGTCATAAACTTGAAATTTATATAAATCTAGCTGTAGTAATTACCGACCCATTTCTTTGATAAGTTGTTTGGGGAAGTTATTCGAAAGAACTGTCTTGAAATATGTATCTAATTATTTTCTTGACAATTGGGTGTTATTTAAATATCAATCAGGTTTCCAAGTTGGACATTCTACAACTCATCAATTAATAGAACTATGTAACAATATTTGCTCTGCCTTAGACAGAAGAGAAGATCACTGTATGGTGTTTTGCGATGTGTCTAAAGCCTTTGACAGAGTATGGCAATGTTACCTAAGCGGCAGAAGTCAAAAGTTTTTTCTAAATGGTTCGTTATCGAAGTCAAAACAATTACCCGGTGGTGTACCACAGGGATCAGTTCTTGGTCCGTTTTTGTTTATTGTTTTTGTTAACGATATTGCAGATGAATTAGATTGTGCCGCACGCTTGTTCGCCGACGATACATCAATGGGATTTTCATCTATCAACCACATGCTAATGCAAGACACGCTAAACAGGAATCTTCAAACGTTATCATGTTGGGCAAAACGTTGGCTTGTAACCTACAATCCAAGCAAAACTGAAGCGATTATGTTTAGTCTGAAGAATAAACATGAAACTTTGAACTTGAAATTTGAAAATCAGTTGTCGGTATTGAAAACTCCCATAAACATCTTGGCATTATATTCTCATCTGATTGTAAATGGAACATACATATTAATAGCATTATGAAAACAACTTCCTCCATGGTGTCATCTATGAGAAAATTAAAATTTATGTTAAGCAGGGAATAAGATTTACATAATTTTTATAAGACCACGCCTTGAATACGCCTGTGAACTATGGGATCGTTGTTCAGCGGAGTTATCAGACAAAATTGAAAAGCTTCAGTTCGAGGCCGCCAGGATAGTAACTGGCCTACCTTAATATGCCACCCGAGAATCTCTTACTTATGAAACAGGATGGCAATCGTTAAAAGAGAGAAGAACATATCGTAAACTAACTCTGTTTTATAATATATACAATAAAAAAATGCTCCATCGTACCTGTGTAACCTTATGCCACAACATCAATCTCAAACTTTATTTCGGTACTTAAAAGGCCACGGGCCTATAGTACATTTCACATGTATGTACTGCGTAACATTAGAGCTTTGTGGAGAAAAACTGCAACATTTTTAATTACATTTTCATTTGAACAATTCAATAAAGAAGAAAATTTATCAATTGATGGATGTACAAAATAGAATTCTTTAATATATTTTTTACGTATATTATCATAAGCTGGACATACAAGAAGAAAATGATATTCATCTTCAATACTATTATAATTACAGCATCTACATATTCTCTCTTGATATTAAAAGACCTACCCTTTTCAATTAATAGATCATGCGATGAACAACGGAAACGAGCTAAACATACTCTAAATTTCTTAACATTGACACATGATAAATAACATTCTGTATAAATATGCGTTTTGATGATAGAGTAATAATTACATTTTGTAGATATTGACAATTTTTCAAACCAGTTTTGTTGGTAAATATCTTTTAATCTTTGAGTAAACGTGTTCAGAAACCATGACGAGAATTCAACCTTTTGTTCATCCCATATACTGATTAAATCCAGTTGAAGACAGTAGGTGTTTAACATCTGATACCCAACTCCTTTTACCTTCTTTGTCATAAAGTAGCATCATGTTATACATACATACATACATGTTGAAGCCAGGACCAGTTATAATCTTAGAAACGTTCGGGATCTTTCCATTTCGTATTGCCGCACCAACCTTTACAGTCAACCATTTTTCCCATCATGTTCACAACTTTGGAATAGCCTCCCACTGCACGTAAGAGAAGCTGCCTCCATTAATTTTGTTTAAATCGTATATATTTCCGCGTAAACTTAAATCACCTGCATATTTCTCACTTGCATTGGTAAAAGAAAACTCAACATAATTCACACTCAGTAAGATAATAATAATAATAATAATAATAATAATAATAATTAATTTGTTAAGCGCCTATCTTCCAACAAAGCTGCTCAGCGGCGCTGTTTCATGAGCTCGTAGTGTCATTGTATTTTGGTGGTGATGTTCATTAAAGGAGGAATGCTTCACTGAAAAGATGGGTTTTCAGCATTGAGCGGTAAGTGTCAATGTCCTGAGCAAATCTGATATTCAAATAGCAAATTAAATGATGATCTATATAGAATTGGACTCTCGGACCACACTGAATGTAATTGTAAATCTCCTTGTGAAAATTCTTATCATTATTTCATGGAATGTATTATGTATCATAATATTAGACATCAAATGTTTCAAAATATTAGTATATTATGCAATAACAGAGTACAGTTAAATTTAGACTTGTTGTTAAATGGCAATGTAAATTCTCATAATGACAACGTGCACATTTTTAAAGAAGTACACAATTACATATCTCTCACTGGAAGATTTGACAATTAAGATAGAAACTGCTTACCCAAAATATTTATTTTTTTGGTTATTATACTATGCTATGTCATTTCGGATTCTTTTGTAAATATACTCATATTTTCATATAAACATGTCTCTGTACATTATACATGTATGTCAACATTGTACATAGAAGAGGGTTTCATTAAGTTGGATAACTTGTACCCAATCCTTTCTCTTGAATAAATATGTTTAAAAAGTGACATAGATTATTTTACAAAGAATTATATTTGACTTATATATATATTATATAATATATATATTTGATATATAATGGTTATATATAAGCATATATAATGGTAATTTCAGCAACAGCCAGTACTTCTCGATTAAATAACACCATTGAAAACGTTTGACATATGTGACTCTAACAAACTACGTTACATATGTCCATTTAACGTTCATGGTGTTATTCAGGGTATTGTTATGGAAGTTTATTCAATTGAAGTATGTAGGCCATAGGCCCATAATACAGCATGTACATACTGCATGTGTTATATAATTGATGCTCTTAATTGCATAGCTTTAACAATGAAAGTTGCTAACAACTTGATGGTAATTGGGTTATATGACGACATTAAAACATAAAACTTATGTCTGCTTGGAAATTGAAAATATCGTTTAGGAATAAATTCATTTCTTAAATCATCATAACATTTGCATATTAAAATAAAGTGATATTCATCTTCTATATAATTACATTTACATACATTGCATATTCGCTCATTTCTGGGTTCCTTATTATGCCTACCGGTTTCAACTCTAAGATGGCTAGAGCAACATCGTAAGCGAGCCATTGCATGTCTAAATTTATCACATGTTAAAACAGTAATGTACAATTCAGTGGAAAAACTGTGTTTATACATAGCATATAAATAAGCCTTGGGACTATCTTGAACAGCAGAGTGCCAATCTTGTTCACAACAAAATTTTAATCTATTGAAAAATTCATTTACGAACATAGAAATATTGTTAATACGCTGATACTCCCAAACATACCGAAACCCGAGTGAACATAAAATATCTCTGACATTAGAAGTCCAGTTGACATTACCATTATTAATAGCTTGTAACTGCATATTATACATTTTTTTTACATATCTGTAATTAGGCATAGCTAAAATTTTACCCCAGTAGGATATCACTTTTTTATATACAAAAATATACATAGGGTATCGGCCACATTCACCTCTAACAATATGGTTGGAAGTTGATGACTTTACACCGAGAAAACGTTTACAAGCTTGCATATGTTTAACCTCTATTTCCGAACAGATGCCTTTATTTAACCCCCAGATTTCAGATCCATACAATAATAAGGGACTTACTTGGGAATCAAATATTTTAAAGAAAAGCTTAAACGAAAGAGGCCTTAGTTTATGTAATGAGGCAAAAATACCATATAACACCTTTTTTGCTTGAAGCACCGCATTATGTATATGTTTCCGCCATGAAAGGGACCTCGTAAACAATAGTCCAAGATATTTATAAGAACTTTCACAATCCAATTTGATTCCATTAAAATACCACTTTTCTTGGTGAGACAATACCCCGCCTTTTTTAAAAACGACAACCTTCGTTTTATCTAAATTTACAGACAACTTGTATTCCTCACAAAACGATTGTAAAATATCTATGCGATGTTGAAGACCAAAAATAGTATCAGAAATGAAAATGACATCATCAGCAAATAATAATAAAAATAGTTCCACTAGTTCCGGATGCATTTGAATACCATGAGAACAATTAGACTCTATTTCCTTTGCAAGATCATTAATGAACATTGAAAACAAAAGGGGACTTAAAACACAACCTTGTCTTAATCCAATAGGACAATCAAACGATTGAGAATACTCATTGCGAGCCCGAACACATGCCTTAACACAGTCATATATAGATTGTAAAGACTTACTAAACTTGGAAGATACACCTTGACGTGATAAAATATGCCACAACTTCGACCTATCAACGAGATCAAAAGCCTTTTTGAAATCTACGAACAAAGCGTACACCTTGCCTCTCTTCTTAGACAAATAACGCTGAATAACAGACTGGAGAATATACATGTTGTCTACAGTGCTGTAACCCTTCCGAAACCCTGCCTGAGATTCCACAATCTTACTGTTAGCATCCGACCAAAAAGAAAGCCTATTGTTCAATATAGAAGTGTATAATTTGCTGACCACACTGAGTAAAGCAATACCTCTGTAATTGTCCGGTACATTAGGATCACCCTTCTTATACAACGGAATGATAATACCAGTACACCATGCCGCTGGAAAATTGCCTGTGTCAAAAATTATATTAAACAAGAGCTCGAAGTAAGGAATCAAAATATCCTTAGCTGCAACGATAAACTCTGGAATTATACCATCCAACCCAGCAGATTTACCACATTTAAGCTCAGCAATGCCCTTTAAAATTTCCTCCTGCGATATTGGTGAATCTAAGATAACATCAAACAAAACCTGTTCATCATCACTGCACATATTGGATGAATTATCAGCATTGTCATTAGAGTTAAACAAATTATTAAAATGATTAAACCAATTATCTAGAGATATCAATGGTGATCTTTTGGTATCAGATTTGACTGTCTTCAAAGTTCTCCAGAATAACTTAGCATTGTTCACATTGGAGAGTAGTTTATCTCTCATGTCTTCAATGTGCTGTCTCTTTTTGTCACGTATGACATTATTATATTTATTTCGAGCGTTAATAAAGTTCTGGCGTGATATACTATCCCGTAATCGCCGAAATGTTTTTAACAACCTGTCTCTTTCCATGCCGTAAAACACACAGTCAGAGTCGAACCACGGTTGAGAAATAACTGTATGTCTCACTTTTCTTTTCATGTTCTCGGCTGCATTAAGTATAGCAGAAGTGAACAAGTCTACAGCAGAGTTTAAGTCTGACATGGCAGAATCACAGCATTCCATTAGCATATCCGTGATATCTGATGACAGCAAGTTCTCTCTGAAATCGGACAACTTGTCACTGTCCCAGATATATTTATAGCTGTCAGCACGTGCATCTTGGCTTTCCGCGTGGCTCAACAGATCACGTGACCGAAATGTACACGCAATTGGCAAGTGTGGGGATTCCCCTCTCGAAACGAGGTCAAATGACATGCACAATGGAAATAATTCACTCGAAACAATAATATAGTCTATAACACTGGATCCCATAGCACTGTTGAACGTAAAATCACCTATTCTTGCATCGCTGCCGATACGACCATTTAGTATATTAAGGTTCAATGTAGCACATACGTCGAGTAACTTTCTGCCGTACTGGTTAACAGTTTTGTCGCATGAATATCGAGCTATGTTGTAATTGTCTGATAAACATTCAAAGAAGTTTATATCCAGCCGTTCCGCGATATCGTCATCGACATGATCTTCAGCTGTTCCTGTTCGGGCATTGAAGTCTCCCCCGGCGACGACATCAACCTCTCCAACGTTTTGGATTGTGTCTAGAAGATCCCTCTCAAAAATATCAATCCCACATTTATTGAGGTTAGATTGGTACCAGGAAGAACCATCCGGATTAATGTAAACAGCACAGACAAGTATGTCTTTGTCGTGTAAGAACAATGACTTGTCAATTAATGAAAATATAGCATTACTGCCATAATGCACAGACTTGATATAGGGTGTTAACGATCGCTTGATCAGTAGAGTTACACCACCTGCTAGACGACCAAACTTAGCTGTCTTGATGGCATTGATGTTGTAGGAAACATAATCAGACAATATACTAGATATGTCATAGTCTTTTGTCCATGTCTCTGATAAACCAATAAAATCAAAATTCCCTATATAAGAGATAAAGTTAACATCTGAAGTTTTTGACATGAGACCATTAATGTTCCAAAATAAAAAGTTGAGTCCACCGCTTACATCACATTCACCAGAGTTGTCTCGGGCCGGGCCACCCTGTTATCTCTGCTTGTCAGTGCGAGACGCCCCCGTATTGGAGCGAAGTTGTCTGACGTCACCACCACGACTTGCGCCTCCAGTGTTGTCTGCAGGTTTGAGAGTCGTTATGTCGTTTGGTCCCGCTGTTCTGTTTGTCGCTTCTTTAATAATCAGTCTCCCGTTTTTATAATAACCAAATTTGTTATCTTCTCGAAGAGCTTTGAGAGATGATCGTTGTTTTGTAGTTAAGTCATTTGCTATACCGATAGAGTCATGTTTCAGATTGACCCTCAATCTCAAAGCCCATATCTTATCCTCACTAAACATGAATTTAACGATCATTGGTCGTGGGGAGCGTCTATTGGATTGCGAGACACGGCCCAGTCTATGAGAGGCGATGAGCCGGTCTGTAGTGAGGGGCGTGTCCCCTGTCTCACGCCTGCTGTTGAGTACCTCACACACACGCTCCTTACACTGAGCTGCAGTCTCCTCACCTCGCTCTGATATCCCGTACAGGATGGCGTTGTTCCGTCGACTGTACTGCTCCTGTCGGTCTAATTCATTCTCCATAGTTTCAAGCTTACTATTAAACTTCTCCCATGAATCATTCACACTCTGCGGATGTGAGGTATCTTCTAGATGTTCTATCCGCGTGACCATTGCATCAATATCCAACTTCATGATATCCTGATGAGATTTCACATCATCAATATCCTCCTTAATACATAACAGCGTGTCAGGGTATGAGCACCCATATATAACTGCTTAAAGGTATTTTTGCATGTTGTTGCATACATTGTGAAGACGTCCGTGCTCCAACTACAACAGATGCGGAAGAGAACTGGGCCATCTTGATCTCATTGACATAACAGGGCATTATTTACATGGATAATATTCCCCTTGCCTGCGTAAAAATAAGAGCCTTTAAAGTGGCAGTAGCACGTTTTTTGCAAAATTATTTTTTTCAATTTTCCCATTTATAATGATAGTTTATGTAATTTAAATATACCTCAGAGGGTAAAACATCTTATTACACAAATCAATTATCCGTAGTGGTAATAACGATGTTGCGAATAAAGCAAAAATTGCATGGCGGCCATTTTATTATTCGAATTACAAAAACGATTCCCATGGCTTCACCGAACCATGTACACTCACTTTTTAATTTGATTTTCCGAAGAGAGAAGGGTGTTTTACTATTAGTGACATTATTTTTCAAATACATTTCATAGACTTACTTGAGCGAAAAAAACGTGCTACTGCCCCTTAAATACAGTCTAGTATCTTCCTTAGCAAGTTTAGGCTAAAACCCAAGGAGTGTATTGACCATATGAGCATATGATATTTGTCGAATTTTTCTATCTCATTATTGGTCAATTCACATGTGTTTTGCTGGTAAATTAACTGTTGTATATCATTACTGGTATCGAACACACCATACGAATTAAGAAACTCATCAAATTTACGAAACCTTCATGTTAAAACTTCTGCTTATTTTTTTTATTTATCTCGTACAGTAGACCTTTGGAATGCATTACCAAACGACACCAAAATGATACAATCTCGAAAAATATTCATTGAAAAAGTCACTCCCCAGTTAGGATACTATTAGCATTTGATCTATATTTTGGAAGCCGTTTTTTTTGTCACATTATACGTAGTGTATAGGCTCCGTTTAGGCTGCAGTGATTTAAATTATCATACATTTGAAAGACATATTTCAAACGACCCGTTCTGTTCGTGCGGGTCTGATCGTGAAGACACATCACATTATCTACTTCCGTGTACAAACTACTCCTTTATAAGAAATGATGCATTATACCAGGGATGCAGATTAAAATTTTTGCCAGTCGGACATTTCATCTTTGACCCAAAAAGACGAACCCGGAAGTAAACTTTTTATGAATAAAGTGTGAGAAAGTATTACTATATGTTGGTTCTTCATTCATTGCATATTATTAAACACAACACGATAGCAATTAACTATAACTATTAATTTATCAATAACATGCATAAAATGATTCATAATTTAAAATCAATGTTTACCAACTACGATTTACCGACAGTGCTAGTTTGAGCGAGTTTACACAAGCGAGTTAACAAGCGAATTTGCGTCAAGATAGACGAGAAATTTCAAATAATTTAATTGCACATAGTTCATCAAAAGTTCAAATCATGGACCAACTAATTTGTACCTTCTAAATAAGCATTTTGAATTCAAAGGAACTCGTTTTCAATAGCGATATAATTTACGTAAACTCAACTCGGCAGAGCACTATTTTCCATACGACTATTTCCTATTCAAGATGTAGTTACTAATTTGAATTTATTCTAATAAGATTATTTTTATATTTTATTTGAAGACATATTGCGCAATTGTAAATGAATATTTATAAAATAAGAAGAAATAATGTAAACGCAAGAGAAATTTTGAAATTAGCATACCTCTATATAACGTGTGCCATCATGTAAATACGATCGAGTGTTCGTAGCGTCATACAAACGGTGTTTGACTACATAACATCTCGTGAAATAATATTGCTGATTATTCGTTTTTGATAGGTTTATTTATTTTGAATTTGTATAAAAGCTTTACCATACATCGATATTGATCTATCATATGTTGTTACAGTTTGTTACCTATATGTTTTATGACTGAGATATTATTAAATTTATCGAGATTGAACTTTTCAAAGTAGCACAATCTTAATCTGTAAAAAATTCTTGAATCACCGGTACGATGAAGCCACACGTTCGTGCAATGTTTATCTTTGACAAAAATTGTTTAAAATGCGATGTTAATGAAATATTTTTCGTAAATAATGTTGTGAAATGGGTCACATCTTGCAGTCACTAAATGACAGAGAATATAAATTGAATCAAACGGTTAGTGTTGTATCTGCAGACAGCTATACTTTACTGAAGATAAAAAGATGATGATTGATGTTGTACCTCGTGCTGTGAAGAATAAATGTGACTTCTTGACTGGATCAACGTATTTCAATTTCAATAATGATTATACTACAAAAAATGGTTATAACTTGAATACAATTTTTTACGGAAATCGTGAATTACCTGAAGCTTAAAGCAATTTTACAATCCGTTTTTCTCTTCATCATTGCTTCTTGTAGATTTGATAACTTTTAAAATTTAACAAATGTTAGCTTTAGATACATTGGTATGATATATACATTTATTGATTATGTTTTGATTGTACATTAGCCTTGTGGTTTGTCATGAGTATGCTTTGATTGGATGTTTTTTGTTGAATTTGTGTAATTTTGGAGCGCCATTTACATGTTATAAGCTCCCAGCTTGTTTGCCAATCCATTTCATTGGTGAATAAAATATGTTTAAACCATAACGTTTATTATAAAGACAATGTCGCTTTTATTATTTCCTTACCTTTAATGAAGATATGTTACTGTAACTAAGGTTACTAAAATGTTTTCAGGCCAAATTTTACAATAAAATATATGATACTGGTTACCATTAACACGTTATCGATAATTAACGCATCGAAGCGGACTGCTTAACAAATGAGAAGTTTGTCATATAGCGAATGTTAACAATACCTCCATACAGCGAAAACTGTAGCACGAGGTGTCTTGATGATTGTCAAACTCTATGTTTCATTTAAAGGCGCTGTAGTACTTGTTTTGGCCATATTTTGGTTTCTCAAATTTGCCATTTATTATTAAAGTTTATGCAATAGACTGTAACGTCAGAGGTACACATTTCATTACACGACCATGTAATCCGTATTCATTGCAAACGGTTATCCGTAATGATTCGAAGAAAATGGTGCGACGAATAAAACGAACTCTTCAGTGCGAAGGGTATATTTGTAGGTCTCAAGCGATTTTGATACTGAAACAGCGAGATGATTGATCATTCCATCATTCTGTCAAATTTAAAACTCTTCTCTGGGTGATTAGGTATCGCTACGTCAGCCAGATCCCTGGACCTACCTTCGAGCGGCCATTTTAACACATTAAATTAACCACTCGAAGGGAAATGGACCTATGTGACTTTACCCAACTATGTACATTCGTTTTTAAACTCGTTTATTGACTGGAGATTGTTATTTAGCCATTGGTTACACTTTTGCCCTTTTCGTGAGATCCCTTCATTTCAGTAAGGACGACGTGTTACAGCGCCTTTAAAAGATTCATTGAAGCTTTTTAAAAAAGGGGAAAGATCAGCAGATGCAAATGCATTTTCATAACATACATGTATTATATTTCAATAATGCATTTTCAAATATATATATATATATATATATATATATATATATCATAAAGGTCAAATTAAGTCTATCACATGTTAGCAAGAATGTTTAATTCGTTTTAAAATGAAGAAATTCAAAGGCGCATTTTTCTATTATTCCTTCATTTACAAAATGGACATTACTTTCTGAAATTTCATTTTCATTTAGACAGTTATTGTTAGTCTTAATTATCCATAACGCTGCAATCTAGTATATATGTCTGTATCATCATGATCTTCGTTTGGTATCGTTCAAATTACAAAACTAATATCAAACATGTTTATTATTCTATACAGATGACGTTTCATATATGGGCAGCCTCCAAACTCCTTGTACAGTCCTGGTCTTTAGATTCTCCATTGAGTGAGTAAATGTGGTGTGCGGAGCTCACATATAAGTATACTCTTGATGTCTGATAAAGATTTACATCTCTAAGAACTTTTCTTTTCTAAATAACCATTGGTATGCCTGTTCATTTTAGCAACTCTTGATTTCTGATTAATTACGATTTGCACTTCTAAAGGGGTTGGAGGGGAATACAATGCATTAATATAACACAATCAAGTTGAAACATATTTTTGGGGGTAATATTGAGTTTAGATTTGACAATGTGACAAATAATAGCTCTAATTCAGTGGAAAAAAAGTGAAGTCGTTCATCTGCTCATCTGAGTATGGAAAACCTTGCTACGGTGTGACATGACCTTGTTCATCAGATTAATGATAAAATGTGTTACTTTATGGCTATTCTATCAATATATACATGTTTGGTTAATACAAAGTTAGTATAATACAACGTTGTTCCTCCTTGAATGATATATGCTCAAAAACAGATACTCCGACAGAATCCTCTGTTTAAGAATTAGTCATTTCTTTCAACCAAGTCTGGACATTCATGACATTACTTCGGGTTTCGATTATTTTATCTGCATCTGTGATCATAAAAAATATGACATCGTTTTTCAAATGATTATAGGTACATGTACATGTTAAATAAAAACAAAAATTCTCAAAATAACCAAAACGCTTTCTTTTTGAACATGTTGCCTTTTGCAGCATTAACATATAGTTTTTAGCAAATTGTATTGTTTTCCTCAGTAATCTATCAATATCAATTGTTCTAAATCAAATAATGTATTTTGTTACTTGTCTATGCTAATGATCATTTGGCGAAACTTTAAGCTCATTCAAGAAAGTATGTTTTTCTACATTCCCAATAAACGCGACAGCCACTCTCATTGAACTCGTGATAGACACATCAAGCTAAGTTGTCAACAAGTTTGAACAAGTAAAACAAACTTGGTGACTCAGTATTTTGTCGTTTCCTTTCAAGTCCTTGTTAAGGTCAAATCTCTTGAGACATTTCACCCAAGTAATAAAAAATCAAGTTACAGACGACGTCTTTACCGTTGCCTGTCCCATTCTCCTCCTTGAAAGATATAGATGTATTTATCAATAACTTCAGACTTTGAAATTTAAGCGATATGCTCTCTGCTGATTAGATTAAACAAGGTCATGTGACCGGTATAATTCTCATAGACACAAGATTGACAGCTGAAAAGGATAACCTTCATAATCTGACGTTTACATAAAATAACCAGCGGTACTACTTTATCACTGTATCATTGCGCAATTATGACACTGCTATCACATGCTCTTTTCTTGATTGAACTTTCCAAACACCTTACAACGTGAATACTAATTGTAGTTTGATTGAAAGTTTGATTAAAACAGCATGTTAGAACCAAAAATTAAATACTTAATCATATGTTCTGTGAACTACGTTTTGCGCGTGGTGACACAAGTGTTGCGGTATTATTGTGGGCGGAGCTTAGCGCATGATCTAAGACAAACACAAACATTTGTTTTATCACGCACTGTACACTTTTTGCAGAGATTTTTTTATATTCAAAAGCTTATTTATTGATTAGAAATCGCTTAAATTGCAAAGTTTGAATTTATAAGAAATAGATTTAATGATGTGTTTGTTCACTGGCTTATAAACGGTTTGTAATATAAGTTCAAGTTAAACTGAAGTATAAATGCCGTCGACAAGCTCCGGCATTCATACCAGTTTAACTTGCACATTTCATACCGTTTATAAGCCAGTGAACAAACAAATTATGAAATCTATTTTTTATATATTTGAGTGTTCTTACTAATCCTCACAGGTCTGGTGATGGCAATCCTTTTCTCCGCCTTCCTGTCCGTTGTGTACGAGGGGTCCAAGTTCTACTATCACATCGGCAAAATACTCATCGTTAGGAACAAACACACACGGTATGACCGTTATATCACATATTGCATATTTCTAAGACCACATGACACGGTATAGTTATATTGTACGATGATAATTACGATGATTTTATGTGGCCATATTTCAGAACATATCTATGTGGATAGACTACATTGAAAACCATGATACCGTATATACATGTGTGACAGCTAAGATTAAATGAAAGTATTCATTAGGCTTGTGGGTACCCTTTGGCTCAACTGGAGAGGTTCCGAGTTCGAATCCAGCTGAGTTGATCTCAGAGTCCCTTCTGGTTTTCACTGTCCATAAATACTGGCTCTTAACTGTATAATATTTCACAGTTATAATGCAAATAACATTCACTTAGTAAGCTAACCATTTTGAGAAGTAAAAATATTTCTGTATATGCCTACTTTTCACACTATACTTGAATGAGAGTTGACATGCTAATAATGTACAGCATAGTGAACATGTAAGGGTGTTTGTATATACGGTATGTACATGTGCACACTCATGATAACATATTCATAATGTTTATTCTTCACGCAGGAGACAAGGTTCGTTGCTGTATCACTACATGTCCCGGATGTGGAAATCTCTAGCTTACATGGTCCACTTCCTTCTTGGGTACATCCTGATGCTCTGTACGATGACCTTTAACCTCTGGGTGCTGGCAGCTGTGTGTCTGGGGTCGGGTATAGGGTACTTCTTCCTGTTACCCACAATGCAACACGTCATTCAGAGAGACATGGACACACGTGCTAAAGCTTCACAAGGTACGACAACCCCGTTAGCTCTGGACGAAGCGTGTGCGCACAGTGGACGAAAACGTCGCGATAGGTCGGACAACCAAGACAGCAAAGACTGCGCCAGTGACGTTTTATTAGATGCGGTTTCTGAATTAAGACACTGTTTGGAGAGAGAAACAGTTGTGTGAAATATAGTTGGGACATTATCTTTCCAGGTCTGAAGTGAGATACCCTATGGAAAGAGCAACATTTGTGTGAAAATATGACCGGAACATTTTGTTTCAAGGCTGTCTGAAGTGGGAGCCCCTATGTTAGAGTAGGGAATGTTCATTTCGTCCTAGGAATACGATGTATTTTTTTAAATGTCAATGTGTAATTAGACAAATGCAATATGTCAGTAATCTCTTCTTTCACTTTATACAGTGTAGACTATACTAATTTTTCATATGTTGGTAATGTTTAACTGTTAAAATACATTCCGTGCAATTTGATATTAAAATACTCAATTTATAACTGTTGGTTCTTGGCTGTTGTTTGAATATTGAAGCGTCCATAAATGTTCGAGAGACACTTGGATAACTCCCTTCAAAGGCCAAGAGATGTGTGCCCAGTACTAGATCGACTCGACCATGAATCAGGTTTTCATCATGGTCGATATCGGAGTACGTATTTATTGTTTATGTCCACAGGGTACACATCAGCCATCGGCCCATGGAGACATACATCACGGGTCCACAGAGTTGCCATATTTACTTTGATATAGCACACACATTGTAACACGTTTCATTGCTCCTATGTAATGAGGAGTGATCTCTCATTCTACTTTCATCATCTACCGATTAATAGACATTAACTGGCTTATCCACGATTCAACAGGTCAACCATTGTCCTAAAGAACATGTTCTATTGTACTATTACTTACAATCGTTGACAAATCAGCCAATCGAAAACAATGTAACATAAATGTATCTGTCATATCCAGAGTTTTGGTTAAAATTGACATTCCGTAATTGTGTTATGACCATTTCCGGACTCTCAGACACTGAATAAATCTGGTTTGGAAAGGAGATATTGGTATATTGTCCTCACTTTCAAGACTTTGCAATAAATAAAACATTTACACACGCTTATGTTTTACTTTGTATACGAAACTCGTGCCAAAATTCCCTATAATACCCCTCGCTCTCGCTCGGGAAATACCAATCGTGTTAGAATCCTAGAAATTCTAAATACCTTCTCAACCGAAACGAAACTCTCCAGTTAATATTATTATTATTCAGTAAATACAGTATGATCTGGGAACTTATTTAATGAATTTATCCAGAGGAGTTCTGGCGTCCAGTGTTTGATTGATCATAAACCCAACGCCATTGACAGGCATAATTTCTGGATATAAGGCACTTTTTAAACATTTCGCTCCTTCCGACTTTCTACTTATGCAAGACGTTGTCCGTGCTTTATTAATACATGCCTTCGCATACTTCGGTTTATTTGACGTCATGGACATCTAGTAGAAAGAAACAAGTGGATTAGAACCTGAATGACGATCAATGTTTGGCATCATACAAACCTTCATTCGTTAAGATTTGTTACAAGGTTAAATTTCAGGACCAATCGGCTTCAAGCCATAAAGTGTACATTCAGTAAGGCCGTGTTTACCATTGGGCCTTCCTGCTGTAACATTTTAAAAATGTCATACGAAACCCGCCACTGTTTGTCTGAATAGACTCAAGGGTGCACGGATGAGCGATTTCCCTTATAGTTGGACCAAAGATTGTCAGCAGTGTATAAAATAGGTCGATGTGGAAAACTGTGACCTTGAACTTAAGTTTCGTCTGTGAGAACCGTTAACCTTCCTTTTCAATTTTCATTTTGAATTGACGAACAATACCCTGTTGAAAATGGATTGACTTGAAAGGAACCTATATCATACCATAAAGTTACCTAATTAACTACAATTTAGGTGAAAGGAACTTCAGAAAAATGGATCACCATCATCACCACCATCACCATCAGGAGGTTACATCACCAAGTCCAGGTTTGAACACAGACTCGACATCTCCAGTGAACGGACTACTGACGAGCCACCATGAACTCCAACATCAGCACCACATGGTGAGCGAACGTTCCTTATTATCAGCATGTGAAATACGCTTGTGAAGTAGCCAGTCCTAATTTGTTATTTTGATATGACGAGAGCGCATTCCTTGTTATGATATGATGAGAGAGCATTCCTTGTTATGATATGATGAGAGAATTCCTTGTTATTACTCGCCCGTGTAAGATACTGCAGTGTAATATTTATACGGCAATATTAAACTAGTGTAATACCGCCGCACCTATGACGTCACAATAGTTCGAGATTATGACGTCACAATGGGAGTAACGTCGTCACAGTGGTATCGAACTTGCGGGAATCATAGTTTCAGAGCTCTGTCGGCTATTTCGCTGGATTATAGGTGGGCGAGTAATAAACAGAATACTAAACTTCCTTCTATCTAATACCATTTTTATTAAACTCGTGAATGATTGGTATCAAACTCGCTTTCGCTCGTTTTATACAAATTCATTAACTCGTTTCATAAAAATGGTATTAAATAGAAGGTCGTTTAGTATCCTCTATTTATGATATGATGAGAGAGCATTCTTTGTTATGATATGATGAGAGAGCATTCTTTGTTATGATATGATGAGAGAGCATTTCTTGTTATGATATGATGGGAGCATCCCTTTTTATAACATGATGAGAGCGCATTGCTTGTTATGATATGATGAGAGAATTCCTTGTAATGATATGACGAGAGCGCATTCCTTGTTATGATATGATGAGAGAGCATTCTTTGTTATGATATGATGAGAGAATTCCTTGTTATGATATGATGAGAGAATTCCTTGTTATGATATGATGATTGAGCATTCCTTGTTATGATGTGATGAGAGAGCATTCCTTGTTATGATATGATGAGAGAATTCCTTGTTATGATATGACGAGAGCGCATTCCTTGTTATGATATGATGAGAGAGCATTCTTTGTTATGATATGATGAGAGAATTCCTTGTTATGATATGATGAGAGAGCATTCTTTGTTATGATATGATGAGAGAATTCCTTGTTATGATATGATGAGAGAGCATTCCTTGTTATGATATGATGAGAGAGCATTCCTTGTTATGATATGATGAGAGAATTCCTTGTTATGATATCATGAGAGAATTCCTTGTTATGATGTGATGAGAGAGCATTCTTTGTTATGATATAATGAGAGAGCATTGCTTGTTATAATATGACGAGAGCGCATTCCTTGTTATGATATGATGAGAGCAGCCCTTTTTATAATATGATTTGAGATCTTCTTGCAATGATGTGATGAGAGAGCATTCCTTGTTATGATATGATGAGAGCGCATTCCTTGTTATGATGTGAAGAGAGAGCATTCCTTGTTATAATATGACGAGAGCGCATTCCTTGTTATGATATGATGAGAGCATCCCTTTTTATAATATGATTTGAGATCTTCTTGCAATGATGTGATGAGAGACCATTCCTTGTTATGATATGATGAGAGAGCATTCCTTGTTATGATATGATGAGATAATTCCTTGTTATAATATGACGAGAGCGCATTCCTTGTTATGATGTGATGAGAGAGCATTCCTTGTTATGATATGATGAGAGGATTCCTTGTTATGATATGATGAGAGAGCATTCCTTGTTATGATATGATGAGAGAGCATTCCTTGTTATGATATGATGATTGAGCATTCCTTGTTATGATATGATGAGAGAGCATTCCTTGCAATGATATGACGAGAGAGCATTCCTTGTTATGATATGATGAGAGAGCATTCCTTGTTATGATATGATGAGAGAGCATTCCTTGTTATGATATGATGATTGAGCATTCCTTGTTATGATGTGATGAGAGAGCATTCCTTGTTATGATATGATAAGAGAGCATTCCTTGTTATGATATGATGAGAGAATTCCTTGTTATGATATGATGAGAGACCATTCCTTGTTATAATATGATGAGAGGATTCCTTGTTATGATATGATGATTGAGCATTCCTTGTTATATGATGAGAGAGCATTATTTGTTATAATATGACGAGAGGGCATTCTTTGTTATGATGTGATGAGAGACCATTCCTTGATATGATATGATGAGAGAGCATTTCTTATTATGATATGATGAGAGGATTCCTTGTTATGATATGATGAGAGCATCCCTTTTTATAATATGATTTGAGATCTTCTTGCAATGATATGATGAGAGCGCATTCCTTGTTATGATATGATGAGAGGATTCCTTGTTATGATATGATGATTGAGCATTCCTTGTTATATGATGAGAGAGCATTATTTGTTATAATATGACGAGAGGGCATTCTTTGTTATGATGTGATGAGAGACCATTCCTTGATATGATATGATGAGAGAGCATTTCTTATTATGATATGATGAGAGGATTCCTTGTAATGATATGATGAGAGCATCCCTTTTTATAATATGATTTGAGATCTTCTTGCAATGATGTGATGAGAGAGCATTCCTTGTTATGATGTGAAGAGAGAGCATTCCTTGTTATGATATGGTGAGAGCATCCCTTTTTATAATATGATTTGAGATCTTCTTGCAATGATATGATGAGAGCGCATTCCTTGTTATGATATGATGAGAGGATTCCTTGTTATGATATGATGATTGAGCATTCCTTGTTATATGATGAGAGGATTCCTTGTTATGATATGATGAGAGAGCATTTCTTATTATGATATGATGAGAGGATTCCTTGTTATGATATGATGAGAGCATCCCTTTTTATAATATGATTTGAGATCTTCTTGCAATGATATGATGAGAGCGCATTCCTTGTTATGATATGATGAGAGGATTCCTTGTTATGATATGATGATTGAGCATTCCTTGTTATATGATGAGAGAGCATTATTTGTTATAATATGACGAGAGGGCATTCTTTGTTATGATGTGATGAGAGACCATTCCTTGATATGATATGATGAGAGAGCATTTCTTATTATGATATGATGAGAGGATTCCTTGTAATGATATGATGAGAGCATCCCTTTTTATAATATGATTTGAGATCTTCTTGCAATGATGTGATGAGAGACCATTCCTTGTTATGATGTGATGAGAGACCATTCCTTGCAATGATATGATGAGAGCGCATTCCTTGTTATGATATAACGAGAGAGCATTCCTTGTTATTATATGAGAGAGCATTCCTTGTTATATGATGAGAGAGCATTATTTGTTATAATATGACGAGAGGGCATTCTTTGTTATGATGTGATGAGAGACCATTCCGTGATATTATATGATGAGAGAGCATTTCTTATTATGATATGATGAGAGGATTCCTTGCTATGATATGATGAGAGGATTCCTTGCTATGATGTGATGAGAGAGCATTCTTTGTTATGATATGATTTGAGATCTTCTTGTTATGATATGATGGGAGCATCCCTTTTTATAATATGATTTGAGATCTTCTTGTTATGATATGATGATTGACCATTCTTTGTTATGATATGATGAGAGCGCATTCCGTGTTATAATATGATGAGAGAGCATTACTTGTTATGATATGATGAGATAATTCCTTGTTATAATATGATGAGAGCGCATTCCTTGTTATAATATGATGAGGGAGCATTACTTGTTATGATATGATGAGATAATTCCTTGTTATAATATGATGAGAGAGCAATCCTCGTTATGATATGATGGGAGAGCAATCCTCGTTATGATATGATGATTGAGCATTCCTTGTCATGATGTGCATGAGAACATTCCTGGTTATGATATGATGAGAACATTTCTGGTTATGATATGATGAGAACATTCCTGGTTATGATGATTGTGCATTCATTGTTATGATATCACGAAAGAGCAATCCCTGTTATGATGTGATGAGAGAGCATTTTTTAATGATATGACGAGAGAGCATTATTTTATGATATGATGAGAGAACATTCCTTGTTTTATATTAGATAAAGAGTGTACACCATAACCTCAGCTATAGAGATAACATAATACATGCATGACTTTATAAACTTGTGACCTGTCTTAAATTTAACTTATATATAAACGTTTATTTTGAATGAATAATCCGAGTCTGAGTGGTATGTTGTAAGTGTTTTATTTGCCTAATATCTTGATATGGAGTTTCAGTAAGCCTTTCACGTCTCATCAGAACATACAGGCCGTTATTTTCATGTTACTACTTAGATGACTTTCCACGTATGGGCAGCTTCCAAACTCCTTGTGCAGTCCTGGTCTCTAGATTCTCCATTGGGTGAGTAAAACGTGCTGCCTGGAGCTCATGTATATAGATTAGTTATGTCTTATAGTTCTTTAAAAGCCTTTTTTTTCCCCTTTTCTACCAAGTAAAGGTAGAAAACATATGGTGTGGCGATAAGTAATATATGCCATTGAACTAGTGAACGTTGAGGGATCCTAACCAACACCTCAGGGTCAGCCACCAACAGTCACCACTGAATATCCAAATAGGTTAACCAGTCAGCCACCGATAGAGAGATAGATAGGGCCGTGTAATTTACATTCAGCACCCTTCTGATATATATAAGCTGGAACATCTCCCTAGCCGAAACAATGAGGAATACACTTCTTTAAGATAGTGATCAATATTTCACATATTTAAAACAGATAGCATTTAATATATATAAGTTACGTTGCCTTTTTTGGATCACATGAATACATCGGATTCATCAATACATACATACATACATACATTCATACATACATACATACATACATACATACCTACATACATACATACATACCTACATACATACATACATACATACATACATACATACATACATACATACATACATCTGCAGATAATCGAGTCCCTGGAAGATTCAAACCCAGGACATCCTAATCCATAATCGAACGCGCTTACCACAGCACTACTTCTTCTGATATCTCTCCGCATTTCTCGAAGCACGTTTTGTGATCCTATCCTCTGCCTTCACAAGTAAAGGTTAACTTAATTTAAAGAGATTCTTCTTCTCCCCCACGACTATCCCGTTTTCCTCCTTCCAAAATACATAGAGTTTATTAGCATCCTGTCATCTGACTTAAAAAAGAGAGACTTATTTACCATTTCTCCCTCTCACATTTTTTGCAGAGATTTTTTTTTATATTCAAAAGCTTATTTATTGTTTAGAAATCGCTTAAATTACAAAGTTTGGATTTATAAGAAATAGATTTAATAATGTGTTCACTGGCTTATAAACGGCTTGTAATATAAGTTCAAGTTAAACTGTAGTATAAATGCCGTCGACAAGCTCCGGCATTCATACCAGTTTAACTTGCACATTTCATACCCTTTATAAGCCAGTGAACAAACAAATTATGAAATCTATTTTTAATTAACTTGAACCTTTCAAAACCGTTTATAAGCTAGTGAACAAACACATTATGAAATCTATTTTGTTATATATTTAAGTGTTCTTACTAATCCTCAGGTCTGGTGATGGCAATCCTTTTCTCCACCTTCCTGTCCGTTGTGTACGAGGGGTCCAAGTTCTACTATCATATCGGCAAAATACTCGTCGTCAGGAACAAACACACAAGGTTACAAAGCATAATGAAGATGTCACAATCCATTTAAAGTCTTATTCTAAACTACGTGGCCTATTTGTAATACCAGATAATAAATCTGTTATATAAATAACATTTAGAATTATAAGGAAACACTTTGGATAATAGATCAAATTGCGTTCTCGTTGAGAAAGCAAAATAATCAAGGAACAGCATTAAGGCGCCGTAGCACGTGGTTTATCCTGAAATAAAGTGCTCTTACGAAAAAAAAAGAAAAGTGTTACCAATGGCTAAATAAGACTAATCAATCAAAAGAATTCTAAAACGAATGTACAATGTCATGTTTCAATTGAACCATGAGAGTCCATTTCCCTTCGAGCGGCCATTTTAATGTGTTCACATTAAATGACCTCTCGAAGACAATTCACGTGTTCTGACTGATGTGGCGATACCTAAACACTCAGAGTACAGTTTTAATTATGGCACCATGATGAAATGGTCAACCATTTTGCTGTATGAACTCTCAAAATCGCTTAAGACCTACAAATCTACGTCTCACACTGAAGAGTTCAACAAAATTGTCGCTGTACAAGTCGCACCTTTTTCTTCCAATTCGGAAAACCGTTTAAATGGCTTATCGGGTCATGTAATAACACTTTTTATCCTCGAACATTAAATTGTATTAACTTTGATGATAAATGGCAAATTTGAGAAACACGGCATGCCCAAAACGTGCCATAGCGCCTTTTAATGTTTTTGTATTTGTAGACGATTGGGAGTTTTATACATTAAAGGGGCAGTAGCACGTTTTTTGCAAAATTTATTTTTTCAAATTTCCCATTTATAATGATAGTTTATGTCATTCAAATTAACTTTAGAGGATAAAACATCTTATTACACAAACCAATTATCTGTAGTGGTACAAACTATGTTGGGTATAAAGCAAAAATTGCATGGCGGCCATTTTATTGTGAACACAATTTACTATTTTGTATTACAAAAACGATTCCCATGGCTTTACCGAAACATGAACATTCATTTTAAACTTTATTTTCCGAAGACAGAAGGATGTTTTACTATTGGTGAAATTATTTTTCAAATACATTTCATCAACTTATTTGAGCGAAAAAAGTGCTACTGCCCCTTTAAACATGTACACAATTTGAAAAATAATAATTCTTCACGCAGAAGACAAGGTTCGTTGCTGTACCACTACATATCCCGGATGTGGAAATCTCTAGCATTTATGGTCCACTTCCTTCTTGGGTACATACTGATGCTCTGTACGATGACCTTTAACCTCTGGGTGCTGGTAGCTGTGTGTCTGGGGTCGGGTATAGGGTACTACTTCCTGTTACCCACAGTGCAACACGTCATTCAGAGAGACATGGACGTACGTGCACAGGGTGCGGCAACCCCGTTGGCTCTGGACGAAGCGTGTGGACAGAGTAGACAGACAACTGCCGACTGCCAAAACGGAGAAGAATGTGCTGGTGACGTTTTAATAGAGGAGGTTTCTGAAGTAACAAACTGCTTGGGGACAGAAAGAGAAACAGTTGTGTGAAATATACTTGAAAATGACATTACAGATGCCTATATAACTGTACATTCTCTTCCCACAGAGGTTACTCCCTTCAGATTTCCGATCCTAACCTCTGTTCTTGATGGCCGGAATCCGTCTGCAAAAAAGGGGAGTGTCCTGATTGGTTGCAATTGAAGTTGTGCAATCAGCGACGCCGCTGTAAATGGGACATGTGCCAATGACACGTTATAATGATAAAATAAACGGAAGATAAACGTTTTCTCGTTTAATGTGTTTGTCTTGAAATATGCTATTTGATTTTGTGATAACAATTGATCATAAACATGGTGATAAATAAAGAATCCCAAAATCAGAGAAAATACCGAAAAGATAAAGGCTATTCGAATGACTAATGAGGAAGACAATTTAGAGTCAAATGCTAAGATGTTTGAAGTCACTCGGTCGACGTTGCCATTGAAATATGAGTTTTCATTGGTTAAGATGCAGGGATACAGTATGAGCTTCTCCTTTTCCCCGCTAGGGAAATTTGATGGTGCTGGCAAATTCAGCCCAATAGGAACATAGGTTAGGATCGGAAATCTGAAGGGAGTAACCTCTGTTAGAATAAAAAGATGTCTAGTATATAGTAACAGACTGCTTGGAGAGAGATATTTGTGCATTATGTTTCTAGGATATTTAAAGAGATATATCTGGAGAGAACAACAGTAGTTGTGAAATGACGCCGACATAAGTCTACAGTAACAGGCTGCTTGGAGTTAACTGTGTGATTAGAAAATAATGCTTCTAGGTTACGGAAGTGAGAAAACGTTTGGAAGAAAACCCGATGTGTGAATGTATGATAAGAAAATGTTTCCCTGAATATGTAGGATACAATTATTCATTTTACAGAAGATAAAATTCCCACATCCGCCGAAAATATCCTCCCTGAAGTTTCATGGCCTTTCTGTACCTTAGCGACATTGGACTATCACAGTCCAATAAAAATTCGTATAACATAGATCCCCTTAGGTACCGAAATTGTCACAACGTATTCATCAAATATTTAGTTACGGAAAACGTCAAAATATCGTTGAATAATGGTGTATGGATGGTGTATCCTATTTGACCTGAACATGGAAACACTCTATTGAACCGTTCCGCTAAGCTTCCATAAACGCTGTATAAATAAGGAAACAGTTTACGCATTTAACATGATTATATTTGGGATAACACTACAGTCAATAGTACAAATTAGTGTACTTTTTGTAATTTTTTGGGCCGAGTCTATCGCGGGATTCGAATGCATAAAGTTGATGCATTGACTATAAAGAGAACTTCAGAAAGGAGACACTTTAAATTCGCCGTTAGGCGCGCTGAAATAGATCCCAGAAAAGCAGTAGAACTTTAGCAAGGTAGAAATCGGACCCTGGTGGTGGCACATGAAGTAAATCAAAGAGTTACAACATTTACAGATGGCCATAAAACTGTAACATGACTTCAGTGTATCCTTGATTCTGATTGGTTGATTTGCCTATGTTGAATGACAATGAATACCGGCAAATTACTTGTGGCGAATCACCGCGAACGTATACTTCATGTTCACAAGATTCGGCCCGACTAAAAATTTTATTTTTCTATTTCTCTTAATATGTGTTCCTTACTCAAATTTGACAGGTGGCATTGTCATTTTCTAACTTGTGTAAACCCGTATATGTCACAAACAACTCTCAAAATGAATTAGTGAACTAGTTAAATTTGTCCGAGTTTGACGCCTTCTTTCATGCGGCTGTGTTTACAGAATGCCGTTGTAATGGCATGACGTCATAGTGTTCAACCGTTTTGACGTCACAATGCTAGCGTCATTGTCACAATGGGTTAGGGCAAGTTTAAGATTTTTGTTCCTAGGTCTTTTATTGTGTTGATGTCGTAGATAAATGTTTATCGCCATCTAAAAGGATACGTGAATAATGTGAAGTGAACATAGTTGAGTGACACTTTTTGAGCTTATTTGTAAATTGTTACTAATGTAGGCCTACATATTACGCCGAGTATTTACATTTGTTTTGACCTGACCACACCTCTTACAAAAATAGAACGGTCGCAAAGTCCTTTCCACTCAGAGATAGTTACGCAAAAAGAGAGTTCGTTTCAAAACGCCTGATAACTAACGGTCATGTTACAATATCGATAAATAGTTGCGTTTGTAAAATTTCCGGGATTCATTGCTATTCAACACCCGCAAATTTCAGCGTTTAAAACCTCCGGCTAACGCCGTCGGTTTTAAACTAAATTTGAATGTGATTGTTTTAATATAGATGTTTTAAAAAATGTAATCAAGTAATAGTTTATGATGCATATTAACAATTCAAAATGTTATATTCAGATGAATGTTGGACATTAACTTGCATTTATTAATTGTATTAAACGGCCAAGACATGAAATCCTAAAAATCGTAAAAATATGTTTGAGTAGTCATGTAGGCTACTTTAATAAACTAATGTATGTTTTTACCATATTCAAAGTGCATTTTGTCATAAGAATAACATTTCTAATTGTGTGCTCGCCGCTAATGGCTGCAATACTGCCGAAGCGGCGTTAAACAATAACTCACTCACTCACTCTAATTGTGTGTTGCCTTAATAATGTATATTACATATTTACCCACTTCGTCACTTGTAAATGTCTTATTCTCTTCTGCATATATAGGCCTATTGTGTTATGTATTTTAGCCTTGTCAAATAGTTGTCGCTTATAATTACGTGGAGAGGGCTTCTATAAGTTTCATAACTTGTGCCCAATCCATTTCTTAAATGAATAAACTGTTTTCAATAAAAACAATCAATTATTATCATTTAGCATTTATCTGAAGTTTTGAAGCCATATATGGTGGACTTGGGGTTTCTTAATCCTGTTTCAATTTGTTTGTTCATTTTCTGTTCATTGCTTGTCCTATATGAAAGTGATTCCGTATGTACAGTTCCCTTGAACAATGCGCTGATCATGATTTCCGATTCCAAATCCTAAACTTCCTTGATGTGGATGAAATTGTTGTAATTCAAAGACTCTGCGAAGAAGTAGAACCGAAACGTGTTTTTCTATTCAGAACATATTATTTCAATATGATTGACAATCTCTTCCCACAGAGGTTAGGATCGGAAATCTGAAGGGAGTAACCTCTGTGGAAAGAGAATGTATGATTGAAGAAATTTAAGTATTTCATATTATAAAAATGAACTTTTCAAGAGATTCGCCGTTCTAATATGTTTTAGTTGTTTTCTACTTTGAAGGCGTAGGCAGTTGACTTCTCCACTCGGATACTAAGAGTTAATTTTAGTCTATGAAATATGTGCTTTTAAATTAATAATTGCATTATTTTTCAATGTTTAAAAGGCGTTTTAATGATAAAAATTAAACCCTTTATTTTTGCTTATGCATAATTTTGAGTGTATACTAGCTGTCTGATAAGTCATTTTGGAATCGGTTTCCCTGTTACCAGCCTTATCGGCATACACGCATAAAGGGAAGTAACTCTTGTAAATATGCATCTGCACAGCCCTGACACGATGGAATGACGGCTATAAACTGTTTTGTAATGCAAATTACATATTTATGAAAATCAAAACATTGAATAAATAAACACAAATGAATTAATTTATTTTTTCACATTATAGTTCAATATGTGATATTTCTTTCTACATCATTATAAGTAGGCCTACTCTTTAGATTTAATGAACAAAAGTAAAATGTCTTAAATGTGAGCCAGTTAGCGATTATTCCATGGTGTGTTTATCGAAAGGTTCATACTCAATTAGACGTACTGATTTTGTGTCAAACATGTTCAATATGAACTAAGTAAGCATATTGCTTGTAGATTCATAAAAGCCAACTTCATTGGAGAGAATGTTCGGGGTAGCTAAATGTATGTTCACCGGTTACATGATATACATATACAGTCTATAAATAGATCACTCACCAATACGTTCACGGGATTTCATCAAGACGCCATGGATAAGCTCTATTTATAATTTTACACAACTGGCTAATAATTATTGAAGACAGTTGTTACATACACATGTAGGTCTACTTCTATTTTTAGTTTTATTTACAGTACACTATGATCTGAACTGATCTGAACTGATCTGAACTGAATTGAATTGAATTGAATTGAATTGAATTGAATTGAATTGAATTGAATTGAATTGAATTGAATTGAATTGAATTGAATTGATATCGATACATCAGGCCTAGCCTGAATATCAACATAACAGCATAAGAATCGAAGAGTGGTATCGCCAGTAGTGAAATTATATAAAAAGACAGAAATAAACATTATATGTTATATGAAGATAAATGTATTAATTTACGAAGCATGTATCTATATAAAGATATAACAATCACACACAATGTATATATGTATATAGATACAAGCTTCGTAAATTTATACAACCATAAATTAGGGATAGTTCACGGTAGGCTACTTTCACTATCATTACTTGAGTACTAAAAGGTGCATCCATTGTGTTTCATAAAATTTTATTTGGCTTTAATACGTTCCAACACACCATATGTGCTGTTTACAATACAAACAAATTCACTAAGCTTGCATATTCATCCCCAATCGCCAAATATATCATAATTACTAGTTTCAAATTAAAATCGAGTAACATCATTATGCATGTGCAGAAACCGAAAGTGCATGTCCTATTTACACGCACAGTAGTTATATGACCTATTAAACATTATCAACCCAAATGTTTTATTTTATCTGTTTTATATAAGATTCCAAAATTACGTTTGACTCATTGGCGCGCGCCACACGCGGTGCATTGTCCGGTTTTCGATCAGAAATCGACACTTTTACCTTCATATCGTCAATATACTAAGTCGAGTATCATCAAATTGGTAGTTTTCGGTAACAATTGGTACTTCTCGATAAAGTAAGACCATTTATAACGTTTGGCATATTTGACCCCCAACAACACAATGGATGTACCTTTAATAACAGGAATGCAAGATTATATATAGCATTGACAAAATTGGGATGGTAAGAATATGTAAGAAACTAGAAGAACTTATAGGCACATCCAGTGTGTTGTCGGGGGTCACTTATGGCAAACATAGGTCTATATAGCAAACGTTTAAGTGATTACATAGAGGATATCTGTCTTTTCTTGACTGGTACCATGTTTACCTCTTTGAGTGAGGTAAAATGGTTATATTTTCACGAGTGGCGTAGCCACGAGTGAAAATATATAACTTTTCTACCTCACGAGATGAGATAAACATGGTATTTGTCAAGAATTGACGGATATTCTATTTATTATATGAGGTTATCCTTGTAATTACGTTCGAAAAGGGTCGTTTTCTTGTCGAACGTCCGCTACGAACAGCAACACCAATTTGCCGCGTGAGACCATTGTTTTATGACGTCAAATTATATCAGTCACTGGTCGCAGTGAAAATATAGAGAGAATATCTGTCTTTCTTGACTTATACCATGTTTATCTCATCGAGTGAGGTAGAAAGGTTATATTTTCACGAGTGGCGCAGCCACGAGTGAAAATATATGACTTTTCTACCTCACGAGATGAGATAAAAGTATTTGTCAAGAATTGACGGATATTCTATTTATTATATGATATTATCAATGTAATTACGTCCGAAAAGGGTCATTTTCACGCCGAGCGGCCGCTAGGAACAGCCCGTCACCACAGTAACACTGTGACGTCATAAGCCAATTCGCCGCGTGAGACCATTGTTTTATGACGTCAAATTATATCAGTCACCGTTCGCAGTGAAAATATAAGTTATTTTCACTGTAGCATGATAGACAGTTTATTTCACTGATAAATCCCAGTATTTCACTGCTCGCCATATAATAAAAGTTATTTTCACTGTAGCTTGATAGACAGTTTTATTTCACTGATAAATCCCAGTATTTCATTGCCCGTCATATATTAAATTGTGTGAATTTTAATGATAAATGGCAAATTTGGGGGAGGGGGTAACCAATAAACTAAAAAATGACGAGTAGGATCATATGAAGTGGCATAGAGAAATGATATCACATGTCTACAAAGACACGAACAGGCCTTTATATCATTTGCTAATAATAAAAATACATACAGGATACTGCAATTTTTGCTTTATACGCAACACCGTTATTACCGCTACGGATAATTGGTTTATGTAATAAAATGCTTTACCCTCTAAAGTAAATATAAATGACATAAACTTTCATTTTAAATGGGAAATTTGAACAAATAAAATTGGCAAAATAAGTGCTACTGCCCCTTTAAATCTTCACTATAGTGTTATAGTCAGTTCAGAAATTCACTGACCAATTCCAGTATTTCACTGTTCATGATATAATAAATCGTAATCGCTACTTTACAATGATAAACTAGAGCAACTATACGAACTAAAACAAATCTTAACTTCAACAGAGTTTGTAACAATTAAGAAATGCCTCTGTGTTACTTTACTTTTCAGTAATTTATGACGTTAAATTTATTGTATGGACTACCTTGAGCCTGAACATAAAACCCAATATAATTTTAAACATCGAAGCTAAAGATAGTTTAAAGGTGCATCCATTGTGTTTCATAAAATTTTATTTGGCTTTAATACGTTCCAACACACCATATGTGCTGTTTACAATACAAACAAATTCACTCAGCTTGCATATTCATCCCCAATCGCCAAATATATCATAATTACTAGTTTCCAATTAAAATCGATTAATATCATTATGCATGTGCAGAAACCGAAAGTACGCGTCCTATTTACATGCACAGTAGTTATATGACCTATTAAACATTTTCAACCCAATTTTGTTCTTCTGTCTGGTTTAAATAAGTTTCCAAAATTACGTTTTACTCATTGGCGCGCGCCACAAGCGGTGCATTGTCCGGTTTTCGATCAGAAATCGTTACTTTTACCTTCATATCGTCAATAAACTAAGTCGAGTATCTTAAAAATGGTAGTGTTCGGTAACAGTCGGTACTTCTCGATAAAGTTACACTATTTATAACGTTTGGCATATTTGACCCCCAACAACACAATGGATGTACCTTTAAAGCTACGTTCGTCTACTCGAGAATGATTTGTTTGCTGCCAAAAGAATGAGGGCTTTTCACTGACTCAAAAGCGAGATAACTTCCTCCCTGAGAAAAAGTTTATATAGCTTTGTGGATCAGATTTCGATTTAAAGTCGACCTGAACTATTGCATTTCACTGCTGGTGACCTTGAAATCACTCGTGTAACTCCGATAAACCATGCATGATCCCTGGAAATGTCAGCGGGACACAGGCACAGGGAGTGGCCGGGATAGATGGGTTCAACAGGTTTTGGGAGAGACAGAGACACGGACAGAGAGACGTCGGGAAGGAGAGAGGTAGATAGTTCAACAGGTTGTTGAGAGACAGAGACACAGAGAGAAGAGACGTCGAGAGGGAGATGGATAGATAGTTCAACAGGTTGTTGAGAGACAGAGACACGGAGAGAAGAGACGTCGAGAGGGGAGAGATAGATAGTTCAACAGTTTGAAGAGAGACAGAGACACGGAGAGAAGAGACGTCGAGAGGGAGAGAGACATATAGTTCAACAGGTTGTTGAGAGACAGACACGGAGAGAAGAGACGTCGAGAGGGAGATAGACAGATATTTCAACAGGTTGTTGAGAGACAGAGACACGGAGAGAAGAGACGTCGAGAGGGAGAGAGACAGATAGTTCAACAGGTTGTTGAGAGACAGAGACACGGAGAGAAGAGACGTCGAGAGGGAGATAGACAAATAGTTCAACAGGTTGTTGAGAGACAGAGACACGAACAGAAGAGACGTCGAGAGGGAGATGGATATATAGTTCAACAGTTTGTTGAGAGACAGAGACACGGAGAGAAGAAACGTCGAGAGACATATAGATAGATAGATAGTTCAACAGGTTGTTGAGAGACAGAGACACGGAGAGAAGAGACGTCGAGAGGGAGATAGACAGATAGTTCAACAGGTTGTTGAGAGACAGAGACACGGAGAGAAGAGACGTCGAGAGGGAGAGAGACAGATAGTTCAACAGTTTGAAGAGAGACAGAGACACGGAGAGAAGAGACGTCGAGAGGGAGAGAGACATATAGTTCAACAGGTTGTTGAGAGACAGACACGGAGAGAAGAGACGTCGAGAGGGAGATAGACAGATATTTCAACAGGTTGTTGAGAGACAGAGACACGGAGAGAAGAGACGTCGAGAGGGAGAGAGACAGATAGTTCAACAGGTTGTTGAGAGACAGAGACACGGAGAGAAGAGACGTCGAGAGGGAGATAGACAAATAGTTCAACAGGTTGTTGAGAGACAGAGACACGAACAGAAGAGACGTCGAGAGGGAGATGGATATATAGTTCAACAGTTTGTTGAGAGACAGAGACACGGAGAGAAGAAACGTCGAGAGACATATAGATAGATAGATAGTTCAACAGGTTGTTGAGAGACAGAGACACGGAGAGAAGAGACGTCGAGAGGGAGATAGACAGATAGTTCAACAGGTTGTTGAGAGACAGAGACACGGAGAGAAGAGACGTCGAGAGGGAGAGAGACAGATAGTTCAACAGGTTCTTGAGAGACAGAGACACAGGGAGAAGAGACGTCGAGAGACATAGAGATAGATAGATAGATCAACAGGTTGTTGAGAGACAGAGACACGGAGAGAAGAGACGTCCAGAGGGAGAGAGACAGATAGTTCAACAGGATATTGAGAGACAGAGACACAGAGAGAAGAGATGCGAGGGGGAGAGATATATGTTCAAGAGGTTTGGTAGTCACAGAGAAACAAGATTTGTAGAAGCGAGCACAGCTCACATATCCCCGCTTCCAAATATTGTTTGACATAATTGAAAATAGGAAAGGCACATCTATGGGAATGACTAACATGTGTGTTTGAATGAATGAATATGGGATGTACAGTTCCAGAGATAACTGTAAAAATTAACCGTGAAAATTAAAATGCATAAATCGGTCTAACTCTCAAAAGGCACTACTGGGCACCATGGTTAACATGTGCAGCAAGTTTGGAGAAGCTAGCATGTATAGTTTGGGAGATATGCTCCGCACAAAATGACTTCCTTACAGAGTCACTGTTTTGGTCATGTTCCCATGGAAACCGCCAAAAATAAAATTCAGAAATTGGTCTAACTCTCAAAAGGCACAACAAGTGTGTCATATAAACCCTCTTTTCACATTTTCATGGGGGCAAGTTCCAATATGCGAATACAGAACTATTCTACTGCACCAATACACAAGTAGCCTACATGAGTTTGACACAATTTATTCAATAGGGACAGATAATTTGTAATTCCGGGCACCTTAATTTTTGTTGGATATTATTTTTCTTATCCAAGATAATTTCCATGTGTAAAATTGAAAAACAAGACTCAAAATCACAATTCCTAGCTTAGACTAGTTTTACTAATGGTGCCCGGTTTCAGATAGTGCTCTACTTGCCCCCTTTTGACGGATTAGAAGACATTGTTTTTGGTCGAGGTTCTGTCAGCTTTGGTGTAGCCGTTCCCATCGTTCCCATAACTCTAAAACTACTTGACCAATCGTATTGACCCTCTTTGTCATATAGATGTGTCTTATTGATATTTCAAATTTTGTTTGTTTCTGTATCCTTTGAACAATTTGGACTTTGTCTGTTTGAATGCTAGGGTAATAGTGCTGCTTAGTAGAGGTGACCATGCTACCAAAGAAGTGTTATCATGATAATTCTTGGTGGGATGATAGAACAAAGTGAATCTTCAAGAATGGTTTGATAATGATGAATACCACTGAATTTATCCCCTGTTTTAAAACCCATGTACACGCAAATTGATTTTCCCTTTGCCCCTTGGGTATTTTACCCCTGGGGGCAAATAGGTGTGATGTAAACGCAGCTTTAGAATAACACAAATTCCTCGCCGTTTAACAAAAACCGAGTTTAGCCTGGTAGTTTAACTCTCCTATTGTCTGGGAACTTTTATGAGAAATATATCAAGTAGGGTGTGATTATTAATACGATATAAGCCTGACCCCTATTAGAGGCCCGGGCCTTATTAGAGGCCCGGCTCATATTCACCTTTAGGTACCTTTACCCCCCGGCTGCTATTAGAGGCCCGGCCCCTATTAGAGAAAATACGGTATATCTAAATTGGATAAAGTGAATAAAATCGTCCGGTCGAGGCTCGTTCGTTGTTTTGACTTTGCTCCTCAAGTATTTTCAATAATCGTCCGTGCCTTTAATAGAGGAGCTGCTGTATCTGTCGAGTCCAAGTTCCGCCTATCTATAGATCTTATACAGAAGTACCGTAAACCCTTGCATAAGCGCCTGCTTTGAACACTCGCCTGCCTAGAATAGTCGCCAGGTCTAAGCCTTTTTGAAATAAATAATCTCCTGCCTTGAATAATCGCCTGGTTGAATTGAGCAAATGTAAATATAGTAATGGCTATCTCCTTTTCAAAAGTAATTAACCTCATGACATACATAACGTTTACAATATTCATAATTTAAAACTGAATCCATACACTAATGTAAGTACAGTAAAGATTTTCATTACAGATTGGTCATAAACAAGATGAACAATTTTAGTTTCTACGACTTGATAATTCACATTTATTAATTTCCCGAATACTTGCTGGTATGAAGGATATGCATATTATATACAAAAATAAACATCGAATGCCTCGAATAATCGCATGTCTTGACTAATCGCCGGTTTAAATCGGTGTTTGAAATAATAATCGCTGGGCGATTAATCAAGAATTTACGGTACGCAGTTCCAATCTTATCTTGTAAGACTTTGACCCAGAGACAACCAAGGCTATTTCGACACCTGGAATGCAGTTAAAAGTGCTCAGTCTCACCTTATACAAACTCACATGCTCTAGACATACATAATTCACCCACTTGACTCTTCCGAGGTGCAAAGTAAACTGTAAATATTTCATTATTGACTTGGATAGATAGTCTGATATTGATCTGTAAGACAAAGAGGATTTTAAATAACTTTAACAACTTCAGAATGTGTTTGAAAAGCAATTACGTTGGGAACGAAGATTGTCTTTCCAGAAGACTAACGCTGATTATACTCTGCAAGGAGCAACAGCACTGGTTGAAGCGGTGTCAGAGTGGAAACATTACTTTCTGTTGTCCCAATAGGCTTCTAAAATTGAGGAAACAACCAAAGACCATAAAATGTATTCGTGTATTATGATATAATTATTGCATTGTTGATCACTGCAATAGTGTACATTCATTATCCATTTACGAGGAGAGGTGAGGTAGCTGGTGGATTTAAAGCCCACAATACTGTCGTATCTTTTCATTGTCAGAAAATTGGCACACATCGACTGGGACCAGCGTATCATGGTGCTACTGTACTTAGTGTTGCATTTAAATCCAATCCGCACTATGTAAACAACGGTTCTGTACTACAGGTAAAGTTGCCGAGCTCCTGTAGCTACTGGCGGGACCCTCAATCCATGTTGTGCATGGTATTCTAGATGACTTATATTGCTATAGAGTGGGGCCGTGACATATGCTTGTTTACTAAAATATTACTGTCACATTTGTTGCAGTTTGAAGCTGAACTTGAGACGTCTGTCGAACATATAATCAAGTTCAAGATATCTGTTCAAACTAGTCAAAACTAATGAAAGTTGTCTTCCGAAATTCAACTGAACATCGGATGGCATTGATGTCTCACCGTTCAAAATTAGCCTGATTTCAATGGTCAACTTTCGGTCAGCAAAGTCCAGGAAAGGTCGACTGGACACGACCCGGTTGGCAATTTCAATCGATGTATTATAATATCGAAAGATTTAGATAACGTAAGCTAACATATGACTAAGAAATCTAAGATTCGTTCGCGTGACACATGTTTTAAAAAAACCAACGAACATTTTTAAAAAGTTAGTTGAATGATTCATACTAAAAGCCTTTATATAAAGTATGGTGGCTGATTTCTGCCATCTTCGTTCTTTCGCCCCCTTGTCTCCCAAAACATCTACATGCCAATACTTATACATGTCAACACTCCTATAAAAGGTCAAGGCAGAATTATGTAATTACCTATTTTATAATGGAACAGCCCAGGTTATGATTTAATGTTATTTGCCAAAACTTCTACAGCTGATTGAAGAAGGGGTAGAGGATTACTGGAGTAGAGGATTAAAACATATTATTTACTAAGGAAGATGACAGAGTATTTTGTGAATGTTAATGTTTATATATGTTTCACATCAAAGAAATAGTTTGTAACATTTTTGTACTTCACATACGAAAAAAAAATATTCAAGTTTGTTATATTTTTCGTAATTGTTACAAATTTCGTTGCAACAAAACTGTTCACCAGGCAGAAAACACCAATGGAGTTCCTTGAGTGTTATGGAGTGTGTGTGACAATTATGTCAATTAATATTGAATTCAGTGGTGAAATTATGTTAATATAAGCTTGTGATTTGTAAAATTCATATCCAGATAGTACATGGAAAGGGGAATTGATAAACAGGGCTACCCCAATATAAATATCTCTCCCCGTGATGTTGACAGAATTTATACATAATAACAAGAAACAATTTCATATACCAATAACTGAATTAGTAAATTCGACAATTTAACACAATCCATGTACATGTTCAAACGTTATGTGATTTCTAAATTACTGGAAATGTTTGCTAAAGTCAATAAATGTACAAACAGAATCGACAACTTTTAAGTTAGTCTCATCAGATAAGTCATTGTTACCACAGTTTTCAAATTGAATCCATTAACATAATAATAGCTTTTTGGTCTAATTCATAACATCCTCATAATGGTAGTTGCATAGGCAAGTAGCAGACTTTTCTATAACCCTATCAAATTTGTGATCTTTAAGGTCACTGCAGCGTAATCTTAAGCGACCAAGTGTTACTAGATTGATGTCAAGACGTCAGCGCTTGTGAAAGATGTGAGTGAGTGAGTTATTGTTTAAAGCCGCTTCGGCAGTATTGCAGCCATTAGCGGCGTGACAGATATGAAAATTGTGATTAGTATATATGTTATGAAATTTATTCCTGTGATATTTATGTCTATTATTTAATCGTAGCGTAATGTAGAAGTTTTGGCACATAAATCGGACTAGTCCATTCTTACTTGAGGTAATGACCATGTGCAGTGTGCCCTGTTGTTTTAGTTTGTAGAAGTTTTGGGAGGTTACCCTTAAGACGATATTGATGATATTGTCACGGTGCGATGTGAGCTAGGGAACACGTGTGGAGTCCTGAAGGTGTGAAGCAATTATATCCGTTGCAGTGTGAACCCGTATCTTCACGACTTCGCGAATGGACAACTTATATACCCTACCAAGGAACCACGAAAAGCCGAAAACACGAATGGCAGATATGAGCAACCATACTACGGAGTAAATCCACGGTAATAAATCGCTGTAATCACTCATGAGCGAGAGCAGGTTAACCAAAGCAATTGTCCTGGTGCCACCAGAGCGCCCGTAGAGTGGTAATCTCCCCCAGAATTACAACTCCATACTTCCTGTGTGGTGTGAGTGTTGAATAACAATAGGGAAATATCGAACTGTACCTAGTGGAGCTGTTGTTACAGCTTTATCAATAACGGGGTGGTGGTCCAAATCGTTATGTAATTTCGGTAAGATTAATTATTTTCTGGAGGTTAATATGCTATGCTGCTCAACATTAGTCACCACAGGTTTCAAAACATAGCGTTGACCATACTCTCTGAATTTTATTTCTGTTGATATTGTATTTGCAGACAGCTCAATTTGCTAAGGAAAAACTCGCCTAAATAAGTTAAACACACACACGTTGTAGGACTCTGAAAAGAAAATCTGAAATGTGTAACCTCTGTGGGAAGAGAATGGGTAGGACTAAGATGAGTATTGAATAAAGTAAGGTATATTTTACATTCACGTTGATTTCATCTATTTTCAATTGACTTAAATAGATGACACTAAAATACTTCCATTTAATACCATATTTTAAAAGATAGTTAAATATTTGGTATTTACCGAGCGAAAGCGATTCTGATACCAAATCATTCACGAATTTATTATAGCCAGCAATACAGCGCACATTTTATTTTGTGCTTTGTTCTATCCTTAGAATGATGATCGCCAAGCAAGGAAGCAACAATTCCCATCTTTTAACGTCTTATGTATGACGCTACCGGGAATCGATCCCTGGTGTTGAGCGGACACACTTCCAACTGAGCCACATCCCCGGTATTGTGAACATAATTGTTAGGTAGAATTTTGATTGTATGTACAACATTAAAATTGATGAATTTGCATATTTCTAACAAGCTGTCGCAGTTAACTAACAGTAACAACAGAAAAGTTAATTACCAATTAAACCACATATTGTTTTGAATGATTTATAACCCATAAGTTCAACTGATTCGATAGATATGCAGCGTATAACACAAGTTGTTCATTATCCACAGTCAGGGCAATTACTTAGAGATAAAGAATCACAATACAATAATTATGTATCCTTCCACTGCTGATGACAATTTGAAAGTGAAATACTGGAACATGAAATTATATGACTGGCAGCATGAAGTCTTATTTTACCAGACGATAAGTTACTCATTCAAGATATAAACATAGCATGTTTAAAAGTCAGAGACATGTCATATTGATTTGATAGTGACTGAATGTTATTAAAAACCCAATGTCACGTAATGCTACGAGAAACCCAACACGCTCATGAGGTCCAAATGATACTGGTCAATAAAGAATGATATGTCTTTTTTTAAACTGATAGTTTAGACGTTAGTTTATTTATACTTGTATTGTAGAAGAGTTTCCGGTAATTGGCAGGGGATCAGTGGCGAAGTGATCCCGTGCAGAAAATATAACACCACAGACTCGAATATCAAACACAGCTTTTGTAGATTATTGTTGACAACTCACCATCGAAATATATTTTGGTATCTTACTTTTAAATACACCTTGGTAAAATTCGCCATCGCGATACATTTTGGTTGGATACCACTGAGATACATGTTGGTAACATGCCATTGAGAGACATGTTGGTAACATGCCATTGAGAGACATGTTGGTAACATGCCACTGAGATACATGTTGGTAACATGTAACTGAGATACATGTTGGTAATTCACCATTGAGAGACATGTTGGTAATTCACCATTGAGAGACATGTTGGTAACATGCCACTGAGATACATGTTGGTAATTAACCATTGAGAGACATGTTGGTAACATGTTGCCGAGATACATGTTGGTAATTCACCATTGAGAGACATGTTGGTAACATGTAACTGAGATACATGTTGGTAACATGCCATTGAGAGACATGTTGGTAACATGTACCTGAGATACATGTTGGTAACATGCCATTGAGAGACATGTTGGTAATTCACCATTGAGATACATGTTGGTAACATGCCATTGAGAGACATGTTGGTAATTCACCATTGAGATACATGTTGGTAACTTGCCTCTGAGATACATGTTGGTAATTCACTGTAAAGACATGTTGGTAACATTGTCGAGAAACACATGGTAACATGCCATTGAGATACATGTTGGTAATTCACCATTGAGAGACATGTTGGTAACATGCCATTGAGAGACATGTTGGTAATTCACTATTGAGATACATGTTGGTAACATGCCACTGAGATACATGTTGGTAATTCACTGTAAAGACATGTTGGTAACATTATCGAGAAACACGCGGTAACATGTCATTGAGAGACATGTTGGTAATTCACCATTGAGAGACATGTTGGCAGCGTAATTGTAATTGTGTAATTCATCGCTGTGAGATATGAACTATATGATTTAGAAACAGGAAATGTTCATTATGTAAATTGCGGTTGTGATAAAGTACCCGAATTTACAGAAAGTCAACATTTTTATTACCTGTAGCCATGTTCCATATACCATTATCAAGTATCAATAGATCTATACAGTGGAAACGTCACAACCAGTCAATGAAAAGTTGACTACATGAATTCTGTACTTAATTGCAATACATGTTGCCAAACTCCCATTGAAAAAAAAGTTTGAATTAAAACCATGTCTAGACAATTTGGTAGGTAGCAGATAAGAGTCTTGTTCAAATGAGTACAGTACAAAAGTAGACATGTTTTCATATTACAAGTAACAGACATGTGGGTTATCGATCATAGAGAGAACTGGTTACATGCTGCTATTGAGACAAATGTTGTTCATGTTAGCGATACCACATTAAACACATGTTTGCGAATATAACTTTATTTACAAATGTTAGAACTTCAGTAACTGCATGAGATATATGATATTGTAAGATTTCTTTGCATCTCACATCATACCTCCTGCTCCGTCAGTGATATTTAATATCCAAAACTCCTTCAAGCTCCTGATTGTTTGATCGGCCTTTGCCTCGTATATCGCTATAAAACAGCCAACAACAAGACTTTTAATGGAGCAGTGTTGGCAGTGCCCGGATGTAAAGACCTACATTCAAATCATGTCATTGGCTGTCATAGTAACGCTTTATATAGCGATGCGCACCCAGCCTTCAGCGATACGAGTCAAAATCTGGGAGGATAATCAGGGTTTGGAGAATCACTACCACTATAATATAAGATAATAAGAGATTGTGCATCACAATTTTAAAGGTATGTTGATAATCACTAAATAACCAGACTGCAATGGTTTTTAATCACGTTTCTTTCCTAAATAAAACTGAAATTTCAAATAAATTTCTTTACCATTCTGATAACAAAACTAATTACCAAAAACCGTAATTTAAAAAATTAGGCTTTTATTCTCAGTATATTTGATTTCATTAAGTGAATTTAAAATTGCAATTTGATATTTTAACTATTCTTAAAAAGTAGCGACGTCAACATTACATTTCCGTCAGAGTAGAAAGATAAGTCGGGCGCTTTGAGCATGGTCCTGCATTGAAATAGCACAAATGCAGTAAAAAAAATAATACAGGTAGCGTAGTTACACACGTCATAATAGGCAGCTCTCTCTGCATGGGGCTGTTACAGGTAACTCACTGACCCGGCAATACACCAGCCCCACATACCTTACCCAGCCAGTCTATGGTGCAGCATATCGTTAACTTCTTTCATTTCAGTTCAATTCAATTCTTTATTCTCACAAAGCACCTTGGTGTATAAGAGGAAATAGTCAAAAGTCAAAGTTTGTATTCAGTATAAAAGTACTTGTGGCCCCGAGTACAACAATGGTGAACATAGAGTATATTTATGAGTCTTTTATAATTTAAAGGCAGCATTAATACAATCCTGTATGGAAATCCACATCTTCCACAAACAGTCAATGAAAACATATTTCACCACGTTAATAAATTCATTGGAAAGAGTCAACGGTTCAATTAATACATAAATACTGATGTATGTTTTTTTCATCATATTCAAAGTGAATTTTGTCATAATAATAACATTTCTAATTGTGTGTAATGTACATTACATGTTTACCCACTTCGTCACTTGTAGATGTCTTATTCTCTTCTGCATATGTTGTGTTATGTAATTGTCGTGACAAAATATGAGAATAACTTTAAATAAGTTTGTCTTTTAAATACGTTTTTCCCCGGGAAGGATAATGATAAAACATCTTAGATTAAATTATTTATGCTATTAGTAAGTAAAGACAATTCAACATGAAGTGAAGATCATATTCGACTGTTATGTTGACACACGTCCCACATATTTAGGCAGATTCGACTGTTATGTTGACACACGTCCCACATATTTAGGCAGATTCGACTGTTATGTTGACACACGTCCCACATATTTAGGCAGATTCGACTGTTATGTTGACACACGTCCCACATATTTAGGCAGATTCGACTGTTATGTTGACACACGTCCTACATATTTAGGCAGATTCGACTGTTATGTTGACACACGTCCCACATATTTAGGCAGATTCGACTGTTATGTTGACACACGTCCCACATATTTAGGCAGATTCGACTGTTATGTTGACACACGTCCCACATATTTAGGCAGATTCGACTGTTATGTTGACACACGTCCCACATATTAAGGCAGATTCGACTGTTATGTTGACACACGTCCCACATATTAAGGCAGATTCGACTGTTATGTTGACACACGTCCCAAATATTTAGGCAGATTCGACTGTTATGTTGACACACGTCCCACATATTTAGGCAGATTCGACTGTTATGTTGACACACGTCCCACATATTTAGGCAGATTCGACTGTTATGTTGACACACGTCCCACATATTAAGGCAGATTCGACTGTTATGTTGACACACGTCCCACATATTTAGGCAGATTCGACTGTTATGTTGACACACGTCCCACATATTTAGGCAGATTCGACTGTTATGTTGACACACGTCCCACATATTTAGGCAGATTCGACTGTTATGTTGACACACGTCCCACATATTAAGGCAGATTCGACTGTTATGTTGACACACGTCCCACATATTTAGGCAGATTCGACTGTTATGTTGACACACGTCCCACATATTAAGGCAGAAAAGTCGACTGATTCTGATCCAATAGAATCACATGTTACATCGGCTACATCGTTTACATCGGCCAAGTTATTGTCAAGATATTGACTGTATATACATGCTCTTGCTAATTACCATACGTCCTTCTAATACGTCTTATGTTTTTGTTACCGATTTGGTCTTCTTTATTTATCAGCATGTTTATGGTCAAATGTTTTCACAAAATCAAATAGCATATTTCGAGGAAAACACATTATACTAGAAAACCTTTATCTTACGTTTCCAAAATAGCATTATGACATGTCCGTTTGGAAAATGATTATAAAATATTTTTGTGTAGGCAATAATTATAGTGACAGTTAATGTTTTAACCAAATTCTGAATTTCAATATTTTTACATTGTTGTTTAAATATAACCTATAAGCTATATTTCATATCACCATTATCGCTGGTATAGATGTATGAGAATACAGATTTAAATAGCGGAGTACTTGCCACGATCTTTACGTTTATTACAATCCCTCAACAACTTGCCCTGATTTTTACATATGAAGAGTTTACTCATATTTTAGCAAAAATTTGTAGTAGCATCTTAGATTATTATATGATGGACGAGTGTTCTGTTTTCTGATTGGCCGAGACGGATGGTCATCGACAATGATCAAACGTTATGTTGACCGCGGGAAGCGTCACGCGAGGTCGACATAACAATCCAATGACCTGGAGCTAAAAATAGATCACCGCTGGCAGGAGCGCTGTTTAATAAATGTTTCCTGTTCATGTTTAGATATTTAAGAATAAAGTTTGTGTTTTCAAAGTGTAAATTGTCATTAACTTTAAGTAAAATTAGAACAAAGGGAACTTTTTGTGAAAATAATCAACTTTTGAAAAAAAAAATATTTAAAATTTTTTGATTTTTTGATTTTTTTTTTACACCTTCATGAATCATATAATAAAACAGTTATTGACTTCAGTTATCGGTCAATCAAATGGTTTATCGACCTCGGAAAGTTATGTTCACCTCGGCTATCGCCTCGGTTAACATAACTGTTACGAGGTCGATAAACCATTTGATTCACCTCATCTGAAGTCAACAATTGTATAATATAGACGTTTTTTTACTGTACAAATAATATTATGGTGTTTAAATGTATATTATATTATTTTAAGTGTATGTATGTATACGTTTCTTAATTTATACAAATTATTTTTGTATGTGTTTTACCATCTCACATAAATTGGCGATTGGCGATTGGTCGCTTTTATGTATGACATCAATTTTATGTATTTGTATTAGTGCGAGTGAGATGTAAATAATCAATTCTGTCTGTCCGTCTCATCATTGTGTAACAGGCTTGCGGTTGACTGTTCGTATTCATGCGGATCAATCTGCACAAATATAGCGAACACATCTACAATAATAATTATAATACTTTGCACCTAAATTGTGCCACCCAATATCTCTACTAGGTACAGTAGTAACGTCTTTTATTTTGTAAAGCCATTTGAAAACAGCTAGACTACTTCTCTGACTACAATGCCTCCACGTGCATGTATAATGCTTTAGTAGCGCCCTCACAGAATATTCGTAGACATGTGTAGCATTTAATACAAACACATTCCTACCATTCCTACGAACGTCTGGGGTCACCGATATGAAATATACATTCCCACTTAAACAGTATACACAAAACTTTAATTTCTTATTTATCATATTTGGCAAGTTGCTGTGTTTGCGTAAGTTGAACATATCATAACTGGCCATGGTAGTAATGGTCATGAAATATAACCTTAAACTTGAACAAAAGATACAACGTCCTGGGGGTGAAATTGTGTATAAACTCTAATGAGACGAATGACGGTGTACCGTGAACCTGTGTGATAAACATTCCTTGATATCTGAACCATGCTGGTGCGGCCTCTGACGTCATAAGATAAACAATGATACAACCCGAATGCCACGGCCACACTCCAAAGATCTGCTATCTGTTCAGAAAGAGGGCTTCTATAACATGCACTCTTGGCACAGACTGGGAGAGGGGTAGTTCAGCTGTTCGACTTCCGATTGAGGGGTCCAGGTTTCCGATACCAGACAATTGTGTCGGCTTACGAGAACTGTTCAGCGTTAAAACTCGGTGCATTACATCTGATAGGGTATACTATGACTTTTCTTTATGGTTTGACTTAATCATGCATATACGCATATCCTAATATATATAGTCATAATACTGTACTGTGCTTGCCGTTTCCAGTAATCATAATTGCCGCTTGGATACATTGTAAGTGAAATACTCTGAAAAGCGATGCAAACCTGCCTCTAAACATAGGCACCCGACCCTAAATATATAAGTATGCCTACCAACCCATTTCTATTCATATGTTAGGATCCACCGCGTCAAATCCTTTTTATATGTTATATAGATGGTAGGTATACTTTCGTACATAAAATTATGGACAACCAGTCATACCCACTGATCTTGAACACGACTCACTGACTCGGTACAATCCAGCGATTTGTCCCTGATACTTCTTTGTGGATTTTTACTTTGTGTTTGGGATGTTTGAACCAGGCTTGCAACTAACGAAACTAGTGGTACCGAAAGGTGTTTGAAAAACAGATATCAGTATGTGTCTGTAAACTCAAGTAAGAAGGTAGAAACATCTTTGAACTTCGTGTTCAAAGCGTACAATATCGTCAAATAACGACGACCTGTATACTAAGATGGCGATACGAGAATAAGGCTTTTTTCAAATCTACCTCTCACATTGAAGAGTTCAACAAAATCGTTGCTTATTACGGCGAACCATTTTCTATGGTTACACTGATAACCATTTTCAATGGATACGGCTTATCAGTTCGTGTAATGAGATGTGTTACCCTCTGATGTAACACGATATTGTATAAACTTAAATGATAAATCACAAATTGACAAAATAAAATTGAAAAAATGTGCTACAGCGCCTTTAAGACAATATATTCGTACATCGCTAGATTCTTTGACATCTGGACCAATCTCATTAAAATAAGATAGTAATAAGTTCCACTACGTTACACATATACCATATGTATATTGTATAACATAGTGCAACTAATTACGGTCTGATTTTAATGTGACTGCATCTGGACACAGGTAACCAATCGTAAGCCTAATGTCAGGTGTAGACGCAGGCGAGTGTATCGCCTAGAAACACTGTATATATAAAAGGGTAGAAGGCCTAATTAGATGAGGGTCTATAGGCATATATGTATATATGTATATATTGAGTATTTCTAACTCATTTCTAAGCGATATATAAGCCCCCATGGTTCTGAAGCCACCTTTATCATTGGCTAAGATTGATCATACTGTATATCAGTTAGTGGAACGTAACCCGGGCTTATGTCTACCAGATCCATATCCGTCGACCCAAGTCAATTGTTTTATTGCGAACTGTCGGAAACATATCTACTTAATGACAAGCTGATTATCATTCTTACTACAAGCCCTGCTAGGAGAGGATTATCTGCGCTACGGAGATACCCCTGATCAGTCTGATTATATTGATATACTACGCGGGTTGGTCGTAATGCAGAACTCTGTCGTGGTTCTGTGCTCCCTGCATAATGTAGAAGTGGAGGTACGTGGAGTTAATAACGGTAACAAAGAGAGTCAGATTTTATACTGTACAATTTAACAAGCCCACATACTTGTTATGGGCACGGAGCCACACGCTATCAGGTAATTATTCATCTACACAAAAACAAAACAACAAACAACAACACATGCAGAAAAATACGTTTTGCTGTGTATAGATAAACAGCAACTGTTTTCCGTGCGTATATACATTAACGAATCAATGACGAACCCATATTTCAATAAAAGCTTTAAACATAATGCCTCCAAAAAGCGCTGGGCCTCATTTCAGCGCCACTGTATCTGCCTCATAATGACTCAATGGCAAAAATGTCTCCTCAGTCATCTCAAATGACTTGAGAGACATGATTGGCCGATCTTAGATAAATATAGAGTCATTTGGGGTCAGTTTAAGATAACCTAGGAATCATTTGAGGTTGACCTGAAATGTCCCAAGAGTCAAATGAGGATACAACTTTCCCAGCTTCACATGACTCTAGTAATGGTACCATGATAGAATCAGTTCGGACAAGCTTCATAACCATGTGTTCACTGTATTTATCAGTGAACTTTCATGCTGAATTATAAGGTTTATATGAGAAACATACAATGAATTTTAATTTCATCGTAGGAAAAGCTCGACTCGTGAAAGAATCAAGGAATTTTGAAATTTAGTGTTCATCGACAATAAACGAATTCTAAAGATGACTACTGGTTTGCTAACGCTGAATGTACATTGAAAATGAAATCGACAGACTTTTAATTTTTGGTACCAAAGTTTCCAGTATAATGGTGGTAATTATACGTGAGCTATCCTTAGACACTATTTATGTGGACATTGACGTGGTAACCATTGAGAGAATATTAAACGTCAGATTCAAAGGTTTCACTTCTATTAATATTGATATCCAAGAAAGAAATGATTTTTTTTTTCAAAATTCGTTCCCAATGTGTTATGAGGGGCTTCCAGATTGGGGGACCAGTATTTCATTTCAATTGCAAGAGCTTTGCGTGTTTTTTATGGACATTTTGTATAACATGTTATACTTTAAAAGACCTTAGTCTTAAAAGCTACTTAAAAAATTGGATTCATATTCTGGTAGAGTTGCGTTTATGGTTTACGTACATTTCAGATATCGACATACGGCCACGTCAGTGGAAACCATTTGTTACAAAAGTATTAACACACACATGTACGTATGTTTACACATATGACAATTGCTGAGAGTGTTCACGTACACTTAACCTCAAAAGAAGAAACGTCATCACATATTAAACAGTAAAAATAGTAAAATATTATTGCCGGAGTAAGTTAATTTTCAATAATATTTTATTAGGACATCATGTGTAAAAAGGTACCCGCAATTTTATACATCAGAGTATAATACTTTTATTTTTATGTCCTGTTCAAATCGCTTTTTCAAAATGGTTTTTGGCCATGTGGAATGTTTACCATTTCACTTAAAAAATCATATAATGTAGAAATTTAATTAATAAAAGATGTTATCGACATAAATAACCGTCTTGAACTTAAATGTTTTGAGGCGTCTTGTCTGTCAAACGTCATAAAACAAGCCAGAAATGCCCTTTTTGACTCTCCTATCTGATGGAGTTAACTTTTTAGATTCGGTGTATATTTGTTTCAGTCGTGTTTATCATTCGTGGATTGAATGATCTTGTAATTTGTATGGTGACGTATCTTTTGCGGTTGAGTGTATATGTAGTTTGAAGCAAGAAGAACACTCCCAGTCGTGAATATCCTAAGGCTTTAGTAGATTTAATTTACATCTCTTGACTCGAAGAACTTAAATGGATACATTGGATAGCGTATACAATATTTTAATTTCGAATAAAGTTTATTGAGTTATTTACATAAGATGATGGTTTGAATATTATAATTATAGGCAAATCGCTTGAATATGTTAATTATCACAATTTCAGGATATATTGGGTCAGATGCCAATATTGTCAATATACGGTACACCTGGAAGGTAACTGTATGCACTTCTCCTCTGAAAAAGCACCATTTCTGACTAGGAAAATGTATTCTTAAGTATATTTTATAGTATTTTAAGCAAAATTTAATCACCTAGTTTATTTACTTATAAAAGTGTGTATCACACCATAACTGGTAATACTCTATCATGAATAAATTGTATTATTTTGAAGTGATACAGGTGATACATGAAACAGAGCGTAACAATCGTCGAGTCGAATCAAAATGTGACATAGTTTAACTGATCTTGAAAAATACGTACAAAACTCTATATTGTGTGAGGCAACCAGAATATTTAGATAGCCTTGATTCAGTGCTCATATTTTCGAAGTCTTAGTGCTAAGATAGTCGTAAGCCAATGTTAATGTATGGGATGGTATATTAAGTACAGAAAAACATTTTAGTTTCTTATGAAAATAAATATCAGAAAGAAATATATCCATGTTGAAAACGGTAATAATGAAAAGAGATTCCGAGATCTTTTCATATACATTAACTTCTCTAGACCTTTGTTTTTCATTTCATGTAAGGGGTTTAATGTCGGACTGTAGTACACCGGAGGTGTTAAAAGGATATAAAGCATACATTTGCATATTTTGCAAATACACCAGAAAGTTAACAGTGTTCTCGAGACACTGATGTTTTTGTCAGGTAAAGAATAAACTGTTCACGGCAAACCCGACAAATTCTAAACCACAGGCCATGCATCATTACAATACTGAGGCTAATACTAATTGCTAGTCAATTCAAAGTTCATACATTTATCTAAATAAGATATTTATCAAACAAAAATTGAGCTTGCTTGCTCCAAAAATGTAATATTTTCTAGTTGTTGTGCATTCATCAAAATAAAATCAATTTTGAATCTGGTCTTTGAAGAGCATTTAGAAGTGGTATACATAATTACAGGAAGATTTTCACATTCCACCTGATGGAGGAGTGAGTATATTAACTCCGAAACGTCGTGTATTTTCACATGAAAGAAGTTGTTATCCAGAAAATCTTCCTGTTAATCAATTTTGAAGTTTGAAATTATGAATAGTTCAATTCATGGGTAATGGAAATAAAACTCATTTAAATGAAATCAAATAAAGCCGATGTAATTACTAATCCACTGCAAGTATTGTTTATGCATTCACAAAGGGATTGCTTAAATGAATATAAAATGTTTCGTAATTATATTTTTGGAAACCAGATGTAACACCTGTTATAAATATTTACATGAATAAGGACAGCTTTGTGCTCTACGTATGTTGTGGTATTTGCAGGAGAAGACTTACCATTAGGATGCCAGGCACATCTGCTTTAAACATATTTAATCACAGAAAATGACGGGGTCAAAACAATGATTCTTACATCAAAATCTCTCCCTTCAAATACCTATAATAACTGAAATGACTGACTGATGCTTGTATATCATACATACGGTATAAAAGGAACCCCTAAAAGATGGTTACCACTTCATTGAAATGTAAGTATTTGCAGCGACTGTGGATATTGTCAAACAAAACCCCAGCGTTGCTGGCACTAGCTACCATGGGTACGTTACTCCACTGAATTCCAGTGATCATTGTTTTGAACATCAAACTCAGCATTTGGCAAGAACCAAGAAACAGTGCCAATTTTGAAAAGAGGTTACGTGGAAAAACTGACTTGAGTTACCTTTGTGGGAAGAAAATTACTAGGACCTATATTCTCGAAGCTCAGTCATTGCTAACAGATGTTACGAAAAAAGTGAACACATTTTTTCACTTAAATGCCAAACATTCGGTTCAAAGCTTTTTGAAACTATATTCTTATCAAAGACACTCAAAATCGACTTTATCCGGAGGCAACATTTTTGTTTGGGCTTGAAAATTAGGTAACGTTTCTTTTGTTCAGCAGTATAGATTCATTTAGTAACATTTAATATTCCATGGTGAAGAGTTTGGGATGGTACTTCTGAAACGTTCATAATCTTTCAGAACATTGACAGCAGACTTCAGTGTATTCTGTTGGTGCGAACGAAATCATTGATCATGTCGTTATAAAAATGTAGCGCCTTTAAACCTGATTTCGTTATCAGTTAGTCGAACATTGATTATCTTCCCACAGAGGTTACTCCCTTCAGATTTCCGATCCTTACCCCTGTTCCTCTGTTATACTAGGGCGGATTTCTCGGCTAGAAATGGAGATTCCTGATTGATTGCATTTGAAGATAGTTGTACAATAAATAAAGCCGTTGTAAAGGTGACATTTACCAATGACACGTCATAATGCTGAAGGATAAAAGTTTTCACGTGTATTGTGTTTTCCTCGATGCATGCTATTTGACTTTATGAAGGCATTTGATCATAAACATGCTAATAAACATAGAAGATCAAATCAGAAACACAACCTGAAAAAAAAGTTTACATGTAGTTTTTATGCCAGACATATTCAGAGGACATATGCCAATTAGAAAGACCCACTATACAGTCAAATGCTAATACCTTTGAAGTCAATCAGTCGACTTAGCCGATGTAAGAAGGGTACGAAGCCGGGGTACAGTACGAGGTGCCTCTCTTCACCGCTAGGAGTTTTAGTGAACCGAGATATTTGGTCTAATGTAACAGGGAAGAGAGTAACCTCTGTCGGAAGAGAGTAACCTCTGTGGGAAGGGAGTAACCTCTGTGGGAAGAGAGTATAACCTCTGTGGGAAGGGAGTAACCTCTGTGGGAAGAGAGTAACCTCTGTGGGAAGGGAGTAACCTCTGTGGGAAGGGAGTAACCTCTGTGGGAAGAGAGTAACCTCTGTGGGAAGGGAGTAACCTCTGTGGGAAGAGAGTAAAACCTCTGTGGGAAGAGAGTAACCTCTGTGGGAAGGGAGTAACCTCTGTGGGAAGAGAGTAACCTTTGTGGGAAGGGAGTAACCTCTGTGGGAAGAGAGTATAACCTATGTGGGAAGGGAGTAACCTCTGTGGGAAGAGAGTAACCTCTGTGGGAAGGGAGTAACCTTTGTGGGAAGGGAGTAACCTCTGTGGGAAGAGAGTAACCTCTGTGGGAAGGGAGTAACCTTTGTGGGAAGGGAGTAACCTCTGTGGGAAGGGAGTAACCTCTGTGGGAAGGGAGTAACCTCTGTGGGAAGGGAGTAACCTCTGTGGGAAGAGAGTAACCTCTGTGGGAAGAGAGTAACCTTTGTGGGAAGGGAGTAACCTTTGTGGGAAGAGAGTATAACCTATGTGGGAAGGGAGTAACCTCTGTGGGAAGAGAGTAACCTCTGTGGGAAGAGAGTAACCTTTGTGGGAAGGGAGTAACCTCTGTGGGAAGAGAGTATAACCTCTGTGGGAAGGGAGTAACCTCTGTTGGAAGGGAGTAACCTGTGTGGGAAGAGAGTAACCTCTGTGGGAAGAGAGTAACCTCCGTGGGAAGGAAGTAACCTCTGTGGGAAGGGAGTAACCTCTGTGGGAAGGGGGTAACCTCTGTGGGAAGAAAGTAACCTCTGTGGGAAGAGAGTAACCTCCGTGGGAAGAGAGTAACCTTTGTGGGAAGGAAGTAACCTCTGTGGGAAGGGAGTAACCTCTGTGGGAAGAGAGTAACCTCTGTGGGAAGAGAGTAACCTCCGTGGGAAGAGAGTAACCTTTGTGGGAAGGAAGTAACCTCTGTGGGAAGGGAGTAACCTCTGTCGGAAGAGAGTGTTGAACACTTAGGCTCTGAAAAATATTGAAAAGTAGCCTTTCTTCCATCCCTTTTTCTCATAGGCCCATTTTCAATATTTGATAAAATGGTGATATTTTACGAATAAATATTTTGTTCAGAGGCTGAGTGTAAAACAAGGAATAAATGAAACCCCCGAGCGATATGTACTATGAGATTCAGCAATAGCTGACGGGGGTTACTATTATTCAGCCGAGGCTGACGTCCATTGGCTACAAAACATATCAGAAGGGTTAAACTGTTGTTGTTGTGACTGCCCCAGCTAAGAGTACGGGAAGGGACACTTTACCAGATCTCTATTATCCACTGCCAGGACAGATCCTAACCACAGTGTTCAACCAGCAGATTAGCTCAATCTAAACATAGGTTTGTTGTTCTTGTCTGGAATATATTAACATTTGCTCTCATTTTGGGATAATCTTATGCAAGGTTAAACATAGAGACTTTATGAATTCACAAGTGAATACATGTAATAACGATGTTTTACAATGAACAGTCAACGGCTGCGAGTTTGCGATATTTTTATTACCTCTTTTTTTAAATCTTAAAAACCCATTTATTGAAATTTATAAACTACAATATTAAAACATACATGAATTATATTATTAAAGTCAATGTGTACGTTTTGGTTTATTCATCAACTGTATCATGTTTGAGTAGATTGTTGGTACAATGATTCCCCTACTGACTTCAAGAACCCTATCACTATAATTTCTCACTTTCTCTTTCAGTTCACGGAAAGGTTTCAATCTAGGGAAACGATTAACTATAAACTACAATGGCGTTCGAAAGAATTAAAACAAAATTGAATGCTTTTTCGTTCGTGAAAGACTGACTTGAATACAAATATAAATAGTTGCAATCGAACATATTACTTTCATGAACCGAAATTCTGCTTTATTAAAAATTAGCTGTTGATTTTCTTTGAAAGATATTTTACAATGGTTTAAAGATTTATAAAAAAAAACACTGCCAGACATCAAAATATAACCATAAGCATACATTATTATATAAACATTAACCATCATTACGACCAAAAGGAGTATACATATCAGTCAGAGGTTTTGTTCTACGTTAACCTCAGTAAACGTTTGGATTTAGGTGAAGGATATATATATATATATATATATATATATATATATATATATATATATATATATCTCCCTCCCTCTATCTCTCTCTCTCTCTCATGTCGGCCATAGGTCCATGATACACTATGACACTTTGACCAAACTGCATACCTTTAGCAATGACTCAATAACTAATAAATAGTTTACCTAAGTCAGCAAGATTCTTCATTTCTACTTTGGCCTCAACAACCTACCAATAACTGTAGTCGTGAGTAACACCACACGTCTCAGTGAAGGTTTTCTATATTGTTCTTGAAAGCAATATCACGGAATTGTGAACAACACGTTTGTGTAAAAGTATAAACTTGTAAGTATCAAAACGCAATAATGTAAACTACTCAAGTCGATTAATTTGAATTTTCTATGGAATCACTAGAGTTGAACATGTTTTATAATAACACCATTTCATTTCATAAACAGGAATACAAAGACAAGCGTCACCTACATGTACAGAGGGGTCTATATATAAAAAGCAAAGAACTGTTGGAAGTGATGCACGTCTAGAGAGGGAGCATTGACCCGAGGGCTTCACAAACCTTGAACAAGTAGGGCATAGACAGTGCAAAGGTGATATTACATATACGAGTGCCACTCAAACAATTGTAATAAAACTGTGTCTAAATAAAGAGTGGATGGAGCGGTCTTTTGAAATCCAAAGATATGATATAAACTAACTATAATCACGCAATAACTAAATCACCACTGATACAACATTCTCTTTCCACAGAGGTTATGGTTATACTCCCTTCAGATTTCAGATCCGAATGCAACCGTTGATACATATACTTAAAGAAATGTAAATGAAATTTAAACCATATATACCCTTTTGTAGACTGACGACATATTTGGCGGGTATTCGAAGCGAAAAACGAGGTCATCTATACTAAAGCAATATTCTTAGTTGATATCAGAATGAAGCTATTGGCGTATCCAGAAATTTTGAAGGGGGGAGGCTGTTCACTCAATGACGGGGTTCACATTTACATAAACTCCTATCTAGATCCGCCACTGCGATGATACAGTGAAATCCAATACATTACTTCCAGTCACCTCATGTTTCACTGCAATACATATACAGTCACAGTTGCATAACGGTCAAAGTCATGCTCTAGTTACTCTAGTCTTTCTCAAAGGTAATAGTTCATATTCATAATATGTTAACCTTAAGTTCCCTTATCTCGGAACGTGACTAACCCTTGGAAGCAAGTCTAGGGCTGGATCTCATACCCCAGCACACCAAACCCGTTCTCACTACGTTATTCTACGGGCTCGAATTGTATGAGAACGGTATAAACGTAGCGGCATCGTTTTACGAACTGCATGGGCGGACTCGAACGTACTAAAACCGGAAGGGTGCTCCAGAAGGTTGAACATGTCCAACGTTCTCCCCGTTCTGAAATCTGACGCAGTACAAACGTACTAAAACGGTTAGTCGTAGGCTACTACGAACGGAAATGTCGTGCCACGACCGTCAGGCCCCCCTAAGTAATTGAAGGAAATGCGTCAATTTTGAAGAAAATCCATCCAAATTTGAAAGAAATTCGTCAATTACGGAAGAAAATGCTTCTTTTCTCGAAACAATCGCAGCAATATCGGTGAATTCACGGTAATTACAGTAACAATCACTCTGATGTCGGAAGGACCAACATCCCTATCTGAAACGACATCGGCCATTTCCGTGAATTCTCGGTCGATGCCGGAAATGCACACGTCAAAAAATGGCGTCGGAAGAATGTTCTCCTGCTTCGGTGAGTAATGTTTTTACTGATTACAGTCCGTACTTTACATGAATCGAAGTTAAATTACTTTTGTTGAATCCGTCTAGGTACAGGGAATCAACACGACTTTAGGTTACTGTCATGAAAATGAGTAGTTACGGTGCTAATGTTAAAACAGTTCGCGATTCGCCGATTGTTTACATCGAAGCCAGGTGAAGCCGTATCACTTACAGAAAGACTAAAAAGCATAGATGATCTCTGAAGCGTGTAAGTCGTTTCAGGGTTATTTCATAAGTAATTAGGGACATTCATTTTGATAATTTCGTCACTTTATATGCGAATCCATGTCGATGGGATTGCTTATGGTGGGTTATTTATTTCGGGTTTTCTTCACCGAGAGCAGCAACGGAAATGACTTGTCAAACCAAACCTTTTTTTTGTTATCCCAACAATTTTAACCAAAAAATACAAAATTGTTGTATCTTCATTAAACTCAAAATTATTATCTTCTTTATTCGTTAATAAATATGTGATAAATAGCTGTTAGAGTTATTCCAGATGTTATGGGAATATGATTACACTATATGTATGACATACATTTCGAAGTTGTGGCACCATGGAATACGGCGATAATTTGTCTGATGATAATTCTAAACAATATAAATAACTTATCAAGATCGTCCGAATAATGGGATAAAAACGAGACATAGAGCTCCATGATCAGGATTCTAGTTGGCGAAAAGTGGCCGTCATACATTCAACAGATAAATAACCTAATAAACAGTCCCATTGACTAGGATTCGCATTATCACATATAAGTGACGAAATTAAATTCCTAAAGTCCTAATTAAATTACTTATGAAATAACCCTGAAACGTCTTATACGCTTCAGAGATCATCTATGCTTTTTAATCTTTCTGTTAGTGATACGGCTTCACCTGGCTTCAATGTAAACAATCGGCAAATCGCGAACTGTTTTAACATTAGCACCGTAACTACTAATTTTCATGACTGTAACCTAAAGTCTTGTTGATTCCCTATACCAAGACGAATTCAACAAAAGTAATTTAACTTCGATTCATGTAAAGTACGGACTGTAATCAGTAAAAACATTACTCACCGAAGCAGGAGAACATTCTTCCGACGCCATTTTTTGATGTGTGCATTTCCGGCATCGACCGAGAATTCACGGAAATGGCCGATGTCGTTTCAGATAGGGATGTTGGTCCTTCCGACATCAGAGTGATTGTTTCTGTAATTACCGTGAATTCACCGATATTGCTGCGATTGTTTCGAGAAAAGAAGCATTTTCTTCCGTAATGGTCGCATTTCTTTCAAATTTGGATGGATTTTCTTCAAAATTGACGCATTTCCTTCAATTACTTAAGGGGGCCTGACCGTACGAAGGACGTACATATTATAAGTACACGCTGCATGAGAACTTTTAAAACGAGTCAAAACGGGACTGTGCGAGATAGGTCTAGTTCAGACCGGATATATAACTGTCTAAGAACGGGATCGAACTGGTTGAAAACGTCGTGACGGGCAATATTATCCAATCTTAACGTGGTACCAACTGTCAGAAGACGAGATGGGCGTACTGAGAACTGTGTATGAACGTACCGGCGTCGTAGATTCATCCATTTCGAGGCCGTTTTGCAATTGTTTGTGGGCGGGGTAGAGCGTAGCAAGAACTATCTTGACGTGACTCAGGCTTAAAGGGGTGAATTCTGACCAGGAATTTCTCCAGGTTATATCCGGCATAATGTTAGTGAAATGTTATCAAAAGTGGGCGTTAAACCCAAATCACTTCAAAACCCGGATATGATAATATTTCACAACACCAATGCAACAATTTACGCTTGTAACTTGTAACAGTAGAACCAACTCCCCAACACAAGGCATAATTCTTGCCATCTCCATCACTGGGTGATTTAAGCATTTTTAAATTGAGTCCACTGTGCATTCATGTGCAGCGGTCCACTATATTAGCACAGAAAAGTGAGGGAAATACTGCAAGGCTTAAATCAGCCAGTGATGGAGACTGGTCAGAGTTATGAAACGATGCGATTTGAGCAGCAAAATAATGGAGTCTCTCAAGAGTTTATATTCTAACCTTGCAAACTAAATGTCAAATGAATAAGATAGATAGCTAGAAATAGGTATGTTATATCCTAGATAGACTTTGAGATATCCCTTTATTATTGTCTCGAAGTACTTGCATACGCGTCACACAAAGTAAACGTATTACGGTATAATGACAGACGTAAAATACCCATCCTTAGGGTGAATTTCACAGCACAAACTTATTACTGCGCTGCGGAGTGTGTCATGACGCTCATCATCCAGGAGACAGGACACCGTGAAAGATGTGACACATTCCCTGACTACGAGTATGAACTGGCGGTTGCGACGGACAACATCGGCTGCGAAACTTATTCCTATCGCATCTGGTGGATCCTCAGTGGATTGCTGAACAACTGTATGAGGCAAACTTCTGAGTGATTGGCACCTATGACAACAAGAAGTGGTGGAGTCTATTGCCCTATCAAGATCCAAGGCATAGAAATACCGGTGTACGACTTGCTTCAACTGGTGATTGGATGGGTGGTCAAGTTGGATGTGAAGAGCAGTGAGTAATCCGCTGAGTATCTGACGAGGAACGATAATTTGTTCCTTGTTGGACGAAAAGGGTTCCTGTTTGGTAACAATAAGTAACCCATCCCGTGCCACTGACGCGATCTGTAAGTAGCGTTTGATGTCCCGAATGTTCGTTAGCTTTTTGGAGGGTCTTGTACCTTGTATGAGGTGAGCATGGGTTCGACGAAGGTCACCACATTCAGATTGGATCGACTTCCAGGCCGCCCTGCTTGTAAATGGTAATCTGGAGTCTCCCGTGATGAAATCCTGGATGGAAGTTGCCCGAACCACTGAATCTTCAGTGCGACATACAAATGAGCATATTTGACAAGTAGGGTCATGGCATTCTGGTGCGTTTCTGCTGGCAAAATCTGATGGTAGATTGGCAGCTCCTGCGAGATGGCGAAGGGATGCCTGATACTGGCTCACGATGGACAAGAACGTGTATACGCGGGGACTTGCAGAAAATTCACCTCTGCATAACTTCTCAAAGGTTTGCACACATGGTTTACTGTCAGTAAGGATACAAGTCTTATGTTTGGACTGGACCATGTATGGGCTGAAGTGCTTGACAGCAAGGGCAATTGAAAGTGCTTCTATCTCACAAGGTAACCATTTCACCTGATGACCCCGGAGTTTCGAGCTGAAGAATCCTGCAAGTAGGGGTTTGTTGTTGCGTGTGACATAGAGGGTAGCGCCGACACCTTGTCTTTTGACCGAACCGTCTGTGACGACCCATAACTGATCACCTGCACGTGGAAGGGTGATAGAGCGACAGGTGGAGAGGGCCTTCTGAGATTCCCTGAAGAGGTGAGCAAGGTCGTCCGTCCACTGCACTTTGTCGGTAGATTGTTTACCTGCAATAGCATCATCCAGGGGAGAGAGGATTGATGAACAGTTGGGGATAACTCGAGCTAACACTTTGTACGTGCCGATGTATGAGCGTAGGCCTCGGACCGTTTCAGGAGGGGTACACGTAGATAAAGTGGAGGTCCTGTGTGGACTAGCGGAGATGGTGCCATCCTTCCAGATCCAACCAAGAATAGTCGTTGACTTAGGAGTGATAGTGGTCTTGGATGCCGAAAGGTTTAAGTTGTTTTTATGCAGGGTGTCGAGAAGGCGTTTCCAATTATTGAAGAGCTCTTCGGGTGAATTACCACCACAATACAGGTCATCTGCAAGTTTGACTACCAGGCCTTCCTCAAGGAGATCCCCCAGTACACGGCACATCAACTCTTCTAGTGCGGTCTCAGATCCTGGCATCCCCATGGCTGACCTTGCGTAGACACGAACTCCTCTGAACGGAGTTGCCACGCCACAAAACTTCATAGAGTCCCGAGCGAGGGGTATCTGGTAGAAGGCATTCGTAAGGTCGGTTGAGACGAGGAACTTCCACTGAGCGATTTGTCTGAGGGTAGAATCTACATCAGGGAGAAGGGACGGTTGTGGTTTGGAGTATCTGCCGACATCAGCGAAGGCAGTGACTAAGCGGAAGCCGCCTTGGGGCTTTTTAACAAGGAATGAGGGATTGAGGTACTCCGCAGTCACACCGAGGTCTTCTGGTCGAACAAACACACCTTTGGACTCGAGGTCGTTGAACTTTGCCTGAAGTTCTTCTAACTTGTCCCGTGAATATTGTGGTACCCGTCCTTTCCTTTGAGGGGGTAGTACTGGACCCATGTTCACAGTTGCCTGTAAGGGGCCAGAAGGTCCATTGTAACCCTTGAAATTGGTATCAAAGACACTGTCATAGTCCTGAAGTAGCGATCTGAATTTCTCTCTCATTTCAGGTGTTAACAGTTGATCAGGATCCAACTTGACGGCTTGGGAGAATCCTGTTTGTCTAATCTGGGGAGAAACATTTCGGTCAGAAACAGGGGTAGTAGGCACTTCATCATCGGGAACATTAGTGATGTGTCTCACCTGGCAGAAATGAGCATGTTTCAATGCGAGGGGTTCACCTGTGAGATTAGGAATTCGTATGCGTCCGCAGATCGTGGGGACAATGTCAACCTGAGGCCAGTCCTCTTTCCCAATTGGAGAAGTCATAGCCCTTGATTCGATTGCTAGGTGGTCATCATCTGTTGTGAAGTCAGGAGGAACCTCAAGTTCAACGTACTCTCCTGGCCATATGGTAGTGAGGTTGTGATTTGCCCTGAGAACCTGGGCGCGTCGAACAGTGTGTTGGTCAGGATTAGTTTCTCTCCTTGAACTCCCATAATCGACAATCACACGTTCTCCCCGGAAGATCTGTCTCTTGGCTGGTCTGGCATAAACATCATTTTGCTCCATAAAGGGAATGCCTGCTAAGATGTCGACATCGAGGTCTTCAACGACCAGACCTTCAAATGTGAACTTGTCTCTGCCCCGTGAGAAAACAGCGCTGACCTCTCCCTCAACACTGAGTGGAGAAACGCCATCCGCTTGTCTGGCAGATTGGGTGCTCTTCTTTATTTCGAGATCCAAGTTTTTGGCGACAGATAACTTTACCATGTTGCCAGTGGCGCCACTGTCCAAGGTGATACGAGCCAAGTGGTGTCGATAGAAGGTATTGAGACAGGGGGACTGTGAAACTTGAACTCTCATAGCACCTACATGTTCCTGTAGTAGTTTAACATCCTCTACGGGTTCGTCCTCACTGATATCGTTGGGGTCGTCATCAAGGGCCATCACAATTTGTCGAGCTTTGGTGAGATATCGTTTGTCGCTGGCTGGTAGAAAGTTACATTCACTAAGAAAATGGCGGTCAGGTCTTTTGGCCAGCTTGCATAGTGGACAAGACTTGTCACCTTTCTTGAAAGGAAAACGTGAGGGTCGATGTTTGTCTGGATAGGGAGCAGATGCAGCTGTGCGCATCACCTTCATGTCCTGATTAGCGATGATTTCATCCTGGAGGGAGGACAGAGCTTGGGAGATCTCAGGTTTTATAGAGGACAATGTGCGGGAACGTAAATCTGTACCGTAGCGTTGCTTGACTAATCCGGGTAAGTCCTTGTGTATGAGACCGAGCCATGTCAGAACAATGAAGTTCTCAAGGGATGGAGACATTTCTTCATCTTCAGCGATTGCATCGCCATGGTGAGTAATGCCACCGTCAGCTGTCAGTAGATTGTCTTCAACAAAAGCGACGAGACGCTGGTACAAATCCTCGGGACGCTCGTCTGGCAATAGCGAAATGTTGGAAAAGTCAAGAATTAAGTGAGATCCTGTTGATTGAAACCCATAGTGGAGGCGAATTTCTTGCCATATGTTGTGCAAGGAAGTTGATTTCTTCACAATAGTGGTTCTCGCAATTACCGGGCAATAATTGGCGATCTGACCGAGCATGAGCTCGAGCATAGTCACTTTTTGTTCAGCCGTGCGACGAAATTGTCTTTGAACATCCTCCCCATCATCTATGAAACCACGTAGGGGATTATCACGTGTTTTCTTAGCCCAATTGACGCCGTCGACCAAGAATTGTGCAAAATTCGGGTCCAAAGACAACGTATAATGCAGGTTTTGTTTCCAGTTCTCAAAAGAATTAACAGTCTCGCATTTGGTAAGGCACCATTGCTTTGGGGCTCTGTGTGTTTGCGCCATATTTGGAACAGGAAGATTATCAATAAACACGTGTTACCCAATCACTATATTGATTGACTGATCATCTACGTATATTGTAGCTACCGAGGAGCGTAGGTAATGTGGTTAGTCCATATCGCTGCCACCACGCCAATGAGGAAGTGATATCTTCTCAATATTATGACCAGACACGTGAATTCCGCTCAATCTTCTTTATTGCAACGAGACGCCGGGGACACACAGACAGACTCGATAGAACAGCCCGAGAGAGCGAGTCAAGGAGTTAACGTCAAAGGGGGATAACTCGCCCATGAACATGATAGCCTGCTAACAACTAACTAGCCAACTGGCGCAGACCTGACCTAAACTGAGTAAAGGGAGTCGACGCCATGTGACCTCGATCCAGTTGACGTCAATCTATGCTTGAAATGTTTGATGTTGGTGATTGGTGAAACTGGATCGTAATCACAAGATATAGAAAAGAAGATTGATTTGCAAATTTGAACGAAATCGGCTTAGAAATGAAGTTTTAAGATAAATCTAGATCTTCGGAATTATATAGTGAAGCTCTACAATTTTTCTGAAGACGATTTCGTTTAAATTTAACAATAACATAAGTGTTAATAACAGCATATATAAAAACAACACATGATTACAAGTCCCTGTTGTTTTATAAATAATTTGCAAAGCAGCATTTCGCACATGTGGATATATGCCCAAATGGATTAGAAATACAAGTTCCATTTAGTTTTCAGATAGTATAGTTTGGATCACACGTCATGCCATTGTAATTTTTGGGGACGAGACGGGGTTTAAATTCAAACCTCAGAGACAGACACCAAACGCCAGCACTGACTATACACACCGTAGGAACGTGTACCGATTTATCCAACAAAATCCTACACCAAATGCACATAACTTAACTGACCTCTCGCAGAGAAACTCGTTCACTTCCGTTGAGTAACAATTTCCAGGCGTACAAGTTCCTACGGTGTGTATACCAACAGCTCATCCATTCGGCCACCGTGAACTCGAACCTCGGAACTGAATAAGTTATAAAAGTACAGTGATGTAGGCCTATATACTATTGCAGATATAATGATCTCAAATACACCAATGTTACATGCAGGTCATAATGTAATTTTAGAAACTTTAGTGTAAGGTATAAGTGGATCTATTCCCTTGCATCTCGTAGCCCCATACCAGGTACTGGCTGGTCGTGGGTAATGGTCAGTGAACAATTTGTAAATTGGTTGATTAATTGGCACCATGAACACTTGTTTTGGTTTCTCACACATCACGTACGTACAGAGAGATGAACATGGCATATGATATAGTGTCATACAAGTATTAATCATCCACACTGCCGTCCACAAGATATGTCGCTTGTGTGGAATATAAAGGATACTTAACGATCTAAAATTACTTATAATATTTTTTTAAAATTAAATGAGTTAATGATTTGTTATCAAACGAGCGAAAGCAATTTTGATACCAAATCCTTCATACGATAAACATGATAAACATTGAATCGCATGGAAGAAAGTTTAGTGTCCTGTTTATTGCTAGCCCACATTAAATCAAGCGAAATTGCCTATAGCGTGATTAAACTGAGATTTGTCAGGTACCATTGTCACGGAGTTTACTAACATTGTGACGTCACAATTTCAAACTATATTGACGTCATGCGTATAGCGGCGTAATACATTGTGCAGCTGAGTAATAACCAGCGATATCTCCTCGCAGAAATATATAGTTGTGACAGTAGGATGTTTCCCAATGCCTTGGCGTAAAATAAATACTCTTCTCCTACTGGTATAAGATATTTCAATACCCGTTGTTAAAAGTAAAATATGTCAACTTATCTTATCTACTCATGTTGATATTATTTAGATTTACACTTGTCTGGGGTTCTATATAATATGTATGTCCTTAGTAGGCTTATTGTTGTACAGTTGATACATAGATAATCTCACCCAAGTGTCTTCTGATATCAAATATATCAACACGAGTTGATAAAAGTTACAAATATCCGAGGCTTGCCGAGGATATTTTGACTTTTATCAACGAGTGTTGATATATTTCATATCGGAAGACACGAGGGTGAGATTCTATTTATCATCCAAAATCATTCTTCATTAGTTTTTAATGAAAAATTAACATATCTGAACACAAAACTGCCATTTGGCTTCCAGTGCTGTGATGTCATAGCATTGTGACGTCATCATTATTATGACGTCATAGCATTGTGATGTCATTACTTGATGATGCAAAATCATTGTGATGTCATGTAGCTGACGCCAACAGGGCATTGTTCAAAATCTACTGTCAAAACGATATCTCCTAGGAGATATCGCTTGATCTCATGCAAGCGATATCTCCTGTGGAACCCAGTTTTGGATGATAAAGTTTGAATCTGTGTATATTTCGCAAAGTGCGAATAGTATATATATATATATAAAGTCTAGAGAATATATAGAGAGTTGTTTTAATGCCTGCTTGTTTATTTTCAAAATGTAATGAAAACACGAACAACGTTCTCAGCCATCTATATTTAGCTAAGTACCGAAGTGAAAAAGAGCGACGGAATAGAGGATATGAGAAATATTGATTTTAAGCCGAGTTAATGTACACAATACGGACTAAAACGAAGCAAGACCGGTGGTGCGGTATCGGACAGCTTGATCGGATTGCGAGGTGCTCACAACGCCACGCTATATCGATCCGGTAGCCGGATAGATTTTTCGAGGGCAACTTTTTACCCAACGCACCGCCTTGTTTTGCACACGACGTTGGTTAGCTTTGCACATGTGGTTCAGTCAAGCGACGTTGATAGTGTATGTAAGCTGTTATTGACACTTATGTGAAGGGAGGTACCTAGTAGCCACGTGCTTGGAGGCACAGTTTATAAACATGTTCAAGAGGGGAATTTGGTGACATTTACTGTGACAAGTCGGTGTGTAACATGGTGAAAGAAAAGCCGGACTCTATTCGCACCTATGACCAAGATGGATATCGTCGGCGTGCAGCATGTTTATGTTTTAAAGACAACACGGAGCAGGAGGTAGGTAACTCTTATTCCTCAGACAGACCATAATTGCATTCGTGGTATCTATACAAGTTAATCCTCCGTGTTGTGAGCCGATTGACATCAGCTGGACGATTGGACAACCAACCACTTGAAGTACGGGGAAATGCACGCGATGCTCACTGAAATGTCAGTCAGCGATTTTGTGTCGGAGAGAAAGCTTTGTTACAGTTAGTGTTTACTTGTTGTTTTTATACATTTGACAGGATCCTATCCTGAGATTAGTATTTATTCTTTGAGTAAGGGTTACAATTAGACACATGAACCGATATGTTTGTAAATAGACTATGCCAGACTACGACCAGTAAATGCTACGTAGTACTGATAATCCGGATCAAATCAAGACGGCGTCTGGAGATATGAATCATCCGCCGATCAGATTATGCTATCGGTAGCGTCAATGAAAAACAGCCGAGTGAACCTTGATCAGTGTAGATCTTTTATGTAATACCCTAGCTTATTATATAGCTTAACTATCACCTAGTTGGTTAGAGCCCATTGTCAAGGTTGAACCATTATTTGGCACCATTCCAAGAAACTGAACCCTGTGAAATAATGACGGGCACCGCTCATAACGCCTACTGTAAACACCATGTTTATCTCTGATGTTTGTTCTTTGAAGAAATAACACCATTTTGTTATTGATGGAGAAACCAAAAGTAAATTATGGTTCAAAGTTGCCAAATCATTTATTGAACATTTTACATTTGTGACTTATTAGTAATTGATCATAGATTTAGGTGTAATTTTATTAATTGAAATGGCACATTATCCAAAAACCTGAAAAAAATACCACTTTATGTTTATGAGCTGTCAGATTGACTGCTTCTGTCTGCACTGTGTGTTTTATTTGCTAACAAATGAAGAACTAAGTTTTCTTAGTCTGATTAAAGTGTATATTTCACTGTAGTGATATATCATATTACACACTACTGTGGAAATATCACAAAGAAGATGATGTAATAAATACCATCATTACAAGGACTGTGTGACAGCACTACTGCAATCAACACCTCAGTGGTGGGTGGGTGTAGGCAGTGCAACAATGGTCTGACAATGTCAGAAATTGCTGAAGTTGGCCCATTTTGAACTAGGCTTACTTGTCACGGTGAAATGGTATAATCTGTTTGGTATTTCGGTTCGTTTGACAATCAAGAATGCTACAAACTAAATTCTCAACTTAAAGGGAAAGATCTATCTATATAGGGAGCTTCAACCAGCTTGGTTTTTTGGCATTCCGTGAAATGAAAACACACTATATTTTACCTAATTTTTCAACTGTTTAATAATAAACATTCATAATGATAGAATATTCACATAGTAATGTATAACATATAATAAAACTGATAAACACTATGCTGTTATACCATAGCAAGGTTATCCCCACTCATAGCGCTGATGAATGGCTTCACTTCTCATTGTTTTTATTTTTCAACAAATGTGGGCTTGTCATTATCAGTTTGTAAACTATAAAGTCATCAGAATATTACCTTCATTAGCATCCTTCAATTGGATTGTGTTTTATGGCATATATATATATATGTGTAAACGGGAATATCCTCTTGAATTTCGTTTCCACAAAAAATACCCTGATAGAACCTTCCTTTTAACTCATTCTTTGAGGAGAACTATGCCTCATGAACATACAAATGGAAAAAAGTGAAAATAATGATCAAATTCTATTAAACTTGTAAGTTACGTTATACATGAAGTATGGTATGTGATACAAGCAGAAAATATACTTTGATGTATTGTGTACCGAACTGAAAGGAAAAACTGTGCTTCAACTAATGTAGTTTTGAACTGCTTCACCCCTATTGTGAAAACATGAGCTTTTCCCCATCACTCGATGACAGTCACAGACAAATGATATTGCACTGAAAACACAATGAATATCCCATAAAGTTACAGTTATATCCTCTATAAATTAGATGAACTTACGCTACAAGGCTGGAAAATAATGCTGTACTTGATATTTTCATATGACTAGTTGTTCAGATAAAATCATTTTAAAAAAATAGAGATTTGAAATTATTCTTTAAAGTATGGGTTCTATTGGGAGTATCTGCCATATTGTTATTCAAGTAGAGTGACTCTCCAATTTGTCCTCTCTCCTTATACATTAATCTGAAATAAAATCATTATGTAAGTTACAATGATCCAGACAGAAAAATTACACTTATAAAGTCGTGGAAATCATTTTTAAAACTAAAATATTGTTGCAATTTAAATTTAAAATTTATGAGAATCCTGAGTGACGTCTATTACCCTGATGTCGGAGGTGACAGTTTAGTTGGCGTATTAGACGTATCCTTAAACTTTTGTCATCTGGAGACGTTGCCTTCTTGTGCATAATTCTTAATTTTATATACATTTGTAACATTACGTAATTTTGTTCACATATTTTACATGCATGCATATGAGGAAAGTTCATTTTGTAGGTGTAAAACAATTGACTTGGCAATATAAGGGGAAATTGCTTAAAGGGAGAGTTACTTCCAAACCATATTAACCTCACCTCATACATGTATATCAGGAGTGAGTGATTTTGAGATTGCCAGGCAGGTTCAAAGCCAGACCTCAGGGTGAGAATATGGCAATAACGCTCTGTCAGATTACCAAGAGATCCTATATCCTATTGTTCGGAGCAGGATACCACTCTCATCGCTAACTTCCATACAGCTTGAAACATGTATATGGGGAAAAATAAAAGAATTACAGGCCATAACAAAGATTCCACGTGGGTTATGGGTTGTCAGACTGGATATTATTTCATACATTGCATGCCTTGGTGTAGGAAATTTTACTGAAATGTTACCAGCCTGAAAGTATGATTTTGTCAATTTTCATGGCAAAATCAAACAAAAACTACCTACATACATGTAACAGTCACTTATAAGTGCATTTACTCTTAACAATATTAAAAATTTACACATTCGTTATGTTTTGTTGATTACATTTTTGAATTGGTAAAAAAAAAAAAACTTTTGACTTGAAATCCCTACTTACTGTGTGGAGAAGTTGGATACGTTTACCTAATACCATGCAAAGGGTTCCAACTTCTTGAGGGCAGATTGGCCAAAATAACCCTCTCAGCTGGACGCCTAGGAACAACTGGCCATGTGGTTAAGAGCGAGCTATATTACACAGTACAAACAGTTGTTGGAGGAAATCGGTGATCAGTAACTGTATCTTCCTCTGGAGTATTGATTCATTGGTCTGAGCTTTACGAGATTTGTACAGATGATTTGGGATTTGTTCCATTTATAGCATGCTTTGTTTGTAAATAATATGATAGCACAGATGAATCAATCACATGTACTTCATTGTGGTTTAGTTTTGGCCTGTTACATGAAGGATGGGAGCGGATTAATGTGTTGGTTAGAGCTTTTGACTTCCGAGGACGACAGGAATTACTTTGTGGAGGGATCTTGAGATTGTTATCACCCATTGATGTATCAAGGTATCTCATAGTGATATGGCTATTAGAAAAAAATCACTGCTGAAATGTACAAAGCGTTCAAAATATCTTAATTACTTTTAAAGTATTACTTTACATTTTCTCAAAGAATTGGTGAGGAAGAAGAATAAAACTATTATATTATTGTTTCCGATAATTTCTTTACCCTTCAAATGACTAGGTTAAAGAAACTAACTGGCCAGTGAAAGGCAATGAGAGAGCGGGGCTGGTTTTTCACCCTTTTGATGATTCCCATTCCCTAAAGTTTACATCATGTCATTTATTCCTTCCAACTGATACAAGTGATGTTCTTTCTTGACTAGAAATAGAGAATTGTGATCGGATGCAATCAAAGTTAGTTGTGCAATCAGCAGTGTTTCAAACTGAGCATTGGGTATATAATTTCACCATTGAGAAGACCGGAGTTCCTTCACCTGTGTGATGCGAACATATTTCTTACTTTAATACATACAGAAGTAAGTTTAAGATGTTAGGTGATTTTTGATTTGGTAGAATAAGGACAGTATCTGTGTTCCAATTTTCACCACTAGGGGTTTTTGGTAGAAATGATAATTATGACCCACCTGTAACGGGTTATGTGGGAAGAAATGTCTTGGAGTTACTTCCGTCAGGAAATAATGGGTGATCCCTGGCTCCGTTGTTTGCATATTGGCTATCTTTTATCTGTCTACATTCAGTAAGGTTTGGATGCAGTGCTCCATGTCAATACAGAGCAGTGCCGCCCATGGTTTAGTATTTCCAGATCAGTGCCACCCATGGTTTAGTATTTCCAGAGCATTGCCAACCATGATTTAGTATTTCCAGAGCATTGCCACCCATGGTTTAGTATTTCCAGAGCATTGCCACCCATGGTTTAGTATTTCCAGAGAATTGCCACCCATGGTTTAGTATTTCCAGAGCATTGCCACCCATGGTTTAGTATTTCCAGAGCATTGCCACCCATGGTTTAGTATTTCCAGAGCAGTGCCACCCCTGGTTTAGTATTTCCAGAGCATTGCCACCCATGGTTTAGTATTTCCAGAGCATTGCAACCCATGGTTTAGTATTTCCAGAGCATTGCCACCCATGGTTTAGTATTTCCAGAGCATTGCCACCCATGGTTTAGTATTTCCAGAGAATTGCCACCCATGGTTTAGTATTTCCAGAGCATTGCCACCCATGGTTTAGCATTTCCAGAGCATTGCCACCCATGGTTTAGTATTTCCAGAGCAGTGCCACCCATGGTTTAGCATTTCCAGAGCATTGCCACCCATGGTTTAGTATTTCCAGAGCAGTGCCACCCATGGTTTAGCATTTACAGAGCATTGCCACCCATGGTTTAGTATTTCCAGAGCAGTGCCACCCATGGTTTAGCATTTACAGAGCAGTGCCACCCATGGTTTAGCATTTACAGAGCAATGCCACCCATGGTTTAGTATTTCCAGAGCAGTGCCACCCATGGTTTAGTATTTCCAGAGCAGTGCCACCCATGGTTTAGCATTTACAGAGCAGTGCCACCCATGGTTTAGCATTTACAGAGCATTGCCACCCATGGTTTAGTATTTCCAGAGCAGTGCCACCCATGGTTTAGCATTTACAGAGCAATGCCACCCATGGTTTAGTATTTCCAGAGCAGTGCCACCCATGGTTTAGTATTTCCAGAGCAGTGCCACCCATGGTTTAGCATTTACAGAGCAGTGCCACCCATGGTTTAGCATTTACAGAGCATTGCCACCCATGGTTTAGTATTTCCAGAGCAGTGCCACCCATGGTTTAGCATTTACAGAGCAGTGCCACCCATGGTTTAGTATTTCCAGAGGACATTTGCAGGTCTCACTGCAATACATAGCTACAATGATTTTACAGGCTTTCTTTTCTCTAATGATGTAAGGCTAAGTGATGCCAAGGAAAAATACTTGAAGCATGTAATTATGTTAAACCTCCCTTGCTGACTGCACTGACATTGGAGCTCGTGTTTATTTATTCCTACAGAACCATTTTATCAATCCTCGGAAAGCCACAGTGTTTATTAGAGACTGACGTCTGTTAGGAAACCACCAACCGGTGGAGAGCAAATACAGATAGGATTGGTACCAAGTTGGCAGTATCATCCTTCCTGGGTGAATTGTTTGGGATTCGAATCCAAAACCAGTAGCTTCATGAATGTCTTGACAATGTTTTACACATAACAAGAACAATCTTCATGTCCTTTTGGATTGAGGCACACATTGTCATTCCAAGTTGAATGGACTGTTTGAATGCAGCAAATTTTGTACATGTAAATAAAGTGAATTCTCGTCCAATTGGTTAATTCTCGTCCATGGATGGGTAGCAAAGTCAAGTCAAGTATCTATGATAGCGGAGATGTAGCTCAACCTGGAAGGTCGGGTTCATTCCAGGCTGTGTCATACTACATGACGTTAGAAGATGGGAGTTGTTGCTTCCTTGCTTGGTGCTCAGCATTATAAGGATAGAACAATACTTGAACTGGTGCTGCACTGTGGCCGTTGACAATGAAGTGTTGTTATTAAATGCATAGTAGAGTTTATTGTTCTACTGAAAACAAGACATTAACTCAATAGAAGGCCTGAAGTATATACATAGTATTTACTGTTAAAGCTACTTTGATATACCTAAACATAAACAAAGGAGTTTTTAGTTTTAGATTTATTGTGATTTTCCTTATGAAACAACACATAACTGGACCTTTTCGCTCTAGTTAGGTACAGCTATTTTTTGGACATTTTAAGAAATAGTTTGGTTTACATTTGGCAATTGTGTGATCAGAACAAGTTTGTATATACAGTGATTTCTGACAATACCACCCTTCAATGTACCAACCTAAACCTTGGGTAAATATACTAAAAAATGAATGAATTGAAAAATGTTTATTTTTTATAGGTATTTAGCTGTGTCTTAATAAATAATTACCGGTAACAATATGCTTTTATATTTTAAGAAATAAAGAGATGTGGCTCAATGGATTTGATGCAATGTCATAAATTTGCAAGATAAATTTTGACTCGGGTAGCCAATGAAAAGAAGAAAGGAAAAGAATAGAGCTATTAATTAAATCAGGATGTCATATGAAAACTTCTTTCCAAAATGGACAAAGCTTCAGCTGCTGACTTTAAATGCTTATCAAATTTAATGAGTATTTTGTGTAAATTTATCATTTTCCCCACAAAATCTATTCCTTTTAATAAGCTTTGCTTTTGTTGCCATGGAAACAGTTAATCAATTGTCGCCATGATATGAAAGTAGCCATGCATGTTCATTGTTGTAGCTATTGTGTTTATTGAAGGACAGACTTAATTAATATTTATTATAAGGTTTGATTTTAATTGTTATTGTTAGTCTTTTTATTTTGGACTTTATTTTTACCCAGCTGTTACAACAATCTTGGTTTGAATCCTCCAAGTGGCTGGACAAATCATCTTGTTCAGATCATTGTTTTACTATCAGAACTTAGAGAGAGGCTTCTTTCATGGTAGTTTTTGTGGAAACTAAATTCCAGGGAATACTCCTGTTAATACATACATGTCTACATGCTATTCATACTTGACTCCAGCACAATCCAGAAATAAGCTTCAAGAGGAGCCAGCGCAAAAGTGTAACACTGACAGTTTACAGAAAAACTTCAAAAGTTTCTAACCCTGACCAAAATTAACCACGGTCTGGGCTGCTGGACGAGCCTTGTTTCGTACAGTGCTAGTCAAGTATCTATTCTACTGGCCATGTGCTGCAGGACTTCTAAATTCTGGCCCAGAGGAGGCTAGCAAGTGTACACTTTGGGTGAAGTTGGGTTTAAAAATTACACACATTGACTGTGAGCCTTACTTCATTATTTATGGTAGCTGACCATCCGCGGTCAAGGCCTGGTCAAGGTGAGGAGGCCTGATTACCTGTAGCTGGCTCACACCCTATGGCAGGGATCAGTCAGCTTGCAGACTGCCAGGCTCTGAGATCGTTTGTGTATGTGTCTATAACTCATCACAAAGAGGGCTATTTCATTACATATAGCAAGTCTAGAAAGTTAAATACAATGAACAGATCAGTGAGGCTCCTTTTACTTTGTATTTTGGTAAATTTTAACATTTGGTTAAATTTATTTTCAGAGGCTATTGTAGTCTACAAGAAATAGTTTGGACACATTATCTTACTTTTATGATGTTTATACTGTAGTATTCAGTAATTAAACATTCTCTTTAAACATTGTTTAAAATGAAATTCAGAAGGGATTTATGATTTTATTGAACAGCTTCAAAATTTTGTCTGAACTAAATGTAGGATGAAGGATTTACATCTTTTCTGTGGTTTATTATTTTAATGGCTAAAGTTCGTCTTTTCCTGATCCGTAGGTCAAGACAGAGGAGACTTAAACCATATTCTTTCAGAGAGACAATTACATGTTTGATTAGGTTCAAGAGAGCAAGCACATCCAAGCAAGATGTAGACTTGTTAGCTAAGAGATGCAGCCAAGGGAGATAACTGGCATGTTTTGACTGTCCCGGGGACCACAGTAGAAGAGGATTGCAGAGTAATGTGTATATTGATTTCTGAAAGACTACATCGCTTCATTTCACAGGATTTAACTTGAAGCTCTCTCAAGAGACACATTTGTATTTACCGGCCGATCGAGCTCTCACAAGAGATTATTTCCCCTGTGTTCCATGGTAAAAGTTTGCCCTGAAACTGACAGAGTCCTTGTTGTGTTTGATAGATAGTGTCTAAAATGGTCAAGTCTAGAGACCTTCTATTTGAAGGGAAGCCTTACACCACCTGAGTCACGTTAAGAGAGCAGGGACAAGGCCGTCTGTTGGCTTCGAGAGACTTATCCTGATCTCATACCAATTTGATGGGCAATGGGTTGTTGGGCTACCTTCCAACGTGTATGTGTACGCTAATCCTAAAGCTGGTTCTAGACTATAAGAATAGTGTTTGAGAACACAAGTATACGTGGTTGCTAATCCTTAACACTTCAGCCTCTGATTAAGAAACTGGCAAAACCATTTTGAGCCAACAATCTCCAGGAATCACAAATTATTGATACCAAAGGGAATAACTTTGACTGCTGTCTGAAGAAAGGCTACCCAGGAAAAGGGTTTTCAAACATAAGATCAAAATCATTATATGCTGTGGTAAAAAAAACCTTAAGTGAAGAGCTTTTAATCCAGCGACAGGACTCAAAAACATTGTTTTCAATTTAGCACATCAGGTTTGAAAGTTCTGCCAAGCCTAATAAATATGGCATGGCATAGTGCCCATCATCTTTCTTGAGAAAGAAACCTATTTGAAAAGGGATGTTTCCAAACATTGTGTAGTGCTCTAACTTCTGAAAGACTACAACATAAAGTTCCAAATGTAATTTTTACTGACACAATTTTCCTCTAAGATAATAAAAATCGTGACATAAACCTCTGACAAACATCTGACCATTCCCAGGGTAGGTGAATACAACGAACAGATTTTCAAAATTTGTACAGATAAGGCTAGGCCTCTGCATAAAACCATTTTAAACTGAATGGTATAAATACTATTTATTGTGCTGCCACACCTAAGCCTTATTCTATGGATTCTTTAGGCAGCACTTGCCTATTGCCCTGATAGAATGTTAACCCTATGGATTCTTTAGGACGCAAGGACGCAAATGCCGATTGCCCTTATAGAATGTTAACCCTATGGATTCTACAGGACGCACATGCTGATTGCCCTGATAGAATGTTAACCCTATGGATTCTAAAGGACGCACATGCCGATTGCCCTGATAGAATGTTAACCCTATGGATTCTATAGGAAGCACATGCAGATTGCCCTGATAGAATGTTAACCCTATGGATTCTATAGGGCGCACATGCCGATTGCCCTGATAGAATGTTAACCCTATGGATTCTACAGGACGCACATGCCGATTGCCCTGATAGAATGTTAACCCTATGGATTCTATAGGCAGCACATGCCGATTGCCCTGATAGAATGTTAACCCTATGGATTCTATAGGCAGCACATGCCGATTGCCCTGATAGAATGTTAACCCTATGGATTCTATAGGACGCACATGCAGATTGCCCTGATAGAATGTTAACCCTATGGATTCTATAGGGCGCACATGCCGATTGCCCTGATAGAATGTTAACCCTATGGATTCTACAGGACGCACATGCCGATTGCCCTGATAGAATGTTAACCCTATGGATTCTATAGGCAGCACATGCCGATTGCCCTGATAGAATGTTAACCCTATGGATTCTATAGGACGCACATGCAGATTGCCCTGATAGAATGTTAACCCTACGGATTGCATAGGACGCACATGCCGATTGCCCTGATAGAATGTTAACCCTATGAATTCTGTAGGAGGCACATGCAGATTGCCCTGATAGAATGTTAACCCTATGGATTCTAAAGGACGCACATGCCGATTGCCCTGATAGAATATTAACCCTATGGATTCTATAGGGTGCACATGCCGATTGCCCTGATAGAATGTTAACCCTTTACCTGCAAAGGTTGGCTGTAGTCTGTCAGACACTTTTCCCACATGTCTCTGTGCAATGCACAACACGCTCCTGTCTCCATCACTGGCTGATTTAAAGAGGCAGTTCTTTGGCTAACTGTACTCCATTATGCTTTTTTTGCTAAACGTGAAATGAAAAATACTGTATTTTCACTCATTTCATTTTAAAAAAACATTTAAACATATGCGTTGATGGAATATTCACAAGGTAACACATACTGTATCATCAAACTAATGTTATGTTGTGTCGTAGGAAAGCTTCCACACTCGCAATGCCGATGAATAGCTTCACTTCTCATTGTTTTTATTTTTAAAGAATGTGAGTTAGTCTTTATCACATTTTCAAATATAAAGCACAAGAAACATTACCATCAGTAATATTGTTCACATGGATTGTGCAATAAGCATTTATTAATACCATACATGAGTAAACAGAAATATCCTCTCGCATTTCAGTCCCGATTGAAACCCTCTCTTTAAGGCTCTTATATATACTACCAGGAAAGTCAAGAAAATGCTGCAAGGCTAAAATTAGTGAGTGATGGGGACCTGCGCCAGTTATGCCTCGCGATGGGAAGTTGCATCTGTAGTTGTTCCTCAGTCAATTGTGGGTTATTTCCATTTAAATGAGTTATGATTCTTGAAAGTCTGCCACTTAAGACCGCTTTGCCACTAATTTATTTAGAAGGTTGAGAATTATGAATGTCTTGATATTTGCACCCACCTTAATTGAAAACTGTTTCACCATTGTGGTGTTGCAGGCTTTTCCCTATACTACTCTTGAAAGTGGTTGTGTTCAGTTTACAAAGGTTTTGAATGTTTCAATATTGTTTTAGATGTCATTATAGTAATCACACATCAAAAGAACTGTTGGGGGCAAGATAGTGCAGTGGTTAGCGAATTGGGCTTTGGATCAAGGGGTCCTGGGTTTGAATCCCACCAGGCTTTAAAAATGTAATGCCCTATAGTCTGAGGGACCAGTTAAATTTAAAGACGAATTGTTCATGTAAATGTAACTGACTGTATTTAGTACATTTGGGCAAGTACTTAAAACAAATTCACTGGTCCGAATGGCACTTACTTTGAAACCTAGGCTAATTTTTTATACCACTTTTTTTGTCAGTTAACATGGATTGTGAAGGGTTAACATAAGCTAGAAATAATCATACATATGATAGATGTGTGTGCATTGTCCACTGGGGAAAACAAGTCCTTTAAATGCCAACATTCCCGATGTTGACATTAGCTGATTGAGTTGACTTTTGAAATTGTTGAGCAACCTTTTCCCGTTTTCTCCTTTAAAGAGATTACCTAGGTCCAAGAGGATTAAAATATAGTTCAACTTGATTTAACATTTCAAAACTTTAATGTCCATTCTAGCATGAAAACCTTAACGCCTTGTGTATGTATGATGGCTTCTTGGTTTCAGGAAACTTGCATTGATTTTCACTTGCAAGAGAATTTTGGGTCTTGATAACTGATTATGAATTTCTCCCAATTGAAAAGAATGCTTTGTGTATTCAAGCAAATTAAATACTTCTTCCTTAATTGGCATTCCCGAAGTTAAGATAATAAAATATGAAAAAATTGTTTATAGCCTACATGGAATAAAGAAGTCGTTATCTATACATTTGTCTTTATTCTTCAAAAAGAAAAATAATTAAAACATTTTGGGATAATTTAAGCAGTGTTTTGCGGACTGTCAAAGCTTTATTGTGACACATCTTGTGTGTAATGAATAGTTTTAAAAAGAAACATTTGAAGTGAAACATTAACACTTTTAAGTTTTAACACTGTTAGAGAATACTGAATTAGTCTGCGTTACCAGTTTACAGGAATTAAAAGTGATTTAACAAAAGGATTAATTGCCACTTAATACCATTCTCTGCCCACAGAAGTTACTCCCTTGAGATTTCCGATCCTAACCTCTGTTGTATATTGCTAGAAATCGAGAGCAAAAATGGAGTGCCCTGATTGTTTGCAATTAATTCTAGTTGTGTAAGCAGCGACGCTGTTGTAAAAGTGACATTTGTCAATGATGCGTCATGATGTTGAAATAAACGTAAGATAATTTAATGTTTTCTTTTTTAATGTGTTTTCCTCGAAATATGCATTTTGATTTTGTGTAAACAATTGATCATAAACATGCTTATAAATAAAGACCAAATCAGAGACAAATATTATTTATTTCATATTATGTTATTTATATCAGACATAATCACAGGACATTTGTTAATGAGCAAGACCCTTAAGAGTCAAGATGAGTTTTCATTGGTTCAAAAGCAGGGATACAGTATGAGGTTCCTATTTTCCCCCGCTAGGGAATTTTGCTGGAGTCTAGAAATTCAGGCCATGTAGAACAGAGGTTAGGATTGGAAATCTGAAGGGAGTAACCTCTGTAGGAAGAGAATGACTGACTATAGACACGTTTGAACATTTCAAGACCCTCAGATAAAGGGTTAAGTACTGGGGTTGGAGATCTACCTGAAGGAGGTATTTGGAGATGTTTTTTAGGGTCTAGTAGTAAGAGAACAAGATGTTATTGGCCTTATGATGCGCTGCGTAACACCGTAACATTTGTTAACCTGCTTGCTCGTTTCATGATTGCAGACAGAGAAATCTGCTTAAGGGAAACTATTTGCAGACCTCCTTGTGTAATGAATTCCCCATCTAGTTATAGGGGAGGGCTTGAAATCAAAGAAACTGCTTGCAGACTCCATTATGTAATGAGCATTCTGCCTGGAGATCATGAACTAAGCTACAGCCTGCTGTTCTAACAGTGCAATGCTACATCCATGCAATGCTCCATTGTAATCCACACATAGTTCGTTAGATCCCAAGTTTCATTGCTATGTAGGCTGTTCTGGCTTCAATCATCCTTTTAAGTGATATATTTTTTACTTTTTGGCTGCGGGGAAAACGCAGTGGTTACCATGTTCGGTTTCGGATAAAGAGGTATGGTGTTCGAATCCTCCAGGGGCTTGGCAACTTGGCTGCTGTAATCCAAGCAGTAAGGTTTGGATGCAATGCTACAGTGAATTTTAGCGCACCCATGGTTCGCTAGTTGCAGTCGATGCATGTTACACTGCAAGGAATAGCCACATGTGTTGCAGGCTTTCTACATCCAATAATACTAGCAACCATGATCTAAATATTCTTGAAAGCAGTGTTTAACCCCAGTTCACCTCACCTCACCTCACCTCACCTTCACCCATGGTTCGTTAGATCCCACGTTTCTATGCTATGCAGACTGTTCTTGACTTTCTTTTAATCCCAAATTGTCTCACCTCCGCTCATCCAATGGTACAGGGGGTGGGATAGTGCAGTGGTTAACGCGTTCGGCTTTGGATCAAGAGGTCCGGGGTTCGAATCCCGCCAGGGGCACGGCAACTTTGTCTGCAGTAGAGAACTGTTCTACACGCAGTAAGGTTTGGGTGCAATGCTATACTGAATTTCAGCGTAGTACCACCCATGGTTTGCTAGTTCCAGCCGATGCTCACAGGTTTCACCGCAATGCATAGCCACATGGCGTTGCGGGCTTTCTCTCTGCCCTAATACTAGCAGCCGCGATATAAGTGGAATACTCTTGAAAGCTGCGTTAAACCACAACTCACCTCACCTCACCTCCAATGGTACAATGATTTATCTCTTAGTTGAAGGTCATTCTCCAGAGTGACATGTGTAAGTTAAAGAGCAATAACTCTACAGACCAAATTCTGTAATGAATTCCAATTCTAGGACAAGGCACCGATAGCAAGGAAAGTTCTAGTAGTGGCCATTCTAAAAATCAACTCAACTCAACTTGTCATGTGGAAAACCTCGAGAAAACATTCTGCAAAATACCTTAAAGAATTGCATTTATATTGGTAAGACGAATGCAAGCCAGCCCATGGCTAATTACGGATCAGTTACTCTCTATAGGAATACTCCTGCCTAATACTGCTGCAGCAGGTGCTTGTCAAGACTCCAGCATTCACTGGGAATACCCTTGTCACTGTCCTCTGGCATTACCTCGTATTTTTATCTTGTTAATTAATCCTGAGCCCAGACATTACATTCATTTTGGAATTGGTTGGCAAAGAATTAATACATCTGCTTGAACTTCCACTCCCCCACTATCTAAATAGCATGTATTTCTAATCCTATCTCCCAGCCTCTATGTATTCATGTACTGGGCTTTTAAAAGTTTATAAATCACTGTTGAATAATCATAGAATAAACAGAGTTTCTTTCCTTATCCCAACACCTGTGGTAATATAAGTGAAATGTTAGAGTAATGAACAATTTTTTTTATAGTTTCACTTAAATGTCAAAACTTAAATATTTGTTACTGCTAAGTTAATATTTATTTGGGGCTAGTAAAGATGAAAACTACTAGCCTACCGGCCACCATATGTTTTAAGTTGTTTCTACCTCCGAGTCCTGATCCCCCGGGATCCGACAGTGGCTGTATGCACAAGAAGATTTGTATGCAATGCTGCATTGAAATTCCTTGTAGTATCCTTGTTTCATGCTCTAGAGTGCATCACAATGACAGAATAGCTGTTGTTGGCCAAGCAGTACTAGAATATATTTCACAATGTTTTTAATGTACTGTATGACCAAACTCGTATAATCGGACAAACCGATTTTCCAACTTGACCTCTTTAGCTGTCGGTCCTGCAATACTCCTGATCAGCATTTCTTTAGCCAGTGGATTATCCCAGATTCTTTCCTTTATCATTGAGCACTGATAAATATTCTTGTGGATTGGTCACTCAGAATGGCATGCCTCTAGTTAAAGGGAAATTCAGTGTTTTTCAATATATTTTATTTGGCTTTGATACATGCCAAAATATGAAATGTGCTGATTTCAGTTCAAATAAATTCACTCAACTTGCATATTCATCCCCAGTCACCAAATAAAGGCAAATATATGATAAGTGCTTCTTTCCAACGTAAATCTAGCAGCAGCCTTATACATGTGCAGAAACAAAAATTATACGTCCCATTTACACTCATAGTAGTTATATGACCTATTAAACATTACCAACCCAAATTTGTCTTTTGTAGTTGGGTTTCAAAAATTACATTTGACTAATCAGCAATCACTATGTTCACCTTTATATTGTCACTATGCTGAATTGACTATTATTAAAATTAAATTTTTTGTCAACATTTGTTACTTCTCGATAAAATAACGTTTGACAACTGAGACTCCCAACATCACGAGGACTGCCCCTTTAAGGCAGCTGCTGATGTGTTAAATGAAAGAAAGACGGTAGAGTAGAGTAGCTCCGCGGAGACATGAGCACATAGACAGAGATAGGACTGCACTCGGACTGATAATAGTATTGAGACATTGCATCTGCTGATGGCGGCCATCTTGTTATCTTGCCTTCTTTTTTCCTCAAAAGATATTGAATGCCATGGTTCTACCTTGACTTGTTTCTCCGTCAGTGGTTACTTTCACAATTGGATTATTCCGTCTTTGATAGAAAATACATTTTCACATGGTCGATAATAGATAGAAAATACATTTTCACATGGTCAGTTCGTATCAGACGTCTGAATACAGAGGAAAACTGGCTCGCTTTCAAAGCGGACAATCTCAAAATGATTATAGAATTGTAGAGATTAGCTGCGTAGCTTTGGCAGGAAATATATAAATATAACAGTCTAAAAAGTGCATCAAGATGCATACGTGCATTTAACCCCTTGGTTTTGATGGATCAGTAAGGAATAGGATTAGAGTTTCCTGTGAAAATGATTTATGTAGCAATATCTGTTAATGATATTATTACTTAATATAGACCATCGATCGTAGTTAATGCACTCTTGGTGCTATGGTCTAATGTAAATATTGGCAAATGTAAAACATTTCTGTTTGCTGTTATTAATTCTAAGGGTTGAACTCAACGATGTGTGCGATGGAATTGACTTTAATCTGGTGAATCTCAGCATAAACAATGTTTTTTGCCATGTTTTGCTATAGAAAAGTGATTAGATATTGATGATTGACATTATGAACAAATTGAATAGATATTTACAGTCAGGCCTCGATAATCCGAACGCTTCCGTTTTTCTTAAAAAACTTTCGGATAGTGAAATGTTCGGACTACTGAGTACTGACGACTACTATAGAGATTAGTTTGGTTACATCTTCCTACCGTTCGGAAAATGCGAGATTCGGATTATCGGTGGCCGGATTATCGCGGGTTGACTGTAGTTATAATCGTGTTAATGATGGTTCTCATGCCATCATCTTGGAACAGGTCATGGAAGATATGGCCTCTGTAAATGAAATACCTCTATCAGTGTTGTTTATATGTTATCGGGGGTTCAGGGTCTGCGTCATTCTCTCCCACAGAGGTCACGTAAGTCAGTTCTTCCCACTTAACGTCTGAAAGAAATCGACTTGAGTAACCTCTTTTAGGGAGAGAATGGGATATCTACTGTGCATATTTCATTAATATCTCTGATAACTAAAAGTAAAAAACATATATTAACAATTTTAAAAACAATCCATGAATATTTTTGCTTCATCGTCAGTTTTCACACGAATTCCATCTGAAAAATGAGGTGTACTTGTTATTCATGAGGCATAGTTGCATGATCAATTGTGAATTATGAATTGCAACCACGGTAAAACCATTTAGCCTTGTGTACATTTAGATTATACTCTGACATTATGATGATCGGATTAGCATAAACGAATACAGTCGATCCACGCTGTCATGAATACAGAATTGATAGCTTTCCGTCAATATGTATGTAATTATCACTAATTCATGGATGGTTGCTGTTCTCTGTATTTAGACAAGGTAATCATGTTGACATATTCGCTGTACACATACTATAGACAAAGGGAGCTTTTCCTCAATAGGCTACATTTCACTCATGAACAATTGTGGAGTGTTTGTCAACAATATTCAAGATAAACAATGTCGAATTCAAATGGCCAAATATTAATGAAATATTTCAACATGGTCAAAGGTGTATGCAATAGGGCTGGGACGGATAACCCGGATACCCAGGTAGGGTGGGTACTGAGTAGAACCCGGGTACCCATCACATTACCTGGACCAGTTATTATCATGTAACATGATATTAATTAGCTTACTTTGTTAACCATGTGCCGCGGTCATTGTGGATCAGATAAACATGAAACCCTAGTTTCACAACGTGTTAGATCATAATGTATACCTCATGTATAAGGAAGATCACTCGCATATAAACCTGGGTGAAAAAAACAAGCTGTTGGACATGAAAATGAATTTTTATAAGGTCTCTGTAATTCATGGCTCCTGACAATAAAGTCTGACTTCGGCCAGTCGAGCGTTAATGAGCATCTATCATGTTGGAAGATTGAATAAGTCACGCACAAATCACTGTAGCTCGGTGTCAGTAAGGTGTTGTCTTTTCACTCTGGACAACAGGGTTAAATTCCTTTTATGTGTCATAACAAAAGACATAAAGAGATGGGAGTTGTTGTTTCCTTGCTTGACTCTCAGCATTATAAGGACAGAACAACACTTTTACTGGCGCTACTAAGCAATTGCTACATGCAAAACGCACACAATTAATTTCAAATGTACACTTTATTTTGGACAATAAAGAGTATTTATTATCCCCCGCCGGCGGGGGATATAGAAATGAGTGTCTGTCCGTCTGTCCGTCTGTGTGTCCGGGCTTTTCCATTCCGGCCTCAAACTTCAAAACTATTCAATATATTTTGCTGAAACTTTGTACAGGTATCAACCAAGTAGTCTAGATGTGCCTTTTGCTATATAGAAATTTGAGAATTTTTTTTATTCTTATTTTTTCCGAATGCAAACAGTCTGGACTTAGAACCAAGAAGAGGGAAAACTATATTCCGGCCTCAAACTTCAAAACTATTCAATATTCTTCCTGAGCGACGTCTAGAGGTGTAATGATACAGAGCGGTTGTGATCAATACATATACATTTATCAACATATTTGCAACCCGAGCTGCGAAATAACACTGTTGTATGGAGGGGTCCCCCCGACTTTCAAAAATTTGTACATGGGCAGGTATGGTGAAAACAATTTTGGACCTCGCCTTTCAAAAATTTATGCATGGGCGGGTATGGGGAAAACAAAATTCCTGGATCTGCCCCTGCATACTATCTCATATTTAGGCTCCAATCCTATTTCTTTATGTCTCTTGATGATATTGAGAACCACTCCTACCATGTTCATTGATTGATCAAAGTTTTGTTCTCGTGGCGAACTGCGGAGCATTAGTACAGCGATTGTCATGGAGTGACTCCCGGAGACAAGTCGACTCGCAGACCGCGGCCACGGCTAGCAAACTGAGAGACGGCCGTGAATAATTCTAAGTTCCGTGTCAGGGAACCGGAATGAGGTACCTAAGGATTGCTTATAGCCCTCCCGGACCATTCCAGACCCGCAAGTTAAGGGTTAACATGATATATGTATGACTCTTCTGTGTAAATTATCAAGCCTAAAGATGTTTTGTGCCTCCAAGATATTAAATGCTTCTCATATCATGAGCCTCTGTACATTTATCATCATCAGGACATATTGCTTGTGTGAAATCAACTGATATTTCCTAGGAAATGCGTTTTAACAGTAGATTTTGCACAATGCCCTGCCACCGTCAACTACATGACATCACACTGCTTTTACATCATTTAATAATGACATCACAATGGTATGACATCATCAAATCAAAAGTTAAATGGTTGTACTGAGATGTACACTTTTCATTGAACCGTAGTGAAGAATGATTTTGGATGATAAATAGAATCTCACCTCGTGAACATATCAACACTCGTTGGTAAAAGTTTGTAACTTCTATGAACTCATGTTGATATATTTGATATCAGAAGACAAATCGTTGAGATTCTCTATACATATGTTGCACAACAACCGGTATGTATATCTGGCCCCTAATCCCATTTCGTGCCTCCAAGATATTGAGTACCACTCACGTTATGAGCCTCTAATCATATATGCCACCACTTCATATCATCTCAGGTGTAAATCCTATTTTTTGGTAGCAGATGAGGCAATTGTAAATTTGTTTACCTCGTAGAACTCAGTGGCCTACATGTTGCTCAAGGTGTCCATCGCTGCTAATCGCAATCACACGTAAATCCCAATTACTCGCTCAAGTGTCTAGGGTATTGATCGCGCTCTGCTCGTCTGTCCAACATGGCCGCTCTGTTATCAGTTTGGTCCAATATTGGGGAGGATGAACTTGGGATCGCAGTGCTCGTAATTTTGGGTTTTCATCAATTGATATATGGTACAAATAATGATAACTTTACAGAGCCAGTTGTCTACAAAATTATAAGTGAGGTGAGGTGAGTTTGGGTTTAACGCTGCTTTCAAGAGTATTTCACTTATATCACGGCTGCTAGTATTATTGCAGGGAGAAAGCCCGCAAAGCCATGTGGCTATGCATTGCGGTGAAACTTGCGAGCAACGGCTGGAACTAGCAAACCATGGGTGATAATGCACTGAAAATCAGTGTAGCATTGCACCCAAACCTTACTGCGTGTAGAACAGTTCTCTTCACAAAATTATAAGACATTACAAATATTGTTTAATGTTTATAAGAATCTTGTTGGTTGGCGGATAAGGTGTTAAGGATCACATTCACGACTTGATAGTGATAGTCTATTCTATCTCTACTTGCTGAGAGGTGTTTCGTCTTCTGATTTTGTGAACTATGCGCAGGAGGAAGTTATATACAATACATATTGGTGAAGTCAGCACTTGCATGATGCTTGTAGATTGATCTTATCATAATTCAGTATACATGTTTATCTGCAATGCATTAAAGATGCACCCATTGTGTTTCATTATATATATTTTTGCTTCAAACGTGCCAAAATACCCAATGTGCTGATTTCAGTTCAAATAATTTCACTCAACTTATCCACTCAGTAAATATATCATAATTACTTGTCTCCAATTAAAATCGAGCAACATCATTATTCATGTGCAGAAACCGAAATTACACTTCCAATTCACATGCACAGTAGTTATATGTCCATTTAACATTATCAACACAAATTTGTTTATTGTTACTTGTAAATCAAAATTTAATTTAAAGTTTTAAGAAACTCCCAAGCATCATCCTACCTGCGTCCATAACATCATATTGGGAAAATGTGAACGATGGATTTGGAATACAATCAAAGTGACAGTCTTTTTCAAAGCTATGATATTATTGGTCCCCAATGGATTAGGTTTTGCCTGCACTAAACTACCTTCAGTATACCCAACTTTGCTGAGCATTGTAAGATAAGGCATAAAGAGGAAACCCCAAGCGATATTTTGAGAGATTGTGAGATTCAAACTGAAAATGATCAAATAGTCAATTTTAAAAAATCATAGTCGTGACTGTAACACATTGTTATTTTATCAATACATTTGAAAATTTGAAACGATACTATTCCTCTCCTATTTTTTTCAAATTTCCCCTCTTTTCTGCTTGAAAGGGTGATACATCAAACTAACACAGAGATCATTTTTATATAAAACAAAATAGCAAGTATATTGCAAGCTGTTTTGCAACGTTTTTAAGAAGTTTGCTAACCTGCATATATGAGATTGACAGGAAACATGGTCATATTGGATCTTAGATCTTATTTCTGTACCAGTTTTAGATCTTTATTGTTGTGAACTGTCTCATATATATAGTCTTAAGTAAGTGTCCAGTCAAAAACTTAAATATCTTTAGCACTGAAGGAACTTCGGAATGTATTTCTGGTGTGAAATATGACAACATGTTGTGTGGCAGGTGACAAGTTGTACTTGTCATCAGAGAAATATTCAACATAGCCTGTACAGGAAGAACATCAGAGGAACAGGCTTGTGTCACTGTCTATCTACAGTTATGAATGGTCATGCTCTTTCGTAAAATGTCCTACTTTCTTATTGGCTGACACCATTCATACAGAGTCCTATACAGGAAGGCCTTTGCAGAGGGAAGAGGTTTTGCATTGCTAGGGGCAAAACAGTTTCAAGCAGAAGCAAGAAGCTTTCAAGTTTAATCCAATTGGAGAAGATTTATAATGCTGTGAACATTGGTTTATTTTCTGTAACTGATTGATCAACCATATTCATCTACCGGTAACGAATATAAGGATATTTTCACTGACTAGGATCCGAAAAACAGATATTGTAGCATTATCACTAGTACATTGTCCACTTACCGGCTGGAAGTTCGGCTTGTATCACAGTGGATGTCATTGCTGAGCATTTGGTGAAGTAATAAGCAACATTGAACATTCTCGTAAGTTTTAGTTCATCAGGCCGGTAAAATCCTGTCATGGGATGGCATCTGTACATCCATCTGTCTGTTAACTTTTCTCATGTTTGACTTTTCATGAACCACTGGGTCTAGAGAGCTGTAATCCTGCGAAGAAGCACCTTCGACATTGGGGATTACAAATTGTAGATTTGATGATCCTTTGGCCAAAATTTTAATTTTTTTCTACCCCCTTCAGAACTGAAAGACTTAGAAAGGTAAAACCATGTGTTCAGACTCCTCATCAATTGAGGGGTTGGGATGGGGTAAGGTTGCAGATATAAATATAACCAATGAAACCTAACCACATATACAGTCCTACCTGGAACAAAATGGGGTAGGGGCATGTTGAAGGAAAGAAGCCTGGCGAAGAAAAGTTAAGCCTTGTAAAGGGGAGAAGCCTGGTGTTGTATTTGAGGAAATGCGGTAGTTCTCAGTGACACACAGTATCAGATTGAGATTTATTGTCTTCCGGTTTCATCGAGGTCACTGAAGTGTTGAAGAATGCACTAGATAGTTGTGCTGTGAACCGTGACAAACCACAATAGTGGTCTTATAAATGTAATGATTAAGTTGATGTTGACGAACTGTAAAATTAAGAGAAACGAAAAGGTATCAGAATTTAAAAAATGAATCTGGATTCTGATCCATGAGAGAGGTGTAATCATGGTTTTGATCAAATGAGATTTATTTAGATTTATGTAGTTAAGGAACTCCCCCCCCCCCCCCCTTCACAATCCACAAGCACAGTATTAGAGAGCATTATGGTACGTTTTTATAAAGTGTCATATTAGGCTAGTTTATAGTTTGGATCCTGGTATATATATAACTGTTAACTATATATAAACAATGGTTACAACATTCAGAAGAGTAATTAGGTGTTAAAATGTGTTGACGTTGAACATCTGGCAGGTGTAAAGATCTGAAGAAAACAACAAAGTAGACATGTCATCACGTTGCATGGAGTCTTTAGGGACAGTTGACGTACATGCAGTGTTGTTGCGTCGGTGTGTATACCGTCACTGCTGTTGATTGGATCAATATCTCCAGACGGAGTGATCTCTCTACTTCCTCTACACAACAAGTAGAGTAACAAGTGCAGATAACTTGAATTCTACTGTAACATCGAGTCATGCTTGTATGATGATGAACAAAGCACGAAATATAAACTGATCTTGTACAAGTACATGTATGAAATTCTGAACGAAAACCTGACAGCTAACCATGCATGATGGCACTGATAAACAGTAACACCGTTATCTTTTGCTTGATAACGGTGTTAGAATCTACACCAAAACGTCGCACTCCTGCAATAAAGAAGTTGTAAATCCATAAAACTTGTTCCCCTTCTGTCTTAAAAAAGTTTGTGAGGTCAATATATTATCCGAAAACTGTCTGAATACAGAAACAAACTTACCACAAACTTTATTTACAATATTGATACAATAATACTGATGTCAAGTCAGAGTGAGCTCCCATTTATACATTTGAAATTTTTTTTGTTTTCAGAGGGCTACTTAAAGGAACTTTATGTATGACAGTTAATCAAATTTAGAGCTATTATAATTCTGTTAAATGCTGCTTATCTTCAAACACATTGTTACATAATTGTAGGAATAAAAGCTGATAACTCTGGGAATTCTTAATCATTTTATGGAGTTTCTTCCCTTTCTAGTGTATGGAATATGAAGTGCTTGTTTGAAAATCTGTAACCTTGCTATTTTGGTTTCATGCATGTATCTTTTGAAGGTTTCAAAAAGTCGTCATTGCAAGTTGGTTATAGCTTATTGTGCCCTGTCCTGTCAAAGCATGGAGTGAGGGACATAATATTCAGCTCAGTACACACGTCCATCCATCTGTCCGTCCCGTTGCTTGTTAGCACGATATCTCATGAACTGTGGCACCTAGAGTCCTCAAATTTGGTACCAGTCTTTATTTGATTTTGATGACCTTGACCTCATTTTCAAGGTCACTACCAGCCCTGTGCCTAGGGTCTTTAAATTTGGCATGAGACTTCAATGGACGACTGACTACCAAGACATCACCTTTACAACAAGTGATTTACCTTTACCTCATTTTAAAACTTTGACCAGTTTTTAAAATGCTGTTAGCCTAATATGATTACAATTGAATCAAACAAGAAAAGCTTACTACGCTGTAGAAACTCTTTGTGTCCATCGTTTTAATCATTTCTTGATTGAAGCTGGGGAAATGGTCAAATAGATGACTGTTAATGTTTTCACTTTCATTATCTCTGAAATTTCTATATATAATTTCATATTGGCAAATGATTCATCTTTATTGGTTTGGGACATCGTCACGTCAGTGGCAAACAGTTTTGAGTATGCCATGCATGCACAGTTTATTCATGGATAGCATACAAAATATCACATGCATTGTACAATCGGTAATAAAATCTATAAACATGATATGTAATATGTATGTATAAACATGTATTTAGTCACCATCCAGCTGTATATTGCTCATTTTGCAATGGTGGAAAGAATATTGATTGATTGTTGTTTTTATAGCTCAGTGATCTGCAAGGGAGAAGTAGTTTTGTTGATCGACAAACAACATACAAGTTTCAAGAACAAAAGCCTCTTCTCCCAATGCCCTGCCTTAATCTTGTATTTCTTTCTCATTAACATCTCATTTCTCATCGGAACTCATGCAAACCTATTTGCAAAATGTAAGATGTGCAGGAAGGATGTCCGAGGCCATTGTTGATTTTAGCACACAATACTTATGTTGATACAATATAAAATCAGGTCAGATCAACTTGGCACATTAACAGTTACCCAGTGGAACCTGCCATTAAACAAACTAGCATTGATGTATACTGTATAGGCAACTATCCAGAGGCTCATGTATCCTCTGTCATATGCTCTCTTACAGATAGATCTCCAGATAACATCTGTATATTGCTACATCATTTGATTTCTTCTAATGGACTAAGAGCACTAGAATGGGGAAAATCTTGTGTTTACATACTCTGACCAGCAAGTTATAATTGTGTATTTGGTCAGGTGACAATTCATGATTCCAAAAAGATCTATTACGGGTCTTCAAACTTAAAGGGACACCGCATAGAGAATAAAAATCAGATAATGTGCTGATTAACATATCTGCTAACAAGTCACAGACACCGAATTTCAGACAATTGACGTAATTTGTAATAAAAACTACTGCATGTAGACAGTGAAGTGAAGAGTAACTTGTTAGCAGACACTCCAATCAGCTTAGTGAGATAAAGATGAGACTCATTTTTATCGTCGACACAGTGTCCCTTTAAATAACAGGAGAACCAGCGCCAATGTCTCTACTTGCAGGTAGAGGGAATTCTGTAATCTAATGGATGCACTTCGATGCAGTACTATTTCTACCAATAGCAATGGATATGACCCTTCTGCTGTATAAATAGTAATTAAATACTGAATGATATCAGCAGTAATGAGCATCGATTAAGAGCCCTATTGATGTGTGATATGAAACACTGGCACTAAGGAGTTGACAGTAAATCCTCTTTATCGATCATGGTAGGATGATATGGTGTATTAATCACTCTTTATCACCTGCATAGATAAACAATATGACATGTAATCGTTGGAAACTATTAGCCATCCATGACTCTTCCTTGAAAAGATGCTCTCTTCTTTTACTCACTACCGTAGGTTAACAAATGTATCTCTGACAATAAATTCATCTGATTGGTAAAAAGTGTGAAGCCTTGTATGCTAAATAATGTACGCAAAGTCTTTTTGACAATGTAACATATGGTGTGCTAGGGGTCTCTGATTGGTTCTGTGAACAAGTGTTTAAGTTCATGTTATTTTTAGGGATGTAACGATTAAGATTGAACTATCAATTTATTGCGTTAGTTGCTGTGCCGATAGTACTTTATTGATAGTTATTTAAAAAACGATTGATAGTGTTGATAGCATGGCTAACTATCAATAGTTCAGTCAATTCAGTTGTTTACTTGAATCTCAAAGTGAAATTCGCACACAAATACACGTTTTAGATTTCAATAATGCCAGAACACATTACTTACAGCTTGAAAATTTATAAAACTAAGTAATTCTGTCATTGAAAAGTTAGTAGTTGTGTCACTTTGGACAAAGTCATTTCACAGTAATGACAATAAAACACTGTTTATTCTGGAAATTGTTTCATTTTGTTTATTGATAAACTATTGCAGTAGTGGAATTGATAGACAGGCAGTAGTTAGTCACAATACTATCGCAATAGTTCCTTGTGGGTCGATAGTCACCCCTAGTGATTGGCTGTCCTGCATTGAGGTGAGAGCTGTAACTCCAGGACATAGTTCTACACAACTCATTTCAAGTACTGGTAGATGTATTATTTACAGTTCTAGTATAACATAATGCAAAACAACCATAATCACTTCACTGAGGTAGATAAAGTGATCATTTAACATGAATATTTCCTTTGCGTGTAAGAAATGTGTGCTTGCTATGAACTTCAGTGCACGTGTTATCAATATGAATGCAACTTTTAAAGATTTTATGTCTTTAAGTTGGAAAAAAATGACATAAAAGAATAAAAGTGGCATGTAATAAATTGTTACAGTTTCGTTAAACCTGACATGTGACGAGCAACACAACACTGACATGTTGACAGTCGGCCGTTTCCTGGTTGTCTGTTTCAAAGCTGATTACAATCTTTTACTTCCATCTCACTTCCCTGCATCATGGGAATGTGCATTTGCATATCACATTTTACACATAAATAGATACACATTTTATACATAGTATATGAATACAGAGACAATAAATAACTTAATCATTTACCTGGTACATGATGTGTCTGCAATAGTTTGAGATAGACTATGTTAAAGGGGCATTAGCACCTTTTTTGCCAATTTTATTTTTTCAAATTTCCCATTTATAATGATAGTTTATGTCATTTATTTTTACTGTAGAGGGTAAAACATCTTATTACACAAACCAATTATCTGTAGTGGTTATAAAACGGTGTTGCGTATACAGAAAAAATTGCATTTATTATTTCTAATGACAAAAATGATTTCCATGGCATTACGGAACCATGTACATTCATTTTTAGCCCATCAGGCCTGAAAGGCCCGATGGGCTTATGGCATGGCATGGTGTCCGGCGTCCGGCCGTCCATCCGTCCGTCCATCTGTCCGTCCATCTGTCCGTAAATTTTTCGCTTTTTACGACTTCTTCTCCAGAACCAATGACTCCACAGAGCTGAAATTTGATGTGCAGACTCCTTGGCCAATTGGGATTCTAATTTGTAGATTTCGTGACCCCGTGACCCCAAATGGGGTCACAGGGGTCACATCCTTAAAAACCTATTTTCATCTTCTTCTCCAGTTCCAAAAGGTCTAGAGAGCTGAAAAGTTGTGTGCAGACTCCTTGGCCAATGGGGATTCTAAATTGTAGATTTCCTGACCCTGTGACCCCAAATGGGGTCACAGGGGTCACATCCTTAAAAACTATTTTGATCTTCTTCTCCAGTTCCAAAAGGTCTAGAGAGCTGAAAAGTTGTGTGCAGACTCCTTGGCCAATGGGGATTCTAAATTGTAGATTTCGTGACCCCATGACCCCAAATGGGGTCACAGGGGTCACATCCTCAAAAAACCTATTTTGATCTTCTTCTCCAGTTCCATAAGGTCTAGAGAGCTGAAAAGGTGTGTGCAGAGTCATTGGTCAATGGGGATTCTAAATTGTAGATTGTGTGACCCTGTGACCCCAAATGAGGTCACAGTGGTCATGATCTAAGAACCTTTTGCTTGTTATCTTTTGCTTGTAAACAATAACTTAAATATTCAACTTTAGATAGTAAATAAATGAAATCCTGATGAGCTACAGAGCCCATGGCTCTATTTTTTAACTTGATTTTCCAAAGAGAGAAGGGTATTTTACTATAGGTGACATTATTTTTCAAATACATTTCGACTTATTTAGTGCTACCGCCCCTTTAAGTTAGTGACCAATCAGGGACTATTTTCTTTAAAGAGTTTTCCTGTAAATTGTATGATTTTGCACTGATTAGTTAAAGTGTTAGATATTATCAATTTGTTGAACTAAAAAATTTTTTTTTAGCTGCTCTTGATAATATCATCCTCTATCTGATTTCCCTGTTGTATCTTATAGCTGTATTGCGGATGCAGTACTCATTCAATATTCATGCTCTCATATTACACAAGTTTATTACTATACTGATTATGATGTAACCATGAGAGTAGCACGGTCACTATAGTCGTTTTTTTAAAACCTAGTTTAACCTACTGTATGTTTAGCTGATAAGGCCTATAAGAGAGTGTTTGATTAGACAACACTCGGGTCGAGTCGGGTTAGGTTTGTGCATGCTCAGTGAGGATGGAGTGTTGTTTTAATCAGACGACAAGAACAAGACCCGCGCGTTTCAAAGATGGCGGCGTACACAGCACGCCTTTCGTTTATTTTAATCGAATGGTAGAGAGCAATGATTAGGAAGAGATTGATAAAACAATGATCAAATAATTATTTCACATTTCTTTTCAAAGAATCTAACATGAATAAAAACTTACCCTTGCACATTCTCAGTGGCCGCCATCTTTGATGACGTCACAACACGCCTCACTCGCGCGAAAATGACGAGCCGACACTTGACCTAGTTAGCGGTCCCCAGTGTGGGGTTCGTGGCGTTTGATTAGCGAATCCCACTCGACTCGACATGGGTGTTGACTAATCAAACGCGGCCTAGGGTACAGATGGGCTTACCTTGTATGGGATGTGCTTCCTACAAATTTTACATTTCTGACTTCCACACACCCTCAAAGCTGACTTCTTTGCAACTAGTAATGTTGGGCAGCTAAAATTTGGAGAATATATTCTTTGTTAGATTGAGACAAGATTTTAAAATTTCATTGGCTTACTTTAAAGTATTTTCTTTATAATACTCTATTCTGATTGTACAAGCCATATCAATTAACCATACACATAATTTCCTGTCCAAAACAGACCACGTTGTAAACATGTTTAGCTGTCATTGGCACCGTTGAAAGAGAACAGTATAAAAAGTTGTTTGTGCAAGCGATTGTCTGACATTCTCCGCACAACACATTTGTCCTGTTGCAGTCATTACAATATGTGCTTCTTGTGGAGAAGAAAACGGGGCCGATTCTCATTTCTTTGTGATTGTCACGACGATCGAGCATCACAGGGTTTCCTTGGCAACTAGCCACAATTGATGCAATGCAGTGTGGGAGTGGAACTGAAGAGGGGGAAATATAGGTAAACAATCTCATGAAGTAACGGTTTATTTGTGTAATAAAGAGCCATGTAGCCTGTTGAGTGTTGGGATCAAGTGGTTTCAAATTCCATTAGAATCTCTCTAACTTAGTTTGGATGGTGACAAAGCCATATTGTCATGAGTTGCTGTACCACCTTCGGTTCGCTAGTTGCCGTTAGTAGCGCCAGATTTACCAAAATACCTAACCACAATAGGGTTGGCAGTTTTCTTCCTGCAATAATACCTGAGCAGACATGATAAACCAAATACTGTTAAAGTGCATTTTACCAAAATTGGCACCATTTTATAAATATCTCACCCTTCTGTTGTTAAAAATTAAATAAATGGACTGACAGTTGAATTATGTTGAGCTGTTTATTTTGAGTGATGAAACATCGTTACTGACTTGTTAATCATGATTTAGGAATATACAAATATTTAAATATCCTGGTGAAGCAGGATGATGGTCAACATACTCTGTCTATTTCTTTGTTAACTTTTGCTTTCTGACAATTACACATGTTAACATTCGCATAAATTTGATGTGATAATTTTGATAGATCGACTCTATGATATTTGCAATCATATGAGACACTTTCAACATAAGTAATCAGTATAACTTCTCTGGCTGTGATACCGAAGGGATGAGAGTGTCGACACTATTGATGATGATTGTAACTATTGCTGACACATAAAGGCTATAGATTTACATGCACACCACTTCTGCGGTACCCTGGGAGATGCGCTGATGAAGATATATTCCTCCATTTCGTATCTAGCCGACACATACAGTGGTAGTTCGGTGACATGATTGAAAAGGCCTCTTATTAACCCTGCTGTGGTAATCCAGCAGAACAGGAAACCCACATCCTAACAGAGGGAACATTCTGGATGAGTCAAGTGAAGGCGGACAAGCGGAGAATCATCATTTCACTAAGACTTCACACAAAGCAGGCCTCAGTATTTCAATCTCTGTTACTACGCGTATCGAAAGGTTGCTTAGATACAAAATGAAGCAGACAGCCGGAACAGGAATATTACTGCAACTAAAGGAGCTGTTCAATTCATCAGTGACAAACCATTCCAAGTGTCCAGTGTGCAGGAATCACAGATTGTTAAAGGGATTAATGTTATTACGACAGCTCAAGAAAGCCTATCCTGGAATATTTCCGAACCAGGAAGTAAAACACTTAATCTACTTTGCATCCTCCTAAGGGATAGCGTTAATGGTGTCCAGTTGTGTAGTTCTGGTTGTGTTAAAATAAAAAAAAAAATTGGTTTTATTTCCCATCAGATGTTTATATACATAGGAAAGAGTGGACATTTATATACAACATATGTGTGACATATAATGTGATATAATATGGCTATGTTCGAGTATTGCAGTTGTGGTTATGTTGATGATGATCTGTGTTACAACTGACATTCACACTGACTTATTATACACGCTCAACACTCTGTATTGTCAGGGCCAGTTGATGAACATATATATGCCTCAAACTCCTTTGCCAGATGATGTAAATCTGGTTGATCTCTGTTCTTCATACTCGTCTGACATTTGATTGGTTGCTTTATCTGAAATGGAGAATAAGGGCCCAGACAAAGAAAATATTTTTATATTCATAATATCTGATTCTTAAAAATCCTTTCAGATGAAACAATTAGAAAATAATCTGCGAATTTGTCTCCTTGAAAAAACATGTTTTGCTGATTATCACTGATAACTTTCCTCATTTTCATCCTGGCTATTCAAAACTTTGTGGAATTAATCACCATAATCTTATCATTTGTAAACTGTTAAAATTTAAAGGAAATTGCGCGTATTTAGCCAAATTATGGTGAACTGTTTTTTTAACACCAAACTTATGTTTACATTCACGACGTGCACCCGATCATTGCAAATTCTTGCGGACAGTCCCTGATCACTGCAGAACAGGATGTTCCAGGGGGAATGTATAGCCAATTGTACTGCTGTTGACTATCATCATCAAAATGAATGGTCTTTAGGGGTCAAGCCCCTTGCAGGATTTGAACCCACACCCTCATAGTAAGGCAATTATCGCCAGCACTGACTGTACCAACGGCTTATCACACGAGGCCCGTGGTCGTGTGGTAAGCTAAGAATTTGTACTGTTGAAGCTAGTGTTATCCAAATGTAACAATGTTAGATTTTTCACTAGCTAAATGGCATGTATTTCCAGGAATAGTTTGGTAATAATTAATGAAGCAGATAAACAGTTATAACTTAAGAGTATAAGCTCCTGTTTCCTCGACTTGTTTGTGCAGCTTGTTGCCTGTACACACTTCTACCACATGTCTTCTCTCATCTGTTGTAAGTGTTTACTGCATATGTCGGCAACAAACTTTGCTTAAATTGATGAACTCCAAAACAGTTTGGTTAGCCAAAAGAACATGGTGACTTGTTGATGATCTGTTTCCTGGTTATGACAAAATCCAGGGGGGAAAAGGGTGTTAAGATAAGTAGTTGTAGGTCGATAACTTTAGAGATGAGATCTTCATGAAATGGAACTGGTCCAGGTTTTATTGAAAATTTATGCAGTGTGTTTTATGATGACGAGAAAATGTTTTGTGACTGTATGTGCACACTCTGCATTTAGCGTACATGCTGAATCCATCAACCTGTTTCATCAGGGTGTTTGTCTGTAGGATTTCTTATTAACCTGTTGGTGTAAGACGGGCTAGACTCATAATGGTTAAAAATAACAAGATAATGAAATGACTTAAAATGAAGTGATATTGACAGTCCCTGAATGAGCTTTCAAGTCAGTACATTTCATTGGCAGACAATATCCATGTTAAAGATAGTACTGCATAACCACCAATACTGACAGTCCTCAGTTAAGAACACCAATCAAAACGACCATCAAATTTTGAAATTTCAAATCGCGACATTTCATTGGCTGACAATATGCATGCTGAAAGAAGTACCGGTAAGCAGTACAAGAGTAACCTGTCGTACACAATCAGGGTCTTAAGTAGTCTTGCAGATTAAAATACCATAATGCAGTATGGTGGTTCATCTGTTCGATTACATCCATCGAAATGAGAGCTCCTGGATATTAAACAGGAAGAAAATGGTTCAAGTTATGCTTTCCTTAAATCCTATTTAGTAGACTTCTATGACTTCAGTTGTACAACAGGCAGCTTGTAGCACAATTGGTTACCATCAGAGACATAAGCAGCCTTCTCAGTGCATTACCAGAGACTGGTCATTTATTTCTATTGCACACAGCTCAATTGTGTAAGATTGCGGTGGTGTGGTTGTACAATACATGTAGTAGACGTGGGAGAGTTATGCCAGCAAGCTTTAATCAGTCAGAGTTCTTCACATAGATCACACAAACCTAAGGACTGCCAGTGTTTGGCACCATCTCAAAGATTTCAGTTTTTAGGGGCTCCCTGTAAATAGCTATGTAGTATTCTAGTGACCCAGTACCTTGCTGCAGAGAACTACGAGTCAAGCATGACAAAGTTCTGTTTTTCTTTGCCCTGTTTTCCATTGCAACTTCTGTTCCCAAGTGTCTGTTTTAGAAGAGTTCTATAGATATTCTAATGTTTTTAATGGGAACCCCATTTTTAGCTCATCAGTCTATATTAAACCTAAATATAAGCTCTTTTTTCTGAGACTACAATATAGGCTAGGGAACATGAATTTGGCAGAGATTGTTGTTGAAATGGCAGTTTAGTGGCTGAATTACATCTTTTTACAACTTCCCATGGCAAGGCATAACTCCTGCCAGTCTCCATCACTAGCTGATTTAAGCCTTGCAGTATTTCCTTAGGTTTCCATGCTAGAAAATCAGACCCTACTTCAATCATTCACATCTGATACCATTGTTGCTGATAAAAACAAGAATCTCTACTCATACTTTGAGTATTTCATAATGATTCAGAATTTTTAAAAGGCCGACAGGGCTAGTAGAAGCTAACATTTACTAGCTCTGTGTCATTTTTACTAGCCTCGGGCTGAAGGACTAATTTCTAGCCCTGCTTTACAGTAATAATGTGTGAGAAGCACTTTGAGCAAGGTTCGTGTGGAAAAGTATGCCATACAATAAAAAAAATCAAATCAATATTATAATTATTTAACACAAGAATCTCCTAAGTGACCACCTGCTCTCCGTGTTACCTCAGCGCCAGACGTAACATATCCTCACCCTCTCTTCTTCTTTCCCCTCAGGGACTTATAAAGTCTGGTGAGTGAAGCTTGCGTAAACTACTAACAACTCAGGAGCTGTCCGGCTGTTTACAAAGCAACAACCTACAATAAATTGATCCCTGATGTTGTCCGATCAGTGGATAAAACACCTAGGGAGGATGTCAGGATGATATAGATTACAGTTAGACAAACAGTGAAAGTATTTGAAAATTGTTTTTAAACTTGAAAAATGAAATTACGTACAATACCTTCGAGGCTGGAGGTGCTCCTCACATCTATTACCCTACGGAGCCTCTGCGAGAACAAGACTTTCTTTAATTTGATAAACTAACTGGCGAAAAATAAGAGACTTTAGAAGATTCATTCTTGAAAAGAAACGGAAAATAGATTTGCTTTAATTTGATAATCTAACTGGCTAAAACAAGGGGCCACAGCATCTGAATTCTTGAAAGCTATTTTCATGTTCTTTTCAAGAACTAAAAGCATCTAAATGCTGAAGTCTTGCATGCAGATGCTTTGGCCAATGTGGATTATAAGTTGTAGATTTGTTAAATCACTGACAACTACTTCTGGATATAAAAATTTCAGCCTTATATAATTTGCTATTTAAAGCCTTATGTCCTTCTTCTAATCATCAAATGGAAAAAGAAGGCTGAAATCTGATTTTATGAAAATTCATGAAAATATTTTAGAGTTTTTGCGTTTCCATGACAACAGTAAGGAAGGAGAGAAGCTCTATGCAAGTGATGTGTTGTGTTTATTTCTGTCTGGGAGATTGTTAACATGCTCTGAGATATCTGGGAGGGATATAAATAGTTATAACTCACACATGCTCATAATCACATGCTTGGACAACAATTTGCATGTTTATGTGAGCTTATATCATCACATGCTGTGAGTGATATATACATTATACACTGTCTAGTGCACTTCAAGCAGATGAGCTTCCCTTTGATTAAGTGTGTACTTTTAATAACTTCCTTGATAGGCATTTTAATTACATTATTTACTTTTACACTTTGATTATGATGTGTAAAGTTTTATGAAGTATGATATACTCTTCTTTTATTACCCATATGGTTGAAAATAACCGAGTTAATATTATTGATATTGATGTGCACATATCACATTTGCCTAGCAACCATTGCCTCACCGCGACCTCCCGTATTGTGTCGTCTGTGACATCATACAACGATTGTTCGTGACGTCACTGTAGCTTGCCATCGCAAGAGAAGTGGGCCGTTTCCTGGCTATTTTTACACGAATCAAATGGAATAAAATGGGTTATAAAGAAATTATTACACTCGAAAGTGTGTCATATGACTTTTACGAAACTCGTGCAAATTTGTGTATAACCCTCGCTCTCGGTTGGGCAATAAAAATATTCACACTCATTTCTTAAAAGTCAAATGACACACTTCCTCGGGTAATTATCTCTATTTATCACACGGGGCGGGAAAGCTCAGTGGTTAGCATGTTCGTCTTCGGGATCAAGAGGTCCGGGCTTTGAATCCCGCCAGGGGCACGGAAACTTTGTCTACAGTAGAGAACTGTTCTACGTGCAGTAAGGTTTGGGTGCAATGCTGCACTGAATAAAAGCGTAGTACCACCCATGGTTTGCTAGTTCCAGCCGATGCTCGCAGGTTTCACCGCAATGCATAGCCATATGGCGCTGCGGGCTTTCTCCCTGCCATAATACCAGCAGCCTCGATATAAGTGAAATACTCTTGAAAGCAGCGTTAAATCCCAACTCACCTCACCTCACCACCTCTTTATCAAACATTCAAAACAGTAAAATAGAAGATAGATACAATGTTATATTCATCTTTAAAAACTGTAATAATTGTTTGGGACTTTCATATATTAAAAAAAAACACCCATGCACCCAGTGCAATCATTTGGATTATTTATTTGAATATATCATTTTCAATAATTTGTGACAGCCAACTTTTTATCAAGCAGTTCTTTAATCAGAAAAACAACAACTAGACTCTAGATATTTTGTTTTCAATTTGACATTTGAACACTGATACAGGTAAACATGTGGGTGTTTCTTGTCACACATCTGACTGATAGGACAGAAAGCAAACACACTTTTGCTGAATATGTAAAACTTTATACGAAGAAGTGTATGATTAATGTTTGTCCTTCTATTTTCTCTGTAATCTCCACCCACGACTTGATACAATCAGTTTACAGTGTTGGCGTTAGCGTAGTGAACAGTGAGGTCATCATGGCCATGCCTTTCACTCATGGCTGTACGATGTTTGAAATGTAGATGTTTTCAAGAGTCTCTCGTGTCCTTCTTCTCTTCCCTTGTCAAATCTGGTATACTCAAGGACATCATTAATGAATGTTTCTACTACACGATCTCTCAAGAAGATGGTCGTCAGCAGTTTTATCATTGGAAACGTTGCTAAATCAAATTGATACAAGGGTCATTCAGGCAAGTTTGAAATCAGGTCACAGGATCACTTCTGAAAATTTAGAGACAATTAACCCAAAACCATTTCAATTTCAGAAAGGGGATACATACTTGCTATCCCTTCTCCTAGTTGTGCCCAAGGCTTTAATCTGTAAATTATTCCCTATGAATGTGTGGGTAGGGAACAAGACGGATAGACCAGTCATTGTAGCCTTCTGAATCCAGAGTTCCAGAGTGTACCCAACAAAACAACTAAACAAACAAAACAATGAAAAAAAACCCCCACATTGAGTGAGTTTAGCTTACGATACATCTAGAAATGGGGCTTTGTCCTTTATACTTTTCTGAATGTTTCCCACATGAAAATGATCAATGAGTTTCTCATCCAAAAATTTTAGACTTGATATTAGTTGCTTTTACCATTCTGGTGTTCCTAAAGTAAAATTAGAAGTTAAAGACTGATAATCAAAAACGAAGAAATCTTTCTTCAATTGTTTTTGTTTGGTTTTTCAATCTCAGAAAACAGGAATTTGAGAGCAAACTATCATTGCAGTTTCTTCCAATGTCTCTCATTTTGCTCTACTTGAACCCTTCCACTCAGTAAATATGACCTTGTGTTGTACACCTTTTGTAATGTTATCTCTCATAATCTCCCATTTGTCATAGGTTATGCAAAGCTTATCAGCATTGTGTGGAAGTCATTACATACTTACCTATTAATGCGTGAACCACCCTACTGTATAGACTTGCCGCCAGGCTCTTTACTGGACTGTTGTGAGATCACAAACAACTGGACTTGTAGCAGAGGTCAAAATATATACATTCTTAGTGATTTTGTTCATAAAATATGTGATAAACATCATATATTCAGTTTTGTCTAGACTTTATTAAAGGCTCTTATTTTATAAGAAAACATGATTTTCTTTATAACAACTTCTTTTTTTGTGAAGATACACAGCATTTCAGAGCATATGCTCACTTCTTCATCAGGTTGAATGTGGGATATAACAATGGATATAAAATCAATTTACATCTCCCATATTGGCACCCCTCAGATATCCCAATCACCCTTTTCACATTGTTTAAAGGGACACCGCATCAAAGATAAAGATGAGATCAGATTTATCTACCTATGCTGATTAGAGTGTCTGCTAACGAGTCACAGAACCACAATTCAGACACTCTTATGTAATTAGTAATACAACTGTAATATCAACTCCTTGTATACAGTGAAGTGAAGCGTGACTTTAATCAGCATATGTAGATAAATCTGATCTCATCTTTATCCTCGACGCGGTGACCCTTAAGCAGTGTAGAAAACGAACGAAAATCCAAGCCAGACAACCGGACTGGTAACTGATATATATTACCAGTCCGGAAGAAAACCTACCTGTCCAATTTTCAACACTCACATAGAACTTACTGCAAGAATCAAACATTTGTCATACATCTGGTTGAACATGTTTCTCATATTTCATTACTCAACAGCTGGCCTGTTTAATAAATGTCAGCCAAATTTTCACAAAATGTTTTTATTATATGGCGAGCAGTGACATACTGGGATTTATCAGTGAAATAAACTGTATCAAGCTTCAGTGAAAATAACTTATATTTTCACTGCGAACGGTGACTGATATAATTTGACGTCATAAAACAATGGTCTCACGTGGCGAATTGGCTTATGACGTCACAGTGTTACTGTGGTGATGGGCTGTTCCTAGCGGCCGCTCAGCGTGAAAATGACCCTTTTGGGACGTAATTACATGGATAATATCATATAATAAATAGAATATGCGTCAATTCTTGACAAATACCATGTTTATCTCATCTCGTGAGGTAGAAAAGTTGAATATTTTCACTCGTGGCTGCGCCACTCGTGAAAATACAACTTTTCTACGCCACTCGTGAAAATATAACTTTTCTACCTCACGAGATGAGATAAACATGGTATTTGTCAAGAATTGACTGATATCCTCTACACTTTTCATTTTAGCTTGACTATCGGTTTGTAATCAGTACATAAAAGGCAGTGCAAAGAGTTTATATATAAAGCGTTCAGTTACGCTGGTTATTGTAATTTGGACTTAATCTTTTACAATACCATTACCCTTCAGACTGACGAAAGATTACCCTGCCTGTTATTGTGAAAAATATGTAGTAAAAGGCTAAAATATCTACCCGACCACCGGACAGGCTGCTTTTGAAATTTCACCGTCCGACTGGAAATAAGACCGTCTCGGACGGTCGGGTAGGCGGGAGTTTTCTACGCTGCTTTAAGTAAGGCTCCGGGTGCAGTTACTTCCTTGATTACGATAGTCACTTATAGGGATGTACTGCATGTCCATGTTAGATAAGATTTCCTCTTTATCTTAAGGGTGCATCAATTGTGTTTCATAAAATTTTATATGGCTTTAATACGTTCCAACTTAAAACATGTGCTGTTTACAATACAAATAAATTCACTCAGCTTTCATATTTATGGCCAAACGCAAATATATCAAAATTAATTACTAGTTTCCAATTAAAATTGAGTAACATCATTATGCAGAAACTGAAACTGCACGTCCCATTTACATGCACAGTAGTTATGTGACCTATTAAACATTATCAACTCAAATTTGTCTTTTTGTCTGTTAAAAATAAGATTCCAAATTACATTTGACCCATTGGCGCACACTACACGCTGTGCATTGTCCGGTTTTCGATCAGAAATCACTCCTTTTACCTTCATATCGTCAATATGATAAGTCTACTATGGTAGTTTTCGATAACTGTCGGTACATCTCGATAAAGTAGCACCACTTACAACGTTTGTAATATGTGACCCCAAACAACACAATGGATGTACCTTTGATTAGGGCCTGTTCTCACAGTACAATTTGTATTTACGACTTGTACTGACCAAAACTGGTTGCTCTTGACAACATCCAAGTTGTGTCGACTTACCAACTGATGTACATACAATACAGTATGTGTCGATACTACAGCTACATACTACAAGTTGGAACTACAAATCACACAGTTAGTCTGATACTTCCATTCTAAAATTAATCACCATTTCATCAAATATTGAAAAAGAGATAGAAAAACTAAATTCTCAGAGGCTCCTTTTCAATATTAAAAAAAATGGTAAATATTTGTTCATAGTCTAAGTGACAGACTGATTTCCCAGGAGAATGGAACCTTTACTGAGTAACTGAGACATGATGAACAATGAACAATTTTATCACTATTTGCAGAGTGTAAAAGAATATTTTTTCAATTGATGTTACCAGCTGTTGCACGCCAAAGAAAACCAACCTCAAGTCACATTTGAAGAAATGTTATCTCTGAAATTGTTATGGTTTCTTTTCCATGACAATAAGACTGAATTTGCTTAATTTGCCTTATAATGGTCAGTTCAAATCGCAATTCTTTTAAGAGGCTTTGAATTTGCCGTTATTGTCTAGGAGAGATGTCCTTTATAATGAAAGGAACCAACCCTGCTTTGTCAAATGTCAACAAAATTGCCTAAATATGATCAATTTGTCACATAATTTTATTTCATAAAGACGATAACGTAGACGACTGCAATCTACGTAAAGTGGTCAAACTTAATCTATGCCCAGTCCAATTTGAACTAAACAAGGTGAAAATTGATCATTTTCTAATTAGCTTAAGTCCCGGCACTGACTGCCTGAATAGAGATCACTTCATTTAATAGCTCTCCCAGACTATGGTGTGCTCCTTGTTTTGACAAACGTAGACATTCCATCGTTTTCCTTTAATCTATCGGACTTGGTCACTGACAGGTCAGTAATTAGTTTCCCCTGGGAGGAATCTAATATGTCTTTACAGGCAGGCAATGCTGAGAGGTGACAAGCCAGTTACCTCCCTTGGCACTCTGGATCTATTTCCTGTATGGTCTGTAACAGTTACTCAATAGGAATTGTATAACAGTATTAAACTCTGACTGACCTGATTGAAATCAGCCCTGATGATTGTTAGTTGTTATGTATGAAAAGATTACTGTTTGATATTATTGCGGGGGGAGGGAATTAGTGATTGTAAAATTTACTTGAGTTTTGAAAATGTCTTGATTCTCCTATGTGTCAGAGATTATTACACAGTGGAGGGTGTAATTGTTCCTCGTCTCGTCTCTCTGGGTATCAGCGAGACAGTGTTATATGTACATACCAGAGCTCTTCAAGCAGGAATTCTGAAGCTTCATCATTCTCTCTGAATTAGCACAAAGTGAGAGGCAATAATGTCTGACATCCTCGGGCATGTTGTACTTGTTTCTTAAATATATATGCATGGAAATACATTACCTACTCTGTGGCTACAGACACTAATGATCATTATGTGTGTTGGAGAGAGTTCTTCTCATCCAGTTGTTCCTATTTTCAGTAAATAAATAGATCGATGAAATATTGTTAAACCTTCCCCATATATTCAGTTGACAGTTAGTTTCTGAACCCGCTGAACAACTTTCAGGACAAAAACGAATTCCGATCGCGAACATCTTGTACCCCCCCATCATCATTCAACCATATTCACATGTTTCCAATACATGCCCCGCCCCGCCACATCCTCAACTCACCCTCAACTCCTCAGACCCTCATGTCATCATTGACAATTTAGAAAAAGATAATGGATGAGTATAAGTGAAAAATAGTTAACAAACTAAACCAAATTTTCAACAAAGCTTTCATTATCTTCAGATCCTGCTAGTGACATCGAGTCGGCACCAGGACCGGTGGGTGGTGCCGGGGGGAGGGGTGGAGCCCGAAGAGGAGACCATGATTGCAGCCTCCAGGGAGGCGCGGGAAGAAGCCGGTGTCGTTGGACAGCTCGGCAGGCACCTGGGAAACTTTGAGGTGAGTGGTTATCTTCTTGCTTCTTGTGGATAATCGATCGAAGCATCTGCAAGTGTACACTTGACTGGATGAAGTAGATCAGCAAGAAGGTGATCTGCCTCTATGTTTCTACCTACTTTCTTCAAAATGTTCCGATGTCGTTCATTCTATGACTATGACTATGCTTTATTTACCTTAGCACCCCATGATCCCCAGGGTTGTATTGTAGCACCAGATTATATTCGAGACCCCAGTTGTATTTGAGGAAATATGGTACACAGCATTTGCATTGACATAAACATTTTAATCACTGCTGGTCTGCAGTCTATACTATTTTGTGCAATAATACTAGCAGTGAAATATTCTTGAAAACGACATTAGACTCCAACTCAACTCACCTTAAGTTATCTCAAAGGTATGGAAAACTTAACAGTTATAATAATCACTGTGATTTGAGTTCAGTATCTCTCGTCCGTGGTGTTGAACTACAAATTGCCTTATTTGCCGTAGAAATTGGTGATCAAATTATTAGCAGGACCAATTTTCAGATTGTAAAAAAAAATAATAAAAATTTAGTGTTGACTGTATAATTTTCTGTGTTCATGTGAAAACGGAACAAACCTTAATTCCGTAGCCGGTCATTGCATCGAAAGTTCTTGTTGATAGTCAAGACAAGAAGCAACTGACCTCTGACCTTGTTTCTGAACATTGCTCGTCACACATCCTAACCGCGGAGAAGATGGAGTAAGAAAGGATCTGATCACACTGGAAGAGAATCAGTATTTAGTTGAAAATAGAGTCTCTATTTTGACATTCAGTTTTAAGACGAGAAGATATTCAGTGTGTTGATGACTGACAGGAGAAGAAAGATTTGTGTCAATACCTCGACTGCACATCAAAAGGAAGAGGATTTTATTCCCAATCTGCAGTCCTCTATCTTTTCCCCTAGTTTTGATGAATGGCAATTTGTTCAAAAGAAACTTGTTTTCACGGTGTCTGTAGGGTTTTTATGGAAATGTTTTTACATCTTTTTGACACATTCATTGATTGAAGATCTTCAGAAAGAATGATTGAAATCTAAAAAATAGCTTCTGAACTTTTTACCTTTGAAAAGAAATGTCAATCTATTGATTTCTATTGTCCCTTGTGTAAAGGAGGAAGATGATAAGTTTCATGCATACATTCCATCAGAAAACTCTTCATTTTACTTCTTCTTATTTAAACTCACTGATTTTTTATGGCCTATGTTTAAGATTCAGTTCCGGTTAAATCTGGCTCAATGCAGTTGCAACTTGAAAATGTGATGTGATAAAGTTTTGGTGACAACTGTTATGTGTTAATGACATACACGTACATTTCATGAAGCAGGTGTTTAAAAGTGTTCAACTTCAGGTGGAATATGGGACTGTTTGTGCCAAGTTGATTATTTATGAGCATGTATAGCATTGCAAAAGATAAAAGGACAAATTTGTTGATAATCTGTATGGATAGAGAGTTGGTTGAGCCAAAATTTCCATTGCCATCTGAGACCAAAAAACTCTACCTATTGTATCTTGTTTGCTATGCATATACAACCCTAAATAGTCAAAAGTATGTGAGTCTCTTGACACAGATATCAAAATGTTCATTCAAGATGTTAGATTGAATAGCCATTGTTTGATATCAACACTTGTCTAAAAGTCCAAGATGCTTGATTAATTAAAGTATGAGTTCTACCGTGAGTATCCGCCATATTGTTATTTGTGCTTTTGTGAAATGAGAAAAACACTATATTTTTACTAATTTTACATTTTCTCTGGTTCAAACTTTTGGCAAATCGTCATTTGACTATGTGAAGCTTCAGGACTTGGCAAAATGAGGCAGAATATAGCAGTATGGTTTAGTGGTTCATGTTTGACTGACGATTCTTGTCATGGTTGTTCTTTACTGTTAGTGTTTTTGACAATTTGTTGGCAGCTTAGCCAATGCTCTTATCATTTAGGAATTGTGACACATTCTTGTTATATGATACATTCTTGGCAGATGTTCCTCATTATGGAGTTATATTTGATCAGACTTTTAATTTTTTTTAAAAACATTATTACTTTTTCAGATTTTCAAACACTGTATGTTTATCTCCAGTCTACCATACCAATGATTTAATATTTAACTATAATCTACCACGTTGATTCGATAGTGATTTATCATTCTATGCCGTGCAGAAATTCTAAAGCCATACATTGATAAATAACGTATTTGGTAATCTTGTATAAAGTACCAGTAACTTGTTAAGCAAAAGCAGAATGCCACGGTTCAACTAATGTATACTAATAATAATGTATTCCTAAGAACACTAAGTTGATTGAGGTTAAAGGATAGAATCAATGGTAAACCTTAGATCTAGACTACTAACGTTTGGTCATGGAAATGAAATTTCTGAAAAAAATCAATTTAAAAAAAAGAAAAAAAAGAAAAAAGAAGCCTCTGTGATTTCTTCATTTTCAAAACCAAACTTTCTTGTCTTGTCATAGACTTGCTTTGTCTAGTTTGTAATTTTAGGGTGACAACAGGTTAGGAAAACCTTAGTAAAGGTTGCTTTGTGAAACAAGGTCGAGCAGTAGAAGCTATGTAAGCTAAGAAGCAAAGTGTTGCATGCATGAGACCCAGTACCTGTAACAATGGGATGATGTTGCAGGCAAGAGACCCAGTACCTGTAACAATGGGATGATGTTGCAGGCAAGAGACCCAGTACCTGTAACAATGGGATGATGTTGCAGGCAAGAGACCCAGTACCTGTAACAATGGGATGATGTTGCAGGCAAGAGACCCAGTACCTGTAACAATGGGATGATGTTGCAGGCAAGAAACCGTACCTCTAACAATAGGATGATGTTGCTTGAGGTTTGTATTACATTGACATGTTCTGTTTCAGAACCAAGACAAGAAGCATCGGACCTCCGTGTACACGTTTATAGTGACAGACTTGTTAGACGAGTGGGATGATTCCAAAAGCATGGGTAAGTTGAACCAGCAAGATCTACATTCACGGAAATAAAAGAAACGTAATGTCGTCATTCATAAAGAAGTCCTTGTTTCTTCAAAAGCTACTGCCTGGTAAAGTCATTGTGGGAAGTCTGCAACAATTCAGATTCTGTGTTTGCAAAAAATAATAATAATTCATAAAATAATTCACTTTGGGCAGAGATGTGGGCATTTTACTCTTGATATATTTTGTGCCTCGAATCTCACCATGACTTTGGCACACAAAGCATTTTCTATAAAAAAAACCTGTAACCTTGATTGGTTATTTGTCAAAAGAGTATTCAGATGAGGTAATCTTTTTTACTTTATGACTTTGACCTTTGAGTCTGAAAGAAGTTGATCTTGCCATTGGTTATTTCTCCTATTGTGAAAAAAGCATTTCAGTGCCTAAAAACATCTCTCTAAGCCGAGTGCAACTATTTCCATTGTGTCAGTCACGGCAAGATGCAAATTGTCTCCTGGTCGCCATAAAACACACCAGTGTCTATTGACCGAGAACATCACAGACGTGTTCCTCCTAAATCCAGCAGCTACTCACAAATTAGGTATTCTTAGACTCGCACACTCTCGGACCTCTGACTCTGTGATTAAATACTCGTTAGCGTAATGGGGCAATAATGAAATCAGACGAGGACAAGTTTGGTTTGAATTATGTATGCGTGAGACAGTGGCCAGAGTTAACTGTTCCTCAACCTTGTTACCTGCAATGAAAATGTTTCCAAATGGCATTTATATCAGAGGAATAGATGTCGGCCATTTTCCAGTTGAGTATTCCCTGTGGCCGTGTTTCTTTGTTCGAAAAGGTTTATTTTCTAAAGTAATGTATTTTGAAAAGAGAATTGATTGTTTTCTTGAAAAATGTTTGTCTTCCAATGTTATTTGTCTTTGAGATTTGTCATTAGGTATTTGCGAGTCACACGCATTTGTTCTGTCATAAATATTCCGTAAGTTATTTGGTGCAGTATCCAGCCCTGTTTAGAAGTAAACATCACAGAAGAAACATGAAGTCATAGCATTGTTCATTGCAGCTATCACCCTGATCCAGAGATGTCTCATTGAAACGTAGCCCCAAAATAGTTGCCCTTATGGATAATAAATGTTCATAGTTTGGTTTCTATTGACGAGAGACTAAGAACGTAACGCCAATATGTTTGCCCTTATGGATAATAAATGTTCATAGTTGGATTTGTATTGACGAGAGACCCAAGATTGGTTTGAGGAACGGAATCCAGAACTATCAGTACAAGCATCTAGCTTCACAATCAGCGTGCTGTCGGTGGACACTTAATAGGTATTTAGTCTCCTTATCTACAAGGTGCAAAGAGTTGTTAACAATCCTATCAGGTAATTGCTTCAAGTTGAGCCAGGGTCGTTAGCGCTGATTGCTCCTGAGCTCTGCCCAAGATTACAAACATAATTCCACCATAAACTAGATATTGTTCTGCGCCAGAGACAGTTGAGGGACCATGAATGGATGTAAACAATCTTTATGTGTTGAAGAAATAAAGCTTCCAGTAAACTCCAATGTTTTGTGTAATGAAGTTAATGTTTTGTGTAATGAAGTTAATTTTTGTACTAAACTATAGTTAAAGCTGAAAACTGATATTCGGTCAATAGTAGTACCGGTAAGTTGTAGAGGAAACTTTATTGAGTTTATCATAAACCTATTTATTTTCTTAACTGTCATTGATAATGTTTATGTTTCTCGAGTGGCACGGTCACGAGTGAAATGTCAACTTTTCCCATGTCACAAGATGAGATAAATCTGGCCTTTGACATGATCTATTAAGTATTAAATTATTATTGAATTTATAACAATTTTACCCGCTCTGGAAAGTATTGTTTCTAACAAAGAAACTCTACTGGCCCTGGGTAGTGACGACAATGTCTTATATATTCATGGCTCACCGCTGTAGCTTGATAGATTGTTTATTTCACTGATAAATCTCACTTCTTCATACCTGGTTATATAATACATGCTGTTTTGCTTTGATGTCAGCATAATATCTATTAATTAAGTTCTACTTATCTGACAATGAATACATGGTTAAAAATGAAAATGAATTAGAAGTGTTATGGGTCTGCTCAACAGTGTGAACACTTCATTATTTAAAGAGACATTTAGAAGTAAAGTAGAGTATAAAGTTTAATATGGTAAAATGAAACAAGATAAGCCTATAAGTATTTTATACCTGCTGTTGTTGAAGCTAAATTACCTGATATCAGAAATACACTGTATTTTACGAAGTATACAACTTGTAGATAATAACATATTATATTGGCAGAATATCCAGAGTTACACAATATTGATCATAAAACATTAATTATAATGTTGTGTTATGCCGTAGCAAAGCTTTTCAAACTTGTAGCGCTGATGAATAGCTCCACTTGTCATGTTGAATGTAGGCTATTGTCTGTCAAATTGTCAAATCTTTCATTCTCAGAAATAAGTTCAACTTGATAATGATAAAATTTAATAAAAACATATGTATAAACAATGTTCCCTCAACTTTCTTTTCGACCCAAAGTACCCTGAGAGAAGCCCCAATCTAAGCTTCAGCTTTTAGTTCCAAACAATGGACAACCTATCGTAACTCGTTTATAAAGCGAATAATATAGGATGGACCAAGAAAGGTTATCCTAGATGATTCCGAGATTTGCAGGTAAAAAGTTAAGGAATGGACACAATGAGCAATTTTTACCTGGAAACATATTACCTGTGAGTCAGCAGCTACATTTAGGTAAGGGTGCACCAAAGTCCACTGCCCACGTCACAAACATGTGCAGCCTTGTTCCTAGTGACCTACTGACATTTCCTCCAGCAGAAACACACCTGCTCTAGTAACTTGTGTCTGAGGATGCTACCAGATCTTCCACCTTATCTCTAAGCAAGTCTTAAAGGAACAGTAGTATGGTGTCATTTTTGTGGAAACACATTGTGAAGGTTTCTCTTTCTGTGTGTGGTATCAGCTGTTTTTGGAAGATCAGTACATTATGTTTTTAAAATCATTTGGTTTCAATGTTATTTTGGTCATTAGCAGCCCCGACTTAGTCGCTATAACTTTCCTTTTTTTCATGTATTTTTTTGACATGTTCACATTCAAGGTCAAAGGTCAAGGTCACAAGTTCTGAAATCGCTAAAAAAATTCTTGTAAACACGATAACTTCAAACATTTTTTGTAGGGGTGAAACGGTTTACCGCGGTGTATTCGTATCGCAGTATTTATTGACGGTTCGGTACACCGAAAAATTGCTTTGAAAAAACCGTACCATTCGGTTTTGGTAAAGTTTGTTTTTATCTACTTTACTCGTGCATTTCCCTGTCAAAAACACTTTAAAATGTCACTCAAGTGTCAGCACAAATTATTATATTCTATTAAATTTCATTCTAGACTAGTTCAAAGTTCACAAGACATCCTTACGTAGTAGTAGATCGAACTTCCGTGTTATGACTCGAGTGGACATGTCAACAAAAGTTAATGCGATATGAATAAACTATTTGACAGAAAGTTACCGTATATTGCAAGGTTTAAATTATCAAGTTGATTCTAAAAATTAGGGGTTCAAAGAATGGGGTCGACTTTCAGATTTAAACTTCAAGGCAGGTGAAAATGTGACAATATTATCGTTTATGTTCAGTTTTCATTTGGAAAACCTTTTCTATATTTAGAACTAATTGAGAAGTAACTACCTTTGTGATTGGTCAAAAAATTACGGGTCATTGGGTTCTCGTACTACAGTCATACCGATTGGTTGACATGTGTCACGTGACACATGTGGCATGAGATTTCTTTATCGATCGTTTGACATGTCGACCGTTTACTACAAAATTTTGACGGGTTACATTTGAGTGTTTTCACCGGGTTCTTTATTCAAATTCATGAACAAACACATAAATAAAAAAATAACCGACTATTTCACAAGTTTCTGTGTGTAAAAAATGCAAAATTAATTTCCAAATCTAGAAGCGACTACACCATGCGGGCGACATCATGCTAGTCGGTAAGTTAGTGTAGATTTTATTAATCATTAACTACGTTTAAATAGCTAAAGAACGTAATTGTTTCATATTTATCAAATGAACTTCGTCTGAATTAATGAATTTCTATTTTCTTGACAAAAGAGGTTTGATAATTTTCCCGTTTTATATGCTAGACTACGTACACTATGCATTGAACTTTTTGTATTTAATTTTCTGATTGGCTAAGAAAAGGGAAGTCCCCAAGTTAACCAATGACAAGGCTAATAACAAACAATAGAGTTTCTGATGTTGACTCCTGCTTACACTTGTTCGTTCGATTTACGGAGAGGAGAATGATATGTATACCATTAAAACAATAATTAAATAGACACAGCAAGTCAACAGTTGTACTTTTTATTTTTAAGATATTACTTTTCACAAGCAAGTTTACATGGCAATTAACTGTAAGCTTGACCTTGTAGTTTACTTGTTTCGGGAGTCTGGCAATGAAACATTTTCACAGCTGTTTAATAAATAACAAAAGTTATGGTTATACACAGTAAATAAACATTCCTTCATATATTGAAAAACAAAATAAGAACAACATAAGTAATTACTTAATCAACTTAAATATCACTGATTTTCTTTATTGAATTTGTTGAATGTGATTTCAAATTGTTATTTTACTGTCTAGTCATTTTAGATGAAATTACAAATAAGAATTTATGGCACATGCAAAGCCCCATTGAACCTTTTTATTCTAAAAAAATAAATTCACTCACCACTCCGTGTGTGATTAGTCAATTTGATTACCAGATGATTTGCAGTGCTTGTTCTTTTGAGTGTCCAGGGCTTAATTTAGCTCTCTTTTGAATTATTTGAATGTTTTCCTGTCAACTATTTCCAAAATTAAAATTATCTGTGAAATTCAGCTGTTATTTTTATTGTTGAGGAGTGGTATTGAACTTTTTAAGAACCGAACCGAAAAGTACCGAACCGAGAGCTCTGTACCGCAATACGTACCGAACCGTGGCATAGGCGTACCGTTTCACCCCTAATTTTTTGTGCTGTCAGGCTCTTATTTGGTATATATCAACTATGGAGAAAGATGAAGATTTGAAAACATTTTCGCTAAAATCTGTCAAAGGTCAAGGTCACAGCGAGGTCATAACTTAAGCATGCTATTGTGAATATGCCTTATGTTAACTATGAACACTTTGAGTCATTGCATAATTGTTATACACAATGAAAAGTAATCATTGATGATGTGACCTTGAAGGTCAAAGGTCAATGTCATGAGATATTGGTTAAGGCCATGTTAATCCTTTGATCCAATTTTGAAATCAGAAATAGGTTTTCGAACAAACTTGTGAAATGATTCAACTGGTTAGAATAACTTGAATAATGAAAAAGGATTGGTCCAAAACAATTCCCATTTTATTTATGCTGACGAGAAGGCTGAACAGGGAAAGGGGAGACCCAAAGTTTCGGGGCTGCTCTGCTTTTGCGGTGTCTCGCAAACGCTCATCTAGTTTAAGATCTAAAATGATACTCTCGTTGATTTGACAAAGCAAACAATAAGCTTTGGAGCCATTCATGAGAGATAACATAACTTTTTTAGTCGGCCTGTCACTTGACATCCATACATTAACATTTCTTGCTACAAGGGCTTCAATAACCTGGACCATAAGTTTGCTTTCACTATTGTGCTAAACACTGCTGCTGATGTTATTATCCCCCGCCATGAAGTGGAAGGGGCGTATAAGTTTGAGCTCTGTGTGTCTGTGTGTCCGTCCAAGATAAAGGGGACAGCTTTTCTCAGAAACTGTTCAAGACAGGCTAACCAAATTTGGTGTGTCGTTTGAGGGTATAAATACCTTGATGGAGTTCGAAAATGAGAAGTGTGCAATTTTTGTTGTTGTTGAGTTATTGCTCTCGTTCCATATTTTTGGACTCTGTTTATGTTTTTTTTCTCTGTATATTTGGACTCTTTTCACGGTATCTCAAAGGGGAACACTTTATATGCCACCAGTTTGTAATACCGTGGGATATAGTTGTCGCCATGTCCGTCCGTAATCATTTCGTTGCCGGAGCACTCAAAAACAGTTCTTGATATCACAAAGCAAAATGATATCATACAAAGATGATAATGTAATGCACATAAGTATATAGATCACAGTCTTCTGGATGTTTATAGTATTTGTCAATCTTATTTTGTAAGTTTATGTTTCAGGTCGGAGACGAGAATGGTTTCCCTTGTTGGAGGCGAAGAAACGACTCTCTCACAAACCGGTACAGGTGACCTACCTGGAACTTCTCAATGATCGACCTTTAGTGACCTGAGATTACAACATTCCAAGCCTCCCTGTGGTATAGACAAAATAGTGCATCCTCCCCGACCTGCTTGGTATACATACTTCTTTTGATTGGGTGCTCATTACGGAGAGGAGACGTCTGATTGGCTGTTGGATAACGAGGGCAGGGCAAGTTGCGGCATACTGTACCGACGTGTACGAGTGTGTATCAGACTGCGACATGGTGTGGTACCAAGTACTCTCGGCTGTTTGACTAACCATAGAAGTGTCCTATACATATTGTTATGTATATAAGTGTGATGTGTCTGACGAGGTGGTCGTGTCATACAGGATTGTATCTATTATGTCTGATTTCAGAAATGCTGAATTTCATTGACAAGTGGTTTTGGATATGCTGGGTTTAACTGACATCTGATTTCAGAAATGCTGGATTTCACTCACGTCTGATTTCAGAAATGCTCGACTTCACTGACATCTCATTTCTAAACATCTTTATTTCCATATGTCTGGCTTAAAAAATGCTGGATTTCACTGATGTCTTGCTTCAGAAATGCTGGATTTCACTGATGTCTGGCTGCAAGAATGCTGGATTTGACTGATGTCTGACTGCAGTAATGCTGGATTTCACTGATGTCTTGCTTCTGAAATGCTGGATTTGACTGATGTCTGGCTGCAGGAATGCTGGATTTGACTTATGACTTGCTTCAGAATGCTGGATTTCCCTTCTCAATCAGAATGAGCAATGTTAAGTGTTATGAAGGAGGATTAATGATGCGTTAGTTACAGGTGAATTTCTTGCCTAATGAGACCTGACTAAGAGACTAAACTCTACAAGAGTTCAGAGTTCAACAACTCATTGAAGTTGCATTATAATGAGCACGGTCAGAGGGAGAAATCTGCTGAAAGCCAAACTGGATTCACAATATTTTATGCACTTTTATCTATCTTGATATATTAGTTTTTTTATTATAAGTACATATAAAATGTTTATATTGTAAAATGTCAATAAGAAATCAATCATTTTGAATTAAAAAAAAGTATTATTTTAGCTCTGATTAGGTAAAAATTCATCACAGTAAATCGGTATTAGTGATGTAGTCATTTACTGCAGAAACAGTTCAGATAATTATTGATTTTATGCAGGAGTAAATCAAATAGAAAATCTTTGCTAAGCCGGTGCATAGATGGCCACTCCTTGAGACACTTCTTGAAATGTGTGTAACACAATCGTCGCCATGACTTTAAACATTGGCAGATCCAGAGGGGTTTAGGAAGTTTGAAAGCCCCCCTTTTGAAAAAGTTTGCACATAAATTTGATAGACCTCGAGAGTGAACCCCCTCCCCCGATGGAACTCTGTTTCTGTTAGTACAGTACAGTGTATGAAATACACTTCCGTCTTTACTGGCAGTGCTGGGCTTTTGGTTGGAATATCAACCAGCCCTTCTGAAAGAGTGCCAGGCCCTACAATGTTAAGACATTTAGTATATCAGACATCCAATAAACCAGGCGGGCTTGCTGGCCAACTTTACAACTGGCCCCAGTAGAAACTAACTAGTAATTGGCTAGTGGGCAGACAGCTATATCGAGCACTGGTGCAGTACACCCTCTGGATCTGTCTAGTATGTTATTAGAATAATAAGAATTTTGAGTTACTTAATGTTCAGAAAACAAACACATTGTACTGAAATGCAGATTTTGGTCTAAGGACAATGGACAAAATTAAGACTTAAACTACAGAAGAAGAACTAAAGAATTTTTACATGCCTTTGGAACAACCCTAACATATTTCAACTTTCAATTTCAACATGAAATATGATGCTAAGGTATTCCAAAAACAAATTATTTTCTGAAAGTAATAGGGTTACCCGGTAACTTTCAGGGAATCAGCTTTTCTGAGTGTTTGTAATTCTTTCCCTTCTTTAAAGTTCATTCCATTCCATCAATATAGTGGAAATAATGTAAACAAGGTGTTTTCCTAATCCTTCGGGGAGAATTTGCATTTTCAATTGGAAATGATTAAAGAAAACTTGATGAGGGTCGATTGGAAAGGATTAAAGGAAACTTGATGAGGGTCGATTGGAAATGATTAAAGTAAACTTGATGAGGGTTGATTGGAAATGATTAAAGTAAACTTGATGAGGGTCGATTGGAAATGATTAAAGCATGAGTGATGATGTTTGAATTGAAATTATTAGAGCCAAATTGATGCGGGTCGATTAGATATGATTAAAGCAAGCTTGAAGAGGTTGATTGAAAATGATTAGAGCAGGTTGATGAGGGACGAATTGAAATGGTTAAAACAAATCTGATGTGGGTGGAATTGAAACGATTAAAGCAAGCATGATTAGAGTAAATTAGAAATGATAAGAGCAAAGCTAATGATTGTTGATTAAAAATGATTAGAGCAAAGCTAATGTGGGTTGATTGCAATGATAAAGGCAAGTCTGAGTTGGGTGGAATTGAAATGATTAAAGCAGGCGTGATTAGAGGAAATTAGAAATGATTAAAGCAAGCATGATGAGGGTCGATAAGAAATGATTTAGAGCAAAGCTAATGCAGGTTAATGTTTTCACCACTGAACTTGGACACAGTCCTCACACACATGCAGTTATTCCAGATGACTTTTCACAGAAGCAGCCCTCTGACCGGTGTGTTGATATATGGAAAATCATCGATGGAAGGCCTCTTATTTTCTCTACAAAGCTATTTTTACATTTGAGAAATTTAGGGGAAATTATTTTGACACTTTTGCTTGCAAATGAAATGTTTTTATAACCAAAAAAAAACTCTGCACAACCAACCAACCATTTTCTGTTGACCTGAATGCAAAACAGTTCTTTTATGGGTTTCTGTTTTCTCTTTAGAAGGGTATTTATGAATCAATGTTCTAAGAGAACGTGGATTGTCGTGTGACTGAGAGTGTGAGTGGATTTGTGATGAACAATCATGAATATTTGACAGTATTAGATACGTTTACATGAAATCAGTTGCTCCATGTGTTACACAGTTTGTACTCACTCTGAGAAACCTCCATCATTACCTATCTGTTCATGAAATGCTCAGTTGTTTCTTGAACCAATCTCTAGATTCCTTCCTTCAAACTGAATCATCCAACAAGCAACTGAACCAAACCCTCTTTTGTGTTACTAGTCAAGAATATTATTCTTAAAAAATCAAGATTTTAGCAGTATGTATGTAATGGTTGCATAATTTGTGGAACTAATGCTACTGTCTGTGGGTTACTTGAATGTGAATGTAGCTGTTGTTTTTAGCAAGTGTGGTAAATGGAAGATACAATGCCAAAACTGTTATGGTTGTCAAAGTTGAAACTGTTTATTGATTTTGAGATATAAGAGCAGAATCTGGCTGATGTAAATGTTTGAAATCTGTACAAAATAACAAGTTATGAACAAGTGTAGATACAAGGAGAAGCAATGATAATGGCTGGCCCATCAGCCTGGTTGTTGATTTAACAGAATGTTTTCATCTTTCTACAAGCGATTAAAAGGTTCTTTAGCATATTTTGTAATGTATCTCATAAACTCTTTCAATTATTATAACAAATCTTAAAAAGATCATAATTCATCTATAATGAAATGACAGTGCAAATTATTTTCAAAACCAGCTGACCTGACACTGTCATGGCTTGTATTCCATCGTCATCTATCAACAAAAAGATACTTGCAAAATGGGCTATAGAACCTTTGAACTTCACTTTGATTTGAGATGTTTAACCAGAATATGGTGGAAATGTATTGTTGAATATTTATTTACGAATCTCTATTGCAGCTCTACTTTAAATCTTAAAACCGACAGTACCTTCCAATAGTAATCTTGTGAAGGACGAGGTAAGATAAGGGTGAATATAAAACAGAATGTGGTCAAACTATTAAATTTTTTTCACAACAAGCCTTCATAAGTAGTGATCTATATTGACTAAAACTGTCAAAATTTTCCAAATTATTCGTGAGGATGTATAATTATTTTCAAAATTATATTGATTTAAATTTTTTACCTATTTGTTAATTTGAAATGTGATGAAAATACTGGACTAAAACATGCCCTTATCATACCTTCTTCTATTTGTGTTTAAGAAAGATTTATAAATCATGTTTTGAATTTGACAGAATCATGAATAATAATATATTTATGTTCATGTTATAATCCTACCGTTGACAAACAAATAACATAATTGCAGGTGATATGTTTTCGATTATAAATAATATGTTTGTATATACATTTATTTATCTCAGTGATTTTATTTACACTATGACTTGACTCAACTTGTGCTCATACTATTTCTGATGTCCTTAATTTTAAAAGTTGCCCAGTCTGCAAAAAGAAACCTAGAAACTGCTGGTTTTGAAGTATTTTCACTCAGTTAGCCAACATTTTTACTGTCATTTTAAAATGGACAGAATTAAATCATGAACATGTTATACATTGAATTGTATTATTTATAAAAACAGGTTTGATAAACTTTATGTTCACTTGTATTAAATAATTGCTGTCAATGCTTAAGTAAACAGGCACTGCAGAGATTCTATCAGAATTGAGCAAAGCTGCGAAGTTTTCCTGATGTTGAGAACTATCAATGGGTGTATTTTTTTATCAGACAAACTCTATTAATTTCAAATATTAACATCATTACATGAAAAAATTCAGTTTTTAAACTGTTTTCATAAGTGACCATTTCAAAGTATGTAAGATTCTTTGATGAATGTAAACTACATTTGCAGTATACTTCTTGTTGTAAGTAATCATAATATTTTATCACTTTCTTCAGTTCCTTAATTTTCCATTTAAACATACAAACAATATTTATGAACACAGAAAGAAAAACTTCAGTTTTTAGTACTTGTATTTGTAGAGAACTTAATGATTAATGAGCATTTTGTTTAAAAACACATTATATCAATATTTATCATTCCTTAAAACAAGTGCAGAATATAATATCATTCAACAATCAATGCAGCACTGCAGTTCTCACTGAGGTCACTCAAGTTCTTTCTTCCCATGTAACCTCTGTTCTAAACTAATAATTCTATTGTGCGAGCAGTAGAAAATCCTGATTAGTTGCAATGCAATCCAGTTGTGCAATCAGTGATATTTCAAACAGAGCAATCAACAGTTCCCTCAATAGTCAGGAAGATTAAACATTCTTCAGCTGTGTGACTGTAATCATGTCAGACAAAGTTTGATTCGATAGAAATAAGGATGGTAGTTTGTATTGCACATTTTTGTCTCTTGAACTGAATTGAGAAATCAGTGAAAACAGTCCTATTAGAACAGAGATTACATGGGAAGAAATGACTTGAGGTACCTCTATGGGGAGATACTGGTGATACTTTTGCAAGATGAGCTAATTTCAGCCCATTTAGTTTGGTCCAGAGTGGGTTTGCTTCTACACATATCCACAATGGATCTTCCGACTGCCCTTGGTGAAAATCTTTTTCATAAACATGGCAAATTATTCAATGAATTGATACATAATTCAAAATTTCTCTAAAAGTGAATAAATATGCACTATATGAACAGCAAAACTGAGGAAATATAATTTTGAAAATGTTTCGAATATTGCCGTTTTTCAAATATGAGTCATATTAAGATTGTATATGTATGCTTAGATATTTTGCATAGTTAATTTATAATCCCTAGCCACTAAACTGGACAGGGATATTGGAAGAGGTGATGTCCGTCTATTAATATTTCTAGAGAGCATTCTAAGTACTCTATAACAGTAAGGTAAACCCTGTATGGAGCTCTGTTGTATAAGTACCTCGGCAAAGTTTCTAATTGTCTGACAACAACCCTGTTTTATGGCCCTCAAGAAACGAAAAAAACATTAAATTCATAGTTTATCTCACAAAATGTGGAAGTTTGTCAAGGAATTTAATCTCCGGCAGTTATTTTTCCATTATTTGCTATGAACTCAACAAACGTTGGAGGGACTGTCATAACTATCAGTTTAAGACAAAATGAATAAATCTTTCTTCTGTGAATGATTGAAAAGTTATGTTCAGTTTTCAGATCAAAGAATCATTTTGAATTATCAATATTTGAAGCAGTGCCAAAGTTGAGATATCAATATTTGCATAAAGCCTAAGTGGAGTTATTGATATTTTAAGTAGACCCTATGGCTGTTTTTGACAATCATATCAATTATTTGCCCTCAACTTGAATCATTTTGGGACAGTTTTCCTCTCTATGGCGGGGGTATTGTTGACCACTGTCGGCAAGTGCTTGTTTATTTATCACCCAGCTGAGACTATCTCTTGTGGTTTGACACCAGGTATTGAATCCTCAGGTGATAAATCGACACGGTTTTAAACCACAAGCTATTGTAAATTATAAGTTTCAATGCGTAATCAAATTTATCCAGACGTTGAAAAATTCAGATTTCAGAAGAAAATATGTGATTTATTTATTTAGTTTATATCTGGATATATTAAATAACATTTAATTATCATGCTCAAACTAATCATCATTTTGAAAGTGATGCTGATATTAAGATTAAGAGATTTACCAATTATACTTACATATTATGATCAAAGTATGGTGATTCATTCCAGTCTCACTAACATATGCCGTTTTCAGAGGAATAAAAGTTGCAAAATAGTGCATCAACGTGGATACGAACTCCTATCGTTCAGAGGCGGCGGATAGCGCAGTGGTTAGCGCGTTCGGCTTCGGATCAAGAGGTCCGGGGTTCGAATCCTGCCAGGGGCACAGCAACTTTGTCTGCAGTAGAGAACTGTTCTACACGCAGTCAGGTTTGGGTGCAATGCTACACTGAATTTCAGCGTAGTACCACCAATGGTTCGCTAGTTCCAGCCGCTGCTCGCAGGTTTCACCGCAGTGCATAGCCACATGGCGCTGCGGGCTTTCTCCCTGCCATAATACTAGCAGCCGCGATATAAGTGAAATAATCTTGAAAGCGGCGTTAAACCCCAACTCACTCACTCACTCACTCACTCACTCACTCACTCACTCACTCACTCCTATCGTTCAGAGATTGACTCTCCAAATTCTCTTTTGATGGATTTCATGTTCTGACCTAATTCAATTAGCAAATCACAAGACCTTCAACAAAGGCTTTCAGTGTGAGAATCTAGGGGCAAATCACTGATTAGCTATGTATACTGGATGTCATCAGATCTTGTGGCAGGGAATCTATAGAATCAATTATATCTCAGCACTATTTTGCAGATTTCATTCCTCGGAACTGGGTTGGTGTTAATCAGATTGAGATTCATTCTATCAATGTAAAGAATGCATATCAAAGTCGTAAATTTCCAACCATATATACTGTTTTGAAGACAGCTGCTTATTTCAAGTAAACCAAAGGTGTATGTTTAAGTTATTTGTGTGTAATGTTTAAGTTGAACATGAAAAGGCCAGAGTTTACAATGAACTTACTTTTCCCAACATTATAGGAACTTTTGTTCGATTGATTGACTGCTATATGAATAAAAAATGCAGAGAAGAATAACTGTGTTTGTTGTTTTTCAGATCTTGTTAATGTAGACTTTGAAACAGGAATGTCCAATGTCTCGCTTGAATTCAAGGAATGATACCCCTAATACAACTAATTTTATTCTGATGGTCCAACAGAGAGGGATATACCAGTAGATGTTCAACCGCATATGCAGTAGGCAATTGTCCTACTACCTAAAATGTGGATGCAATGCTACAGTATCACTTGGGGAGGGATATATAGGGCTGCTTGCTTGTACACTTTTGGACTATTTTGTACACTTTGACAGTCCTAAAATATGATTATTCACCAATGTTGCAAATTGTATACCTCTTTTGTGGTATTAAAAAACAATCATTTAATACATTTCTGTTAAGAGTAATGGAGTTCTTAACTGTTGAAAGAGTTACCTTATAACTAAGTTCCAGAGTAAACCCCAGTAAACAAACTCTGACAATGATTATTGTTGTCAAACCAGCGAATGATATCTTGGATCTAACAGTATCTCACTAACTTCATCAATTTGTACACCTAAATACTCCAACATTGCTATGTATCTGCACATTACCTGAAAGGAGGGTAGACAGCTCTGAATCATCATATATAACCACAGTGGATAGCGTGATCGGTTTATGATCAAGAGGTCTGAGGTTTGAATCCTGGCAAGGGCTGATGCTCGAAGGTTCACACAATGCATACTGGTAGCCACAATAGTGTTGCTGGCTTTCTCACTGTCATAATACTAGCCAACTCAATAAAAGTGAAAAAAGTGAAATACTTGAAAGCTGCGTAAAACATCTCGCCTACAGTAACACTCATGGCTTGGTCAGTCGAACTTCCTTTGAAGCTTGCACTTGTCACTGCTGTGAAATGCCATTTCCAATGGTCAAAGAACACAAGGTTCACCATTTCCAGTGGTGCCAAAACACAAGGTTCACCATTTCCAGTGGTGCCAGAACACAAGGATCACCATTTCCAGTGGTGCCAGAACACAAGGTTCACCATTTCCATTGGTGCCAAAACGTAAGGATCACCATTTTCTGTGGTGCAAAGACACAAGGATACCGTTATCAGGGGGTGCCAGGACACATGTTCACCACTTCCTATGGTACAGGTGGTCATCAAAACCGCATCCTATTCAATCAGGGTATTTGTATCTTCAAAACTACTTCAATCACTAACTTTACGGATACAATACCCTGGTGGAGAGGGTCTTAAAACCTTAGGCACCGATGGTATGCACACACGGGCTATTTAAAAAGCAAACTTTACTTAATAGCCATTCTTTAAGATTGCACTAAGGCCATCTTAGCTACCTACCATTCAGACCTTGGTGATTTGTGAATGACGATCCTAGACGTGATGACAGTTGGCCTGCGTTCACCGCGGCAGACAAAGAGTTAATGAACGCATGCCATGGAGCTACCCACAACGATCACCAGCAGACGTATGGAGATCCAACCATTCTTTTTTTATGTAGGCTTAACACTGGTGTTGCAATGTATCCCGTAATATTGTGGAACTGACCTCATTAGGGCATAATTATGAAATCAGCAGAAATTTAAAATAATGCCACAATCAAAGCATATTTGTTAAAAATCATACATCATTACATGAATGAAATTGACCTGCCACTTCCTGGCGCCAGACCCTATAAATGTACCTACCTCTATATATCTAGATAATAAAAAGGTGCAAGGTTTACAAAAAGGAACCGAAAATAACTTGTAGACTGATCCAAGTTTCCATTTATACCGATCCCTCAAATTGTCTGGTCCATTATTTCATTCAGTGTGGTGTTTTTCTGTGTTAAATTGTACACATTACTAAAAACTATTATGACGTAAAAATGTATGTACCAATTTATAATTTCAAGCAGAGTATTGGAAAAGATGACTAATCAAAACGGCTCAACTTTGAATTCTTCAGTTATTGTCAAAACCTGAAACACTTTTCTGACAACATAGGATTAACTTATCTTCTTTACATGTACACTTGTGCTTTCAAATCTACTTATTACTTCCAGGAATCGCATATGTGTGTACATGTGCAATTGTGCTTTCCAATCTACACGTTATGTCGCCATATCTATCTGGAATCTCCTAACTGTGTGTACGTGTGCAACTATACCTTTAATTCTGCTCACTTCTCTCGATGCCTTTCAGGAATGTTCAGTGCATATACCGACATGTGCGTGTTGTGTCCGCAGTGACTGTTCGATCACAGGGATCTACTGCCTGGATGTATACAGACAGCCGTGTCGTGTGGAGTGCATCTTTAGATGCATTATCACAACTACGCTAATTAATGTTTACCATATTTCATCTAATAAAAGCTAAAAGCTACAACTGTAAGTTAAGGACCACTTGATTCGTGTAGTATTTGAAATTGCCAACTCAAACATAAGAAGTACCAGCGTAAAATAGAGACCCAGCGCTTAAAGCTTGATCTGAAATGTATGGAACCAGTTAATTGATGTACTATTTACAAGTACACTGCGTTGCGTTGCTCATTGGTCCTGACGCCTACTTGCGACTTTGTGCTTGAATCTCTGTTTTATCCCTGCTTTTATCGGAGACCTGCGTCTCCTCAGTGATCTGGTGTTTATAAAAGGAAATACGGTACATGCTTACCTCATAGCATCAGACACTGGCGAATGTCTTGCAATTTCAAAAGTCTTGATATTGATCTTAAACTGTAAACAGTGGCAATCTATCAATATATAGGCTCTGTAGTTAACAAAGTTTTTTTTTTGTGAATTGGGATTTCAGAGAAAGATAAGTTACTCCACTTACAAAGGTACATCCTTATAAGATACTTAAATTTTTGATCATACACTCTGCTATCTGACATCAGAGGACTGCAGGATTCGAACCAGCGCGGTTACCTTTCAACTACTGAGACATACACTAAAATAATAACATTTCTATTTTTGATATATAAGCCGATGGATAGCGACTGTACAGCACCACCATTGTATAGACAATTCTACATTAATCATGCCTATTGCAAACCTGCATTTAGACCAGACATCTTCCTAATCCGAAAACGTCTCCTTCGGACTCATCTTCACTTCTGATTGTCTACAGTTGTCTACGGTTAATTATTTATAATACAATCCCGAATGTGGAAACACTGGAGCTCGATCAGGGCCGGGGGTCATACTGCTAAATCTATATCATTGTCAGGCTGGTCACACCTATTCAATTAAGTAATGGACTGGTCCACTCTGACAGTGAGTAGAGCGACACAGTCAAATTAGCAGATCACTGAATCAACAGGTCAATGTTCAACAGTATGAACCTCCCGGTATATGTTTATATGAAAATACTGAGTAGTCACACACTGTAACAATATATTCAACACTCTATCAAAACATTGTTAAACAGTATAATCCTCCCAGGTACATGTGTTTGTAAGTAAATACTGAGTAGTAACACACTGTAACAATATATTCAGCACTCTATCAAAACATTGTTAAACAGTATAATCCTCCCAGGTACATGTGTTTGTAAGTAAATACAGACCGCTCGCACCTTCAGTGATCCAGACTGACTTTGAGCAAGCCAGCATTGTTGCTGCAGAGACTGTGTTCCCTCAGGCCACGTTGAAGGGATGCCTCTTCCACTTCTGTCAGGCAATATGGCGCAAGACGCAAGACCTAGGACTTGCGGTTGCCTACAAGGAAGATGCTGAGGTTAGGAAGTGGGTTCGCCGAGCTGCAGGTCTCCCGCTGCTTCCCCTGCTCCAGGTCCAGGATGCGTGGCTCGATGCTATGAACCACTGCCCAGACGTACTACAAGCTGATCGGCAAGACACTGCAGCACAGACACCCCAACGTCTACAGGTTCATTGAACTGATCAAGAACATTGAAAACGGAGAGAAGGCGAAGGTCATCCAGATCAACTTTGGAGCTGCTCCACCACCCAAGAAAGCAATCTACAAAGAGAAGGAGCAGCGCCTGTCTCGTCTGAAAGATCAGCTTCGCCGTGGTGAGAAGTCACCAATGCAGTTCCTGGATGCAGTCGGACCTCTCATGATGATGAAGATGTGAATGAAAGCACAGATTGAACAATGAACAATGATAAGCAATGTTGTAAATTATTGTTAATATGTTATTGTAAGTTATTGTACGTTATTAATATATCAACATATAATACATCAACATCAATATCCAAGATGATGAAAGAATCCAACAATGGAAACATATGATTAAAAAACATGCAAAAACATGTTACAATACATGTTTACACAACAAATTGTATTTTTGTCTTCATTTCATTTCCTATCGGGCCGTTCCATTATATTATGAGGGTTCAGGTGTGTGCAACCAACCATAAATGTTGTTGTTTTAGCAGTTCTGCGTTTTGCAGTTCTGCGTTTTGGCAGGATACCAAAAACGATGAAGAAATGCGGAAGGTTGACATTTGGAGGAAATAGACGTTCCGGCCATGAACCAAATATACATACGTCCGTGCATTACTTATATTACACACATCCTTACTTGATTTATGACAAAGTAGATTCTATTAATTGTTAGCTTATAGGGCAGGACAGATCCAATGGACTAATGGAACGACCGTCCATCCGACCGTAAATTTTTCGCTTCTTTGACTTCTCAAGAACCAGTGACTGTAGATATCCGAAATCTTGTGTACTGACTCATTATTGACAATGCAATGCAGATTACGAACTGTATATTTGGGGACTCTAGATATGTGGTCCCAATTAGGGGCCACAGCGGCCACGACCTAAAACATATTTTCATATTCTATTCAGAACGAAATGGCCAAGACAGCTGAACAGATTATTACAGATTTGATGTAATATTAGATTTGGTGTGCCATGGGTCGTGTCCTACTTATTATTCTTATTAAAAACAGTTTGGTATTCGATGGTCCCGTACTAGTATAGCGGCCACAAGTTCAATGTCCTAAAACAAAAATACAATAGAAAGCTGAATCCTGTTGTACGCAAGGCAAGGCTGATTTAAGCCTTGCCGTATGTCTTTTCCGTGCCAGGACATCAGAGCCCACTATGCTTTTCATGTGCAGCGATCCACTATCTTAGCACAGAATAGCGAGGGAAATACTGCAAGGCTTAAATCAGCCAGTAAAGGAGACGGGCAAGAGTTATGCCTTGGGCAGGGAAGTGTGTTTTTACAGACTCACTGTGTTTCCACCAGCTCACTATCTGTGATGTACTTCATTTCGTCATAACAATCACTGTGTACCCACCAGCCAACTACATGTATCTGCGATATACTGGAGCCCGTCATAACAATCCATGTCTACCTATCATCTGATTATCTGTGATGTACTGCAGATGCATAGAGCAGGCCGGGTTAATTACGATGCCAGGGGATTCAGCTCACAGGCGATGCAATGCTAATTATATCGTTAACACATTTGGCAAATTAACAAAGTCCTCCTGAGGTTATTAACGAGACAAAATTGCAGAAATATGGGGAAAGTAAATGCAAAACGTATATTTACTACATTCACTATCTAGTTTATAGCACCAATAGAATGGGGATGTGGGTGTATTTACCTTACATTCCAATCACACCATCTTTAGTATATATCTTAGTTTCCTTCCTATTGTGTTAAGAGTGAAGTTTTATTATGAATCTGGACACTTACAACGAATGTTCATGTTTCCAGTACAACATTATTTTGGCATAAGTGATATAAATCATTAGAAAAATCGTTCACCTGTAACATTAGATCTGATGAAAATATTTCATATCATGACAACTCGATGTAATATTTTTTCAAAGACACCTACTTTATTATACACGTCACTGGATGTGATGTCATTAAACGGATTTTCCTGTCATGTGTACTACGTCATTTATGATGTATAATTTAATAACACGTATCGCACATTGCTCTTGTCAGTCATTGCTGATGGTGACGTTAGTTTCTAAATGTCTAGTAAATGTGCAATCTATTACTAGTTTTAACATTTTTATTTATCAGGTCTCCGGAACCGCTACACCCCCAAAGTTGGGAGGTATCTTACACCTACGGGATCAAAGTTTGGTCTCGCCACCCCCTCTCCCTCCCCTCCTCAAATAGGGGCGTGGCAGGCGTTGTTAGGGAAACCTTTCGACGACTTCCTCTCCGAAACCAGCCGTCTGTTCAATAACAGTGAGCGATTAGTAGCGCTGAATTGAGCGCTTATTGAGCGCTTATTTGCTACGCTTATTTGCTACGCTTATTGAACAGACGGCAAGCGACATAGGAATCTGAAATGAATATGGACTTCACCCTCTCCCACCAACAAGTAACCCTCCTCAAGTAAGGGCATGACAAGGGTCTAGCTTACATTATTGAGACTAGGATTGGCAAATTTCATTACCCTACCCCAAAACGTTAGAACGGGGGTGCAACTTAAATTTGGGTAAAATATCACAAACAGTTATTTCAATGTATTCAGTATTGCCATTTCTCTGCAATATATGTTTATACTTCGCATAAAAGTGCAACATATCAGTCGAAATCATGATAACCTTTAAGATGATTCTTTGTTAATGAAATATTTAACATATTTGCGTCATTTCGGCAATTATGTTATATGAGCCCCATATGAATATTTTATGGAATAAATAGATATATTAATATGTATTTTCTTCACTCGTGCTTCACTGAAGCGGGACCTTGTTGTCAGGAATGCCAGTGGAATGGTTAGACATTCATGACGTGAACGCGAAACAAACACACTGACTGTCACTCGTAAATCTCTAATCTTGGTTAACAACCTAGGTCAAGGATGTGCTCACTCGAGCGTAACTTTTATTTCGTTCAGAGATTTCAATTATACAAACTTTAAACTACAACCAAGAACGGTCTTTTACACTATATATATATATATATATATATATATATATATATATATATATATATATATATATATATATATATATATATATATATATATATATATATATACTCTTTTATATTATTGATACCACCTGTCATTCACATATGTTCCAACTTCCCCCGCGTAGAATGAAATGCACCAGTCTCTATAACTTGTTAATTTAAGCCTTGCTGCATTTCGTCAGCTATTCTGTGCCAGCATGTCAGCGTACTGCACCTAGGCTTGGTAGTGCAGAAATCTCAGGCACAGGACAGGTGACGAAATACAACAAGACTTAATTCAGCCAGAGATAGAGACAGGTGCGAGTTATGCCTCAAGGGAATGCAACTTATTTTTACAAAATATATAACAATAAATTAAATTCCTTGTATCATCGGCACAGGTAAAATGGAGTGGGACTAAACGAGGCGTTACACGGCGGGGGATTTGCTCTTTAATATCCTTTTTGGTCAGGGATATTTCAACTATATATATATATAATGAAGGGTGAATGTTTTGCGAGTTTATATGGCTCATCATACGGAAATTCAATTGTAGGGTACAGTTGAACATTTCGTTCAATTCAAAAACCAAACGCACCAACACCAACCAACGATAACTAACATCTACCAGGTCTTTCTTAGTTTATGTATTATGTCATATCATAGAATCAAATAAATAAGCTCGTAAGAATTATTTTGCAATGTTGGATTACATGCACGTTTACTCTTATATACAGAACCAACTTATAACTGCTTCAACATGACACAACCTAAAAGTTTCCTTTATTCGTTACGAACCATGCCAGCTGGAGGTATATAGATGTACAGTGTGGACGTGGTACTCCTTTTTGACCACTTAGTGTTCACAGACTAAACAGCATATTTAGTAGACGCCAAAATACCGCTTGCAGTAATTGTAATCTTGTACCATTATCACTGTGCTTTCCTCAAGCGAGTACAATAATTATAACTAATGATAGATCTATTGCTTATTGTTTAAATCGATATCTGAGGTATTGTTGAGAGGAGTTAATTTCATAATGCAACTTTTAAAGTTTAACCTTTATACCAAATATATACCCATTTATACCCAAAGGTGACCGTAGTGACAATCACCGTTGTGCTTTGTGAAAGGAGGTCCAGAAAATATCCAGTCTTCTTTATAATGTGATTTTTTTCTGTTTTTACTGATAACAAGCAAAAAAGAGAGCGTGACTCACTAGTCACTTATAGCCCCGACTGTTAAAGTTTGAAAGCTTTTGTTTTACTCAAAGAGAGAGGTGTCTGAAATCTTATAAGATTGATAAGCTATGAAATATAATTGCTAAGATTAAACTGTTTGTGAAAAGGGAAGGACAAGTCTCTTCATATAAAAAAGGGTGGTTTAAGTAAAAGTAGGAATAATAGTAACTTGAAAAGGTATGGGCAACATAATACACTACTGCCATTACCACTGATTTCAACTTTATTTTGGAAATTAATCCATCATAGTGATTCATTCAAGTTACTTGAAACAACAGGTACATGAAAGCACACCCCTGTAGACACAGTTAGGGATATACAGCAGTTTATGGCTGAAAGGAAAGAAAATTTAACTTTTACCCAAAATATAACCAGTGGAAATATAAAATAGTACAATCAACAAGAACACAGAAGTAGCTTATGGTGAAAGTTCCATGAAAAAGAAAATGATAAAGTCAACAAATCACAACACAGAAGTAGCTTCATTCATTCTAGCTCCGAATATTACGAATTTAAAAATTTAAAAAATCGCCAAAAATTAAAAAATTCACCCAATCGTGTTACAGTTTGCAATGCAACTCTCTATAGTGGTGAAGAAGACGTGCCAGATTTGAAAAGGATGAGATGACTATTTTTTATTTAATCGATCGGACAAAAATTGTCTTCGGACGGACGGACGGAATCATTGGTATTACTATATACCCCCGACCTTTTTAGGTCGGGGGTATAATAACGTGATGTCCAACAGAACTACCGAACGAAAGACATGATACCTAACAAAAAACAATGTATTTTAAAAGGTAATCCACGAGTGAAACACACGACTGAAACATCTAGAGATGACGTCTCCAGAAGACAACTAACCTAGTTGTTTATATTTTGAAACGTTTTCTGTTCACGTTTTTGAACAACACCCGTTAAAAAATCCATCGCTTTATCTCTTTAACTGCAGGCGAGTGAAATGGGACTGTGACCTTCTTTGGAAGGTTAATTAAATCACGTCCTATGATACATCAACGAATTAACTTCCAAAAAGGCACTTTATGTCGACATCATTTTTAACTTAATTTCCATATTTCATAAAATTTCTCTTAAATGCCAAACGATCTGTCCGAAACCATTTAAACAATGTTTGCCTACGTTGAATGTATTTTTTTAATCATCGTGTCATGATGATGTAGTAAACTCCGTTAATCAGAAGTCTCAATATTTCAAAAGGCGTGAGAACGAGTACAAGATCATGATACATAGTTGTGACTTCATTACATTGCTTGATCGTGATGTAATCAATTACACAGAACGTCATACTTACATTACGCAATTCATTTGTTGTAATTTCCCGTTTAGAATTCTTCTCAGTTCTGTTCTATGACTTTGTATAAAGTAAGAGCCTTTTCATATACGGTCCTCATTCATGATCAGCAAATCTTGAAATAGGCGCCACATTATAAGCATACATATAAGTAAACATACTTACCATATAAAGACGGTAAAACATGATCTCCCATCTTGAATTGTCACATTTACCTAGGTTTTATGGCTCAATTATGCTTTGTAAACTTCGTATAGGTTCTTCCTAGTTACCATTTCCGGGCACATGTGAGAATCTAGCACAGGAACTCGATATCGTAAGTAAAATGTAGGTAAAAAGTATATATATATATATATATATATATATATATATATATATATATATATATATATATATATATATATATATATATATATATATATATATATAGGCGGGTATGCTTGTATGTAAGCCTAAACTACTTACAAAATACACAGTCATGTCCATTTCATTTATTTCATTTACCCACTGAAAAAACCGTTAGAGAGTCAACCAGAAACAAACCCATCCTCGATATATCTATGGAATTATAGAAGAGATTAATCGGAAAGTATAGCCTGGAGTTATCGAGAATGATGCACACAATAACAGGAGGCATTCGGAGCTCAGTGAAACAAGGCAAAGAAAGGTTTACCAAAAGCGTTGCATTAACATAAAACCAAACTCAATAACTAATTTGAGTCTAAGTACTTTTATTATATTGAAATCAATAGCAAGTGAATTTTATGACACTTCTTTAACTAAATCTGACATTATACTCAGTATGAGTCACAACAGGGCTCCGTTCCATAACAGCGAGCGCTTATAATCGCTCATTGATTGCTCAATGTAGCGCTCAAGTAGCGCTCAAGTAGCGCTCAAGTAGCGCTCAAGTAGCGCTCATTCTCTCCTGAACGACACGGTGCAAAAACCTCAAAGTTTGTTCGCTTTGCTACGTAGCGCTACATTGAGCAATCGCGTTCAAGAGAGGTTTAAAAGTAATCGCTAATTGATCGATTACTTTGAAACCTCTCTTGAACACGGCCCAGACTAGCATTTTAAAGGATTCTTTTCGAAAGTTTAAGGTATAAAATGATTTAACTATTTATAAAGTACGTGTACCAAGCACTCATTCATTCACAATTACTAACATAGACATATATCACTTATGTTGAAGAGGGGTGCCATTGGTTGAGTAGAACATTCTTGTCAACCTTATCATTCCTATTAACTACATATTTCTCAAGTAAACGTACTAGTGTGTTTTAAAAAGTTGTACTGATGTATTATGACTTCAACTTCATCATCTGGAACCTATTTTCATTCATGACAATTGTTCGAGTTTCGTTATCCAAAATTAATTTTTTTACGTTAGCATGGTCTTACTGTAGACTTTTAAAGCTGAATTCATTTTTATATATATATATATATATATATATATATATATATATATATATATATATATATATATATATATATATATATATATATATATATATATATATATATATATATATATATATATATATATATATCTTTTCTTCACAAGTTGATATGTTACACACGGAACTATTTAGTTTGCTGTCAGTTATATCATTATAATAAGTTCCAGCGACAGCTGTAGATACTCAAAATTCACTTATTATCAATATTTCATCCCTTTATTATTATTCTGCCGTAACCTTATTTAAGTTACATTATTTTCTGCAATTATTCTTAATGCCTTAATTTATGATATTGTTCACAGATATTTAAAACCATATGCCATAAATCACTTTAAGTTTTTACATTTTATGTGCTTTGAGCATGCACCTTGTGTGTGGATATAGCGCTATTTAAATACCCATAATTATTATTATTATATTCGCATAGCCTCTGGCCCAGACGTCATCAGTGATACAGCTGTGGGATGGACAGACTCATCTGACGTCAAACCACCATATTCAGTCTCTACATTGGTTCCGCTCTTTAATATTCACTAATAAATCTATCCAGGTTGTTTGTCAACACACACAGTTGACAGGTTTATATGACAAGAGTAGTCCATGATGTTGCTCACTCTCCTTCACTGAATTCAACTTTTAAATATTCCATTTCACAAGTCATCCACACAGCCATTAAATCTTTGATTAATCTGTTTGCTTCGCTTTGTCTTCACTTATGATGCACTAACTGGTACACCTGTTATTTTGGAATGGAAGGAAATAGCATTGATTTGAAGTTTATGTGATAAATGTGAAATAAATTCATTAGGAGGTTGTGAAATTAAAAACAACAAGAATAATGTTTAGGTTACTTCAAGGTCGTCTGTACTCAAGTAAAACGTTAACACGTCCTACCGGGAAACATAAAAAGGTTATTGATGATATAATAAAAACCAAAGAATTCATGTGGCTCGAAAGTGACCACATGTTTATTATATATCAGGACATCACAAGAAACCCGTACAACGCCTTGGAAATAACATGCTCAGTGATACTTGTGTAGGTACAGCATTACACTAGATATTTCGCCTTTCAGTCGGAAATGTTTGACGATAAATCGTTTCTACATTGTTCATACAAATTGCGTTTTGGGCCAATTCCCTTTCTATAGCAAAGCTGGAAATAACGATTCTAATGTTTTAAACTTACATAAATTGTCGACGTGTTATATCATCATTTTATGTTGCTATAAGGAGTAATTCAAATTGAAGAAACATATCACAATATATTTATTTCATCGAGATTGAGATTTATTGTCAGTCAAGTAATGTTATTCATGGTGCATTTACTTTAAAGCGCGTCTAACGTTTACCACACAAAGTCGCTCCTATACAGACATCCTTTTGCATAAGATGAAGCTATACTGACATTATAATTCGTATGTGTTGCTACAACGAATCACAACAGTATACCATCATCAACAATCACTAATATATCAATAGGTCAAATATTTGACATTATAGTTTTTGGCCATAATGGTGATGACGTCACGGTAATATGACATCAGTGAGATCGCCTGTCAGTTTTATGACCATATATAGCAAATATGGCCATGTCAAACTTTGTTTATGACGAGTGTGTTAAGAAGCAATGACGTCAAGAAACCGCGACAAAGTGGTGTTCTACCATAGGATGTAATATGGAAAATATGACCCCGAAATCATCGTAATAAAGAAATAGCGATATATTCACATTCAAGCCATAACTATACATGGTAAATACCGCTGTATGCAGTTGAATTGTCATTATGACATTATTTGATTTGAATTGTCGTCATAGTTTATCCAAATGAACTTGCATCTAATCAATATTTAAATGACTATATAATATGCAACATTATGTATTGAATTTCCATGCATAGGCTAAATAAATCTAATATTATTACCATATTTTAAGAATCACACATGTTCTTCCCAAAGAAGTTACCCCCTTCAGATGTCCGATCCTATCTTTTGTTCTATTAGGGCGGATTTCTCGGGTAGAAATTGAGTCTTGATAAGTTGCAATGAGCGACGCCGTTGTAAGGTGACATTTGCCACGTTATAATGCTATTTTAGAAGCGTAACTTATGATAAACGTTTTTACGTGTATTGTGTTGTCCTCGATGCATGCTACTTAATTTATGAAGACATTTGATCATAAACATGCTAATAACTATAGAAGACCAAATCAGAGACAAAAACTGAGAAAGTTTATTTGTAGCATTTATATCAGACATATTGTTATTTTAAATACCCTTTAAGTCAAATGCTATTATCTTTGAAGTAACTTGGTCGACATAGCCGATGAAAGATGTGGTTTATATGTTTTCATTGGATAAGAAGCAGGGATACAGTATAAGATATTCTTTTCCCCGCAAGGGAATTTTGCTGGAACCGAGATATATGTCTTATGTAACAGAGGTAAGGATCGAAAATCTGAAGGGAGGAAGCTCTGTGGGAATAGAATGAGGATAATAGAGCTGTAATAAAAATGGCTCAACTAACTCTACCCTTCCCTTCTTTTTGATGAAAGATAACCAACTCCTAGGCTCGAATATTAAACTTAATACGATAAATAGAACTAAAAAAGTTTGAATATTTGAAAGGCCGGTGTGCTTGATTTACTCGCATCAGACGTTAAATACACTCTAGCACGGCGTTCTTACTGAAATAAAGTGGAACGGTAAAAAAGTTTTACCAATGGCTAACTATTACTCATGGATTGATAAAAGAGTTCTTAAACAAATGTAGATAGTTCGATTAAGCCATGCGAGTCCATGTCCCTTGGATCGGCCATGTTAAAGGTGCTCACATTAAAATGACCACTCGAAAGTAGTTAATGTAATATGTCTGATGTAGCGAAACCTAAACACTGAGAGTAAAGTTTTAAGTATGGTACCATGATGGGATTGTCAACCATCATTCTAAAAATCGCATGAGACCGACAAATCTACCCATCACACTACAGAATTCAACAAAATTGTCGCTATATACATGCACATGACGTATCATTTCCTTCGAATAGGGATAACCGTTTTCTATTGATACATTACATCTTTTACCCTCTTTCACAACAGCATATTGTATAAATGTTAATGATAAATGACAAATTTAAGAAAAAGTAATATGAAAAATAGTGCTACAGTGCCTTTAAGGCCGAGACAGGTATATCATAAATATCATAAGAAGGTGTCATATAAAAACATAAGTTAAACGTTTGCCGGCCACAACTGTCAATGCTAACTGGCATTTGATGAAACAAACCTTTTCCTCTTATGACGTAAATTATGTTATGTCGTGGATCACATCAACGTGAAAAGAAGAAATTTAATGTTGACAATGGTAGTGCAAAAGTCTTTTATAGCCCAATAAATCACAAAGATATTCTAAATCTAGACGACCTGACATAATACTATGCAGATCTGAATGAATAGCCCTTTTTGTACGCTCATAAATAAAATAAGTGTTTCTTATAGCCGTCAGTATGATTTAGACAAGTTTTTTTTATTACAACTGTTCGTGTTTGACATATGATGGAACGTATACCATTTGGTACAAGTACTATTTTTACAGAAATATTTACGGACAAATAATTACATACTTTGATATGAAAGTGTTAAGCTAATATCATAATTATTTTAAGTTCTTATTATAGCGAAATAAAGGCAATCTAAATAAATTTAAAACGACTGTCCTATATTCAATATATAAAACATGTTGATCTAAAGTTATTTAGATTGAAATAAAGGATGATGATTTTCTTCTTCACAACCTGACAGCGGTCACCTTAATTAGACAGGGCCTCCTTCCTTTTATTAATCTCAGGAATTCCTATCTCTCATAGGCTCCTTTTGAATATCTAATTAAGTAATCATTGTATGTATGTATAAGTTTAAAAAGATGACAGAATATTAAGGAAAGAGGCAGTGTATCACTTAAAGACAACAACTGCATGATATTCCAAATTTAAATTCAAAATACACACGCAGATTAAGTTAAACGTTAAGTCATTTCTTCCCACGTAACCTCTATTGTAGTCTTTCACCACAGATGTTACTCAAGTCAGTTCTTCCAATGATGCAAGTGGGTCATATTTATCGGGTCTCGCAAAATCCCTTAAGGTTAAAAACCTGCAACCCTGATATGCCATTCTTATTATATCCAATCAAAAATCAGATTACATCTCGGGCATACTTGTATTACATATCTGAGTATCGCTAAGATGTCTTCTCGGTTGTTATGGGAACACTTCAAAAGCTCAGTTTGAAACAACGTCGTTGATTGTACAGCTACTGTTTCATCCAACCAATCAGAACTCTCTATCGTGTGACGAAGAAAGCGCTCGGATCCTAACAGACGTTACGTGGGGAAAATAGTTGAGGACGTCTGTTTGGAAAGCCATAGTGGCCTGTTTCATTAGCGTTAGGAAAACATAGATCCTTTCACTATCTTGCAATATAGTAATAGGGTACATTCTCTTCCCACAGAGGTTACTCCCTTCAGATTTCCGATCCTAGCCTCTGTTGTTGTTCGCTTGAAATCGAGGGCAAAAAGGAGTGTCCTGATTGGCTCAATTGAATCTAGTTGTGCAATCAGCGACGCCGTTGTAAAAGTGACATTTGCCAATGACACGTCATAATGATAAATGTGTTAAATGTATTTTCCTCGAAATATGGTATTTGGTTTTGTGAAAACTAAATAAACATGCTTATAAATAAAGAAGACCAAATCAAAGACAAATGCCAAAATTAGTTCATTTGTGTTTTTAACATGAGACATATTCGAAGGACATATGCTAATGAGCAAGACCCTTAAGAGTCAAATGCCCTGATCTTTGAAGTCACTCGGTCGACCGGTAGCTGAAAGATGAGGTTTTCATTGGTTGAGAAGCAGGGGATACAGTACAAGATTCCGTTTTCCTCCATTTGGGGATTTTGCTTCTGCTCTCGATTTCAAGCGATATAGAATAGAAGTTATGATCGGAAATCTGAAGGGAGTAACCTCTGTGGTAAATGAATGAATAGGGAATGGTTTATGTTTCTTTCTAAGGCTTTTGTTAAATGAAATCAGCCCCTGTTAGGAGAGCATGTGTGTAGATGTGTTTATGTCACTCTCTACCGTTTAGCTTTTAAAAAATCTGGCAAATGTTAACACAAAGCAACTCATTAAGTGTTGCATCCAACATGTCGCACGAGTGAAGCATTCACGTCGTGTGAAGCAGCGGCCATTGCTCCATGACTGCTGCATATCGACCAGACATTGAGAAGAACCAGAGACACTAAAGGCATGACGTGACTTTGGGAATAGAAATATGCAATTAAAAGATATAATTGTTACTTAACTTATTTAGTCTGAAAACAGTTTCTTTGCAAAGTGTAGAAAGAGCGTTGCATCAGTATCGAATTTCAATACTTAATGCTGCATTTTAGGCACTTGTATAATAAACAACGTTATTGTATTGGTTTATTGTCATCGGCCCAGTGGTTACATGTACATGTCTCTATGGCATATACATGTCTCTTTCGGTTTAGAACGTTCATAAATTTCCATTTATGTTTCTTGTTCAAGGTAGAAGTTTATATGAACGAAATGTGAACCTGTTCATCGTGGACTATCAAATTATATACTGATCACTCTCCTTTCACTCTTTTTTTTAGCTGAACAGGCGTTAAAGACCCAATGGGCATATGTCACGGGACGTCGTCCGGAGTCTGTCCGTCGGGCATCGGGCGTTTGGCGTCGTCCGTAAACTTTCGACTTCGAAACGAAAGGTTTCGCCTTCTTCTCCAGAACTGCTGTACCCCAAAAGCTGAACTTAAATGGGGAGGATATGGGTGTGGCAGATAGTTTCCTGAAAACCTTGTCACGCCTTCTTCCCCGAAAACAGTTTACAAAGGAATCAGGAATTTTCAGAATAATATTTTTGTTACATGGAGATTAAAGTTTGTTCATTTGGTCTTCACCCCCTTCAATATGGGCGTGACAAGTATTTTCCCGACAATTTTTAAACGACTTCTGGGAAACCAGTTGACAAAGGGAGCTGAAATGTTCAGAATATATGTTTCATTTAATAGTTACTTTTATGCATTTATGTTTGAAATTATGTACATGTGGGTGATCGTGTCAACAAACAGTAAACACGGATGGCGATTAACCATGCAAACATAAATACTTACTACCCACATGTGAAATTGTGCTGACAGTTCATATAAATATAAGCACACTGCGTTTTTATACTAAATACATGTTTGAACACAGCCAGTATTGGAGATCGTTTAACACTCATCGACGTGCCAGGCGACGTGACGTCACTGACTTGCAATGTGTTGCTACAATTTCCGTAACCTTCTCGCAACACGTGAGACTCAGATATTGCTGTCACTTTAGTAAGCTTAACCATTGGTCATTCAAACTTTTACCAAGATTCATGAGAAGTCACAGACAGACCATGCCAAGATTAACAACTGTTCAACGTCATGAAGCCATTGACATCGTTCCAGCGGGAATGAGTCACCAACATCATAAGACAATATTTGCGTTGGTCAAGTGTTATTGGAACACCAATGACCCACAGAGCACCCACGTTTAGAGCTCCCCGGGTAATGACCCAAAGACAGGACAGGTGGGTTCAGGTGATTCATCTCCAACACAGGTTCCAGACAGCACCCCCAGCCTCTGACGTCATCGTTACGTTTATAGTCCATGTTCAAAGGGTATACATCGCTTTTCTCTGCTGTGTAATCCAAATTCCGAATGAAATTTCTTTGTGGCTGCTATAGTTTCATTATGCGTGAGCGCACCTGTATGCCTATTTTCATTGCACATAGATACAATATAATATAAATACAATTACATGCACCGAACACGTGTGAATATTTAGTCAGAGAAATAACACAAGGTCCCGAGGCGATGAAATGTATTTACTTATGCCGGGGTGTTTATGTCAGATTTACATTAACGTTATAGTGAGAATATTCATTAAATGTGTAAAATTTACTTTAGGAACCTTTTTGAAATTTTGGTAGGTCAATGGGATATTTTGAAGGATATGAACAACTTCTTCTTTGTGTAGAAAACTTTGAATTTACACAGTTCTTGATCAAATGTACTTCAAATGTACTCATGACTCTTAATCAATTTGATCCGTGACTGGCCGACATTTAATCACACATCTCTGTCAGGTTTATAGTGATTAAAACATATTAATAATAAAAAAAGACATAAACCACACATACAATCTGAGCATAATTATCTTTCCTGGAATCTATACCAGACTGAACACGTTTACATCTTCTCTATGGAAGTAGTTCCTAGAAGTACGACCCTTACACAGGGATTGCACCCTATCAGCGTACTTTTAGAATTCCCCCAGATGTATAAAACATATTGAACTTCAACACTTAAATGACCCTTCTACCCTAATCCTCCCCCCTCCTCCTCCCCCATCTAAAGACCACCATTGATGACATTCAAAGCAGCCTAAGCTTATTTATGACTGCCGTCCAATAACTCTCCCACTATCTTCAGATGAAGGCAGTCATCAGTACCCTCACTTTTTGATTTCATTCCTCGGGAGTGATAAATGTCTCAGATCGATATGAGACGATCCCTTGCAATCATTTGATTGGTTGAGATATCGATCTGTTCACGCGAGAGTTGTCTGGGAGGAAATCTCTCCTTACACTTTACAGCGCGTTAACACCTCAACGATGTATGAAGAGAGTAGGCATAGAACCAATGTTCAAGTGGCGCCTCGACACCGTGTGGAGAGATGGTATCAGGAATTCAGAAATAGAAATTGTACTTTCTTCTGGTCATTTCATTCATTTACAATTCCATAATAATAAAATATTTCTTTGAATCTATTCTTACAACGCTTTGGTCCTTCAACAGTGGAAGGGACGAAATTGCAATAGAACTGGTGTTTAAGAGGGACTTCGACAGCGGAGGAGATATCTAAAGTGGACCTGCTCTACAAGAGGGACTTTGACAGCGGAAGGGATATCTGAAATAGAACTCGTATCAACGTTCTGCTTGTTCCATTGTGTAAGAAAACATGTCATAGTTTGTGTGGATGGAAATATATCTCTGTAATGTAATGTGTGACAAGGGAATAATATAAAATAGTTGAGATGGGCGAGTTTGCTGTGGCGACTTGTGAAATTGACAAGCACATATTTCTCGGAAACGCTTGTTGCAGTGTAGTACGTTTAATGCAAAAAAGGGAAATCTGTTTATATGCCATTAATATTTATCAGATTCTATTGACGCGCGGTAATCTAAAGTGTACTTGTCATTGAAACCAAATTTCATCGGAATGTCATGATATGAAAATGTCATATTTAAGATAAACTGTTATGTGAGCGATTGATAATCAAAAGTATGTTTCCCATAAAATAATGCTGAGTTTGAACTACTTACATACCTGATGGCTCTTTAAGTCCAATAGTAGCTTATGAGGCTTTATGAAAATGTTTTCTGTAGCAATGTCTTATTGATTAGTGAAAAGCTTGATATTGACCCGTTGTATTCTGATATGCTGTATATATATATATATATATATATATATATATATATATATATATATATATATATATATATATATATATATATATATATATATATATATATATATATATATATTCGGATTGGTTTCCATCAAAATTACCCTGTTGCTAACTTTCACCGCTGGAGATTTTGCTAGACTTATAACCATTTGTAACATATGTTACGTGTGAAGAAATTACATCAGTTAATAAAGTACCATAAGATAGAGAAACGATGGCATTCTGTACATGGAGTGCATAATTTACATTTTGACCTTAGCTTTATTACATTTATGATATTTAAATGTACACGGAAATGTCAGTAACTGACGTCGTTCACAGATTAGTTATATGGAACAATGTCCCATAGGTGAACATTGTACCAACCAGCCTATCAAGAACTGACAGGAACACTGTACCAACCAGCCTATCAAGAACTGACAGGAACAGTGTACCAACCAGCCTATCAAGAACTGACAGGAACAGTGTACCAACCAGCCTATCAAGAACTGACAGGAACACTGTACCAACCAGCCTATCAAGAACTGACAGGAACAGTGTACCAACCAGCCTATCAAGAACTGACAGGAACAGTGTACCAACCAGCCTATCAAGAACTGACAGGAACACTGTACCAACCAGCCTATCAAGAACTGACAGGAACAGTGTACCAACCAGCCTATCAAGAACTGACAGGAACAGTGTACCAACCAGCCTATCAAGAACTGACAGGAACAGTGTACCAACCAGCCTATCAAGAACTGACAGGAACAGTGTACCAACCAGCCTATCAAGAACTGACAGGAACAGTGTACCAACCAGCCTATCAAGAACTGACAGGAACAGTGTACCAACCAGCCTATCAAGAACTGACAGGAACACTGTACCAACCAGCCTATCAAGAACTGACAGGAACACTGTACCAACCAGCCTATCAAGAACTGACAGGAACACTGTACCAACCAGCCTATCAAGAACTGACAGGAACACTGTACCAACCAGCCTATCAAGAACTGACAGGAACAGTGTACCAACCAGCCTATCAAGAACTGACAGGGCTTGTGTATGGGTGTATTGTACTGTGTCACAAATTCATTGCACGGTACAGAAAATAGGTCGATGTATCATTAGTTATTCATACTTACGCTTCTCTTGGCATATCATATTTCACATGTTACATGTATGTCTCATTTCTTACAAACCGACGCTGCTTGTGATTGTCGATTGTCGAATTAGAACTTTGTTTTGAGGGACTGCAATGTATGCTTATAGACAGACAGTTTATACATTGAATGACCTGAAATCATGGAGTTGAAATAATTTTTTCCAAATGTTTGATTCGTTTAAAAACAGTGAAAGTGGGTGATGGATGGTATTTAGATACACGCAGGAATTCAAAGTATTCATAGATTATCCTGCAAAGTGCGTTCTTTATTTCAATCATGGTTTTGAGATAACAAGATGCATCCTTAGTATTGGAGATAGTATGAGGAAAGTTTATGTATTTTGCATTTTAATTAATTTTATTTTCTTCCCAGTGCATGCGGTGCAAATCTTCAACGATAAGATGAACTTCCAATATCCTACATTACACATTCTTTGACCGCGCTACTCATGTTCTCGACGTGACTAGATTGACACCATCATCATGGATTAACTGAAATGTTACATAACAGATGCTTTGCTATATTTCTTCTAACATTGCATTAACAAAGTCAAAGTAAGCATTATCCTCCAACATAAATGTTATTCAGTTACGACTTGATCCTAGGTGTTAATTAGTTTAGTGCATCTTACATTTTGCACCATCGCTTTCCTACAGATGTAAAGCTTCTTGGTTTAGCTGAAATCGCTGGTAAATAATGTTGACATTTAATTTCTTGCTATTTAATTACTTCTAGACAGAATGGCACCTTCGAGTCCATGTATATAAACATTAGTATCTCGCAGCCATTTATATCTATGTACATCTTGCTGTATAAATATCATTAGAAAATCTGTTAACGGGCAAATTAATTACTGCCAGATAAGAATGAATAACACACATTATGATTATGAAAGAATTAGATAGAAATAATAGTATGCATAATTAAGTTTAAAAGTTTATAAGATATTCTACTTAACGTAGATTTTGGTTACTTTCATGACAATTAGAAAATTGGAGCATATATGGCAATTGCCATCCAGACAACTGCCACCTAGGTCAATTCCCACCCAGGACAATAGGTGGAATAAACATAAACAGGATGGGAACAGCCTCCTTCACTAACCCTTGATACTCTTTATTCAACCCTATCCGGAACATGGTACTATTCTGCAGGCCCCAGTTAGCAAGTCAATGAGACAACACTGGAGGCAGTTAGCAAGTCACTAATACAACACTGGAGGCAGTTAGCAAGTCACTGATACAACACTGGAGGCAGTTAGCAAGTCACTGATACAACACTGGAGGCAGTTAGCAAGTCACTGATACAACACTGGAGGCAGTTAGCAAGTCACTGATACAACACTGGAGGCAGTTAGCAAGTCACTGATACAACACTGGAGGCAATCGTTTTAGCTGTGCACGTATACATACAACTTCCCAATGCAAGGCATAACTCTTACCAGTCTCCATTACTGGCTGATTTAGGCCTTGCAGTATTTCCTTGAGAAATCTGTGTTTAGAAATCCAGGCCCGCTATGCATTTCTGGTGCAGCGATTCGCTATCTCGACACAACATAACGAGGGAAATACCGCAAGGGTTAAATCAGCCAGTAATACAGACTGGCAAGAGTTATGCCTTGCGTTTGGAAGTTGGTATACATATGCATGTATCCACCAATGCCTGTATGAAACATATGACAATTCACCTAATCACTCATCAGTATTATCAGGTAAAAATAAGTTATATGACTCGATAACAAATCAACTAATATGTAATGCCAAGATGCCCAGGTTGGGAGATAAGCATTCTCAATAAAGGAAATACCACGAGAAAACGAAAGTATGCATTTAACATCGTATGACATATGCTGTTAATTCAAGGACAAGTTTAGTCTACCCCAACAGTTATAGGGCATCCTGTCACCTTGATAAACTACTTCCGTCTGTCTGGGATATGCTCCTCGTTGTTTAATATTTCACCCCACCTGACAGAACACCTGTAACGTCCTTTCCATAGATCAAGTTCCAGATTGCCTCTATATACAAACACCTTTATGTTCTTAAAAAAAACTTGTGGGTATCTCTTCAAAAATATTACAGATGTAATTAGCTCATCTGGTCTGATGGGCTTATGGCATGGCATGGTGTCCGGCGTCCGTCTGTCCATCTGTCCGTCTGTAAACTATTCGCTTTTCGTCTTCTTCTCGAGAATCACTTGGTCTAGGGAGATGAAAGTGTGTGTACAGACTCCTTGGCCAATGGGGATTCTAAATTGTTGATTTGGTGACCCTGTGACTGCAGATAGCGTCATAGGGTCAGAACCTAAACAAAATATCTACTTTTCTCGAGTACTTTAAATTCGACCTGTGATAAATTCTCCTGGAAAATTTACATTTTGAAATTTATTTAGTGTATTGTTTATAGGCTAATGAACTAGAGAGTCAATGGCACAATTTGTTTACCTATAAAATATAAGATGTTATTCGTATCCAATAAGGAAATACCTTGCCATTCAACCAAAGCCATTTTTGGAAAGGTACAAGATTAAACGTCTATTTTGATATAAAAAAAAACAAAAAAAACTGTTTTGACATGCTACATTATATCATTACATGTTGTTAGCAAAACTAAGTTTACTACAGTTTCAATACTACTAACATTCAATTTATGTTCAATGTGTCTTAGTTTTGTATTTAAAAAACAAATGTGTAATCATCTGTAATTACAACTGAAATAATGTTTCCCAGTGAGAGAAGTTACATATTAGAAAAATAAATATCAAACTTTGATTTTTTTTTTTTGCTTACTCGGAAACTAACAATTGCATGATTTTGAGAAAAAGAAGTTGTTTATCAATTATATGATGGAAGTCCTCTGTCAGTGATCTGTTTCTAATACGCTTGGTCCACAAATAGGACATGACGTCATCTTCACAGCGAGCAGAGTCTGTCTGAAGACGTCACTGGCGATCTTTTCGTACTGGGATGTTATTCTGAATGTTACATGATTGGTATTCGTAAGTGAAACACATAAAAACTGTCTCCGAGCACAGATGTTGCTACGCTTCTACCCACTGTCATTATTGGCACAGGAAGACTGCTTGTTGTTATGGGAGGAAATTCGACGGGATATTAATTGGGTGCATTTGTGCACATTGTGCTGTACATCTTCGTAGCAATAACACCTTAAAGGAGCTGTAGCACGTTTATTTTTTTTCAAATTTCCCATTTATAATGATATTTTATGTCATTTATATTTACTTTTACAAAAGTTGCATGCGAACACCTTTTATTATTTCCAACTCCAAAAACGTTTCCCATGTAGGCCTACACTTACTTTTCAATTTGATTTTCCGAAGAGAGAAAGGTGTATTACTATTGATGACATTAGCTTTCAAATACGTTTCATCGTCTTATTTGAGCGAAAAAAAACCTGCTAATGCTCCTTTAAGCATATATTTGAGAAAAAAGGTTCAAACAGTCATATCCCCTCGAAGAATATGTTGAAGTGTCCTAAATATAAGTAATAGTGGACAGAGAATGAAGTTTACCTATGGTGTGGAATAAAAAAGAGGAGTTAATCCCCAGCTCTTTCATATTTTATTTCTCCATTATTTCTGATCGTGTGATACTAAACCATATACAGTTATAGTTCCTAGCTGTACACGGTCAGCAATAAAACCAGATTCGGTTTACTGGCTCCTGTCAGGAGTAGATAGAAAACAGATACATATTTGCAGTCTATCTCTCCTTTCATCGGGGTATATTTCCAAGGTCTATAAAACAATATGAGCAAAAATAAATGTTGCTTTCAAGAGGAATGATGGTATTGGAAGATTCCTTGTATATATAGGAACCCTGGCTCCATTGGTAACATGACCAATACATGAGAAGAGAGACGTACTACTGTTACTTGTCTCTCTACGTCTTTTTCATCCTTGAGAAGCAGTATAGCTACAAAATCAAAAGAAATTGTTGGAATAAACCACTTACAGGAAATATGACCATTTAAGTATTGACAACAATCAATATGCAATCAACTAAAATGGATCTTGGCAGTTATCTTGATTTATGATAAAATCTTCTATGCATGCAGACGTTGCGGAAATAGCTAAATTTGATAATGAAAAATAAGAATAAGAAGAAAGGGAATTATAGGACATTCCATCTAGGTATCCTTTTTCTTAGTTTACTGATTGATAGAGGAATCTTTCTCGCTAATGGTGTTCGACAGCCGTATCCAATATTGTCCCAACCAGCTGTATCTGGGTGTAGATGTAATTTGTGATGTCTTTTATACTATAGAACACCAAAATCGAATCCGTATTTTCGTTTCAGGAGATGAAATTCATTTTTCTGTAACAGAATTTGCCAAACTGTTTCACGACACTCCACAGTGTTCACACTACATGTAGTTTAGTATGCTAGTATCCTATAGTCTCGATGCTGGATGAGTTTAGAGGGACAGTATCAATACACACAACCAAACCTATAATGTCATTGGATGTAACTGCGCTTATATCTAAATATCATCATAGATATCATTATTTAAATATTTACAAATTATAAATATCGATACTCCAATAGAAATGTACAAGACCATCCGATTTTTCTCTCTCGAAAGTATATTTGCGAGCGACTGTACAGATAAACGTTGTGACGACACTGACCATATGAAGATATCAGTGTCAAGAACCAGGCAATGTTCAGATCATTTCCCTTAACAAGGAGTCTTTTATGGAACAGTTGGTACGGTATAATATTAAAAAGAGTCTGTTGTTCACTTATAAGATAAATAGTTGCGTTTGTAAAATTTCCGGGATTCATTGCTATTCAACACCCGCAAATTTAGTTTAAAACCGACGGCGTTAGTTATCAGGCGTTTTGAAACGAACTCCTTTTTGCGTACCTATCTCTGAGTGGAAAGGACTTTGCGACTGTTCCATTTTTGTAAGAGTTGTGGTCAGGTCAAAACAAATGTAAATAATCGGCGTAATATGTACATTAGCAACAATTCACACATAAGCTCAAACAGTGTCACTTAACTATGTTCACTTCACAATATTCACTTATCCTTTTAGATGGCGATAAACATTTATCTACGACATCAACACAGCAAAAGACCTAGGAACAAAATCTTAAACTTGCCCTAACCCATTGTGACAATGACGTTAGCATTGTGACGTCAAAACGGTTGATCACTTTGACGTCATGCCATGGCAACGACATTCGGTAAACACAACCGCATGGAAGAAGGCGTCAAACTAAGATAAATCTTACTAGTTGAAAACATTTTAGTTACATGAAACTAATTAATTTTGAGAGTTATTTGTTACCTATACTGCTATACACAACTTAGAAAATGACAATGCCACCTGTCAAATTTGAGTAAGGGGCACATATTAAGAGAAAAATAAAAAATAAATTTTGAGTCGGGCCGAATCTTGTGAACATGATGTATAAGTTCGCGGTGATTCGCCCATAGTAATTTGCGGGTATTCATTGTAATTCAACATAGGCAAATCAACCAATCAGAATCAAGGATTTACCGAAATCATGTTACAATTATTCTGGGAATGCACCTCTGTACGCCCCGTTTGGAATGAATTGAAAAACTGGTTGTTCTCTGAAGCTCAGATAAATATAAACATATCAGAGGAAATTGTGCTTCTTGGCTACACCCAAAGAAACAATAATCCTCTCAGCATTATTCTGACCATAACAAAATATCACATATTTAACAGGAGGATACAACACAAAACACCAGATTTCAAAGATATTAAACGGGAGCTTGCAGAGTACTATAAGTTAACAAAATATGCAGCAACTTTTAATTCAAATGATAATATGTTTAAAAAGTTTTGGTCAAGTTGTCACCTGCTTTTTAGATGATCTACTGATAAATGGTCAATGTATGCACAGTTTATGCGAACCTCATGTAAAATGCAACAAAAATAAAAAAAATTATATAAAAAAATAAAATATTAACTCAATAATTCACTTTCCTGTACATTCATAACAATCACCAAAACTAAAGGTTTCTTAATCGCTGAAATCGAAACCAGAAAAAGTTTAAACTTCTACAGGACAGAAATTAGAGCTTATAACTCAACTAAGTGGTTTTAATTACATATGGACTTATTTCTGAGAGTATGTACATTTTGTGAATTTCTGTCCTGCCTATTATTTGTAAGGTAGTATTTGACATATATCTCTCGTTTGCTCAGGTGAAGTATCCCACGCAACCTCTGTCTAGCGTTTATCCTTCACATAACGAGTATCTGATTCATCAACATCCGTGTAACACGTCCTCAGTTGGAATCCAGACAGACGGTACAAGTGAACTCTAAATATACGTATTCCCCATCTATTCTCATCTTTCCAATCTATTCTGATTCTCCGGGATTTGCTAGCGCTACTGACCTTTACTTCTGTTTCTCACGTGGTACTTACGAGGGCTACAACACAGCTTCTTCATTGACTAAATACTGCACAAGTGAACTAGCCTGCAGGGGTTTCTTGGTTCGATGTCTTCATATTCCAGTTGTATATTGGCTTGATAAGTAGATTAACATAAATGAAACTATGAGAGATTTAGTCTAATTAAATCAAAAATATAGTTAATAACAATCATAATTTGGCAACATCTTTGATGGGCATTCTAGAAGTTGAGATGATGAAGAATGAAGAACAATTTTATGGATACACAACTTCTTTATTCTGTATAGGCGACGTTTCGACATAGATACTAATGTCGTTGTCAAGCAGGTGGTACAGTTGAACACATTCCCAGGGTTTATATACAAGTAGTGTTGATACAATAGAGGAGGATGAGAAGATTTTGAGTTGTTATTACAGTAGTTTACATCAAGCCTATCTACTGTAATAACAACTCAAAATCTTCTCATCCTCCTCTATTGTATCAACACTACTTGTATATAAACCCTGGGAATTTGTTCAACTGTACCACCTGCTTGACAACGACATTAGTATCTATGTCGAAACGTCGCCTATACAGAATAAAGAAGTTGTGTATCCATAAAATTGTTCTTCATTCTTCATAATTTGGCAAGATAAATGTAAACAAGAAATGAATGGCAACTTCAATTTGAGGGATAGTAAAGTTATAAATAGGATAGTTTGGAATATAAATATCTATAGTTTAGTTCATGTTATTTCATCAAATCAACTATATATTTATTTTTCAAACACCTTAATATCAACAAGTTATCTCAATCTAGTATAGTCTGTCACTAAGACATATAACATTATATAGTCTAGAAAAGTGAATATGATAAAATAAATTCTTGCATAATTTTCAATTAATATATTTTAAAATAAAAGAGTTCGTTTTGGGGACTAAACGTTATTCTGAAGAGATGGGTGAGCAACAAGATTGTAGGAATCGGTTCATCATTTCATTAAGTATTAAAATAGTGCAATAATGGTTCGTGTTTGAATTTTCATTGGCAATTAATCAGCGGTTTAGAAAGCTTAGTTACCTTGTAATTATTAATCAGTATACACTCGCGTTTGTGCACAAGTGTTATTATATATCATCAACATAACAGTCAAACAATATGTTATATATGGACTGTAATCCATTTAGATGCGTAATTAGAGTAGATTAGATACAATATCATATGAAAGCTCAACTATCCACAAATTTGCAAAACATTTGCTGGACACATATATATTGATACAATTAAATATATACTTACATGTGTATTGTTTAATTAGCACATTGGATACATGAATGACTGAATGAATCTATTATAATACAATGTAAAGCTCTCGTTTATCATCATTCGCCACATTGAACAGTCTTGTGAGAGAATCATCTGCTGGTAGCAGTTTGACTGATCAAGCTAACCACTGGCGCTCACATGTGTGAAATGATGGCTAATTTAGTTAGTGCATAGGTGAAGACGAGGAAATCATGTATAACAACAGATACAACTGGAGGTCAGAACTGACTCGGGTTACTGAAGTGTATGACGACTGTCTGTGTTAACCACACCATTGAACAAAGACTAAAGAGCCTCAGACACATGAATTCCGAAAGGGGGGGGGGGGGGGTCACATGTTGAAAAGGGGCACGGATTCGCCCAGGGGGTCCATGAAATGTACATGCAAAATGTTTGAACCCCCCCCCCCCCCATCCTACTGATTCTACTCGAGTAATACAACCTGTATTTTCTACTTCCATAGGGTACATGTCGACAATCGACCAATTGAATATATATATTCGGTCCACAGAGTTGCAATATTTGCTCACATGTTGCACAGCCATCTACACGGTATATTCAATTTGTTAGTAGTAGACGTTATAATTAAAACTTATAAATGACAGGTGTTGCGAAGTATTTTTGTACTAGAATATATCAAGTTATCAATCTAATAGCTATATAACATGATACGTAAAACGACCTTTCTAAACCGTATCACCCGGTACGAGGGACTTACAACATTGTAAACTCGGTTAGAAGGAATTACAATGATTGTAAACCCTGATATATTTGCCAAAATGACGGCTTGAAAGTAAAGATCTGAAGAAACTAACTTAGACTAATTTTGAAAAATTACTTAAATTTACGACCGAATATGAACAGCACATGAAGAAAGTGCTTCTCGAACCCGTATCCACTAGTATCACCTGTAGTACGTGAGCTAGCCCTTTAGTCTACTGCGCCAAGGAGGCAGATGAGATGCTACCGTACAAAATCAGCTTATATAGCGCGGCTGTTAACAGGCGGATAACAGGTTCCAAACAAGGATTTTTTGAACGACTCTATTTACCAGGGATCCTCAATATAACGCGATAACTATTAAAGAGCCTGGTTTACACCTCGAAACGGTTCATAATATGGAGAACACATTCTACCTCGGATATGGTAAGGTTGTAGACCCCGATATAGTCAGGAAAAACCTCGGATGTTTCGCATCCTCGGGTTTTTCCTTCCTATCAGGGTCCACAACCATATCCGAGGTATCATGGTTTCTCCTTATAATAGCTTTAGGATCTCGAATGTTTACTTTTCAAATTAAGTATCAGGTAGACTTTCACAGTGAAGTCTGTTTAATGGCCATCATCTGTTATTTTAGAATCTGCTGTACATTGAACCATACATGTTTTACAGAAAGTACGCCTGTATTTATGAAACGTAACGCAAGGCAAAGTCTGGTTGATAGTAGGATTATAATGAACCCCATACATATCTACTAGAGAGACGTTATCTGCCTGGAGTGTATTCTGTGCAAGAATTCGAACTTCTGACGAATGATGACTAATTATTTAAATATACGTGGTGCATGGTTTCCATTCTTCACATTACACTATACATGCTAATGTTTATATACACAATTATATTGAATCCAATTAACTTTCCGGAAAAAAACTTTTTTTTTTCAAATAACATTATTGAACATTGTGAGTAGTTCCACTACGTGACCCAGTTTATTACGATCCTCGTATTGTACAGGCGGTTCAACTGTCTCCCACGTAACTGCAGCCATGATCGAAATAAAAAAAACAAATAAAGCACTGACATTTAAAGTTCCATGTAATTATCGCCGTCAGCGTGTGCGTTCCAGCAAGCGGATTCAAGGATATATCGTTACAGTATCGTTACAGAACGGTATTATCAGCATCCCAAACCTACATCTACGCAATGCAGACGGTACACTTAATCATGTAAGTCATATATGCGCTGATAAGGTTTCATATCTATATTTGTAAAATTGTTGATACTCATCGAATGACAATCGCAAGAGAAAACCTTTGAGAATTGATGTCACTAATATAAATCTTATTTTGTCTGTCAAATTACTCTGCATCATGTAAAATTGTGTATATTATTCTATTCTTATATCTACTAACCTGCCATCATAAATGTATAATAAAAAAGTGAACATGGACGGTTTCTTGAAAATAAAGTTATTCTTACAAATACTTTAAATGACGTTTTTATGTTGTAACTATTTTACTTTTCAATAACATTAATCTCAGACTGTACAAATTAAAGTTGAGAATGTACCAAATATTCTCAAATTAGATGGTTTCAAGCTATTATAATGGATGGGAAACAGAACACAACGAGATGGCAATGATACTGATAGATACACGACTTGTCTTTCTAACACTATACCTCGTCTTCAAGGTTACATGAAAATAAATTAGTTTAGTTACCTTTGTAGGAAGAGAGGTGACACGAATAATTAATAAAAGGTAATTTGGTATTGGCCTGTACGTGTGTGAACGTATCCAACATTGCATGGTAACATACACATGCGTGCCAGATTCAGACGAGTTCATGGCATAACATTTCATTAGTTTATGAATACCTCACTAAACATGTGCTCCTGTTTAACCAGCAGTGCGGCCGGATACCTGGTTGGTAAATGGAACTTGCACGTTATCCACCAATAGTATGTCATTCCTACATCTGAACAACGTGAACGTCTTCGACAAATGGTCATCACAAGAAAAAACATTGGCGATAGGTTTGGGATGACAGGCACTTGATTTGGATGGCAAAATTAACTTTTTCAAAATTACAAAAATCAGTTCATAAAATAATGATATTTAAATGTATGATGTAAACCAAAATGATGTCAACTATTTCGAAGTTCACTTTGTCAAAACTACTTATATCAGTTCATAAAATAATGATATTTAAATGTATTATGTAAACCAAAATGATGTCAACTATTTCGAAGTTCACTTTGTCAAAACTACTAATATCAGTTCATAAAATAATGATATTTAAATGTATTATGTAAACCAGAATGATGTCAACTAGTTCGGGGTTCAAGTGATATTTAGAAAACAGACGTGGATAGAGTGCATGGCTTTGTGATCTAAAACTCTCCAACATTATCGCATTTACTATTGTTCAAGTTACGATACGACCCACAAGAGGCAGGGGTCGTGTTCTGAAGTGATTTCTTCATCTGGTCTGTAACTTTTGGTTTTAGGAGCCAGATGTCGACTCGACAAGACATTCGTTCTGTTTCTCTCCATCTCTCTCAGAAGATAACCCTCTATGATTCCTCACTGAAAACATCACCTTCAGTCGTGAGAGAGGTTGCAAGTGTGTTCTGAAGTGGTTTTTTGTGTAAACTTTTACTTCTCAAACATTTTCCCTAGTTCTTTAAACCATCGAGCTATCAGCAGATCCGTCACCTGTGATCCTGCTTCAAAGGGTCTGAATGACGCATCATGGCCTGTTAGTCGTGATATATTATCAAAAGAGGCGGGCATTACAATTCTAACCCACAACTTGACTTGTTAGTAAAAGGGGTCTGTGAAGTTAGCAGCTTATTGCCGGTTCCAAATTTCTTGTTAAATCGTGAAGTTAAATACTTACTCGCTTTTCCTAGTTCCTTTTCTCAGGTCGTGAAGTTGGCAGTAACTTTCAGACCAAGATAATGGATGCAGCTTTTATTGGCTACAGGTACTTGGAGTTATTGTATCAATGGTTTATTGGTTTATTTAGCGTTACATCATGTCTTCAGAACCCAACAATACTAAATATGAATTTTCAAAACATTATCTATTCATAACTGAGAAACACAAGTTTTAAGAAATGGTCGTTTTGGAATCTCCTTAACTAGACGAGATAGAAGCCTCAAAAAGCCAGTTTTGGCTTGTTTTGTGACCTCCTTCAGTAATGACGCGTCAACAAATTTAAATCAAAGAAGGTAATTTGTCTAGGATATCTTTAATTAATTAAATTTCTACTTTTTCAATGTTTTAAACTTGAATACCAAATATTGTGGGCCAAAAACATCGTTAAAAAGCGAGTTTAGCACCCCATGAGTATTAGAACAGATGTAAAAATAAAAGAAGCACACTCTGATGTATGAAATTGTGAATACTTCTATACAAAACATGTGGCTACCAAAAACATTTAAAATCTACTTTCTCCGACATTAATATTTCATTTTATACTGTTTTCAAAATGTGGGGACGTTTCTTTTGCACGTGAGTTTACAACATGAATAATATTTTTTAACGACATTGCAGTTTCTTTATCATCATTTTTACTCCATTTGAAATAGTCAGAAAACTGTCCACTATTCTTGCCAGCTGTCTGCGAAAGTGACGTCATGAGCAATAGCTTTATGACGTCACAGACGTGCAAATATGGTTGCTAGTCAAACATGATCATTCATATCGCACTGGTTATGCTTCAACATATTGATTAATAATTTTTGTGAGGAAATAAATAAATCCTTGGATCTAGATTTACTAAGTTCTCGTTCTCTAAGTTTTCGTACCATAGTTCAATAAAGGTTTATGTTTTTTTTTTTATTGCTTACTGCTTAGGAATCTTAGAAAATGTAGACCGAGGGTTATTATTATTTATTTTCTCACATATTATCCATATGGTGAAGCCATCCTGGCCCTAGATCTTTATTTGCGGACGTAAGGGAGACTTACTCCTTCACATATTTCCACAAGAGAACCAACTAACTTTACATCATTCTCACTCTGGTTTATAACCCAGCTGAGGTTATTACAATGGATCAAGAATCACAGACCACCATCTGGTGAGAACAACTAGTGTGGGAACTGCTGACAGATGGGAAACATAGTGAGACGGGAGTAAGAGTCGTATTCAACATAACAAACTTTTTAAATAACGTTTATAATTTATCATACATTGTTCACACTTGAGGCTACTATTTCAAGCTCTTGCTGTTCTTTGTTTTACTGCATCTGTAGATATGGAAAAGTGTCATCTTAAGTTTCTTCTTTACTTGCTATATAATAAATAAATAAACGAGTGTTTATATAGTGCCTTATTCATAGATCATGTGACGTACAGTGAATCTGGATAACAGTTTTTGAGGAGACGGGTCTTCACATTTGTCGATATGTGCAAGTTCTGGTGTCAGTAGGACGAGTACTGACCAATGTATACCTAACTTCCACCACGTGTCTTAATGCAAGTGTAACATTATCGCACGATTTTAGCTCATCAAGCCTGAAAGGCCAGATGTGCTTATGGCACGGGCCGTCGTCCGTTGACCGTCGTCCGTTGTCCGTAAACTTTTGACATTTTCGACTTCTACTTCAGAACCGCTACACCCCTAAAGCTGTAATTTTGTGGGTGGGTACCCATCACCTAGGGGGTCAAAGTTTGTTCATCACGAATTCCAACGTCCACAAATATCGATATCATATCATATCTTCCGGTGGGGAGGGGTGAGGGGTGGGGAGGGGTGGGGAGGGATGGGGAGGGGAGGGGTGGGGAGGATTTGGGGAGTAGTGTGTAAAGGGCTGTGATAAAAGGTTCATCGGGTTTTGGTCAGGTCTTTGTGAATAATTTTCCCACTTATAAATAGTATTCATTAATATATTATGCTCACTTGAGAAGGGATTTGTATCAAAATTTGTTTTTCCCCAAATTTTATACCATTTTGTTTGATGATTTGGGGTGTTTATTCTGTTTTAATTGGGAGGATCACCTTCAATATCTTTGCAGAAATTGTGATACTTGGACAACCCATTTTATAAAAATGTTGTGTCCAGTTATGTTTTTGTTATGCACTGACAATTTCAAGACCGCAGGGCTAGGGGTTGTGCATTATATTGATCTATTTCATATATTAATCTATTTCAGTCGTCAACATCAAACAATATAATTCCTGATGAGCTACATAGTACATGGCTCTATTTTGTTATCTAACAATTGCAATTGTTTACATAACATGTTTGCCAACCCTGAAGATTTACTAGCAATCAACATTTCGTATAACACATAAAGTTAAGTATGCCTTGATGTATTAATTCAACAACTGTTTGCCAAGTATAAAGAATTGTTTTTATGGCAATCTAATGTTCAGCGCGGCGTTATGATTACTCATAACTAATAACGCGTGTGAACATAATGTTATGATTGGTTAATGTATTAATCGTTATTGTCTTGTTTACGAAGCTTGAAACAATACGTTCGTTAATTTTGCAAACTACGTTTAAATCAAGGTACCCAAATGTTTATATGCATGCATTTCAGTAGTTTTTAACATTACCGCTACTGCTTGTGGTTTTCAGATTAAAACTATATTTAACATTAAAAAAGTTTGACATACGTATCGTAAAACGTTGAGTTGTAATTGCACAAATGCTTATCAGCATAAATGTATTTAATTTAAAATGTAAAGGGAATATTTCAAAATGCCTATATCAAGTAGTTTGTAAAAACAAGTACAAATGGGAAAAAATAAATTCTCTTTTCAATTTTCTATTTGTAATATGATTGGAATATCACTTTTTATCAAATCACAAATAAAGAATTCAAGAATAAATATATGACATACGATATTAGAAACATACCACAAAATACAGTTTAATAACATTTAAAGATTTATAGGATCAGCTAGAGATTTGAAATATTTTCACACAACTGGAAATATCTCTGAGCCATAATGTATAAATGGAAGTTATTCTATATCGGTACCAATTCTACATCTATTCTTATCTCCACAGTCTATTCTGATCCACAAGGCTGTCTACTCTGACCTTCTGTAGAGACCGTTGTATAACACAAGTGAACATCCGATAGCGGGGATTGGAATAAGTCCTGTTGTTCAATACTTTTTACGACATACTGTTAGGTATTGTGGGCGTCCTGTAGTACCGAATACGGCACATCTTTCGTCTAACATATGAGGTTTTTCTATTCTTAAATATCAGCATATTAAGTATTGAAGGTGTTAGGTTGGGTTGATTTTAAGTGTTCAAATATCTGATCAATCAATAAAAGCTAACTACTGATTTTAAGTATCAGACACTACGTGTACAGTATCAGACACTACGTGTACAGTATCAGACACTACGTGTACAGTATCAGACCCTATCGCAAACAGGTTTCGAGATTATGCAAAATTAAACATTCTGATTATGTTATACAATTGAATGTTAAAGAATGAGAAAGATATATGAAATAACTGTAGTGTTCTTCAAGAGTCATTTTATAAGTAGAAGAGATGAATGAAAAACCAAGATCTTTGGAAAGTCAACATCCTAAACGTTTCAGTGAAGATAATATTACCATTATGAAAGAAGCACTTACGTTATCATGTTTTCCCCCAAACATAGTTTTTTAAACGGGTTCAAATCAAGCTCGAATCCATTCAATTCAAATCCGACAGTCTATCAGAAAGTGATTATAACAATCGAGTAATGGACTACCAACCTACAGTTCAGTGGTTCACCCCTTTCTTTACAAGAATCAACTGCATAATTCAACCCAGACAGTATCGTTTCCCGGGGAAGTATACATATGAATGACGATATGCTTATATTAACTGTGCATAGCACATTACGGAGTTTATGCTTAGTGCTTAAATCCTATGAAAAGGTAGGTATGATGTTATTCACAATAAATGACTTGATATTAAGATGCGTTTTTGTTATTTCACAACAGACCAATACTAATTATGGCATTGTAATGTTTGACAGACAGGTTGAACTTGCTCATGTGAAATATCTGGGAACTAGAGTATAACTGGATGATTTCGCATGCCAAAGAACATTTGATTTTAGAAAAGATTTGCATTAAGTTAAAACAGAAAAGAAGACGACATTTAATAGACCAAATATTAATCAAAAGAACAAACAATACAACAACAATCAATGATACAATTGGAATTCCTGTCAAACAATGAGCCCTTCTTATGTAACTTTAAGGAGTGATTTCATTCAGTCTTGTCATGTTAACGTTGAGGATAAATACTCATTGGATTAACTGGTTCAATAACATTGTATTAAAGGGCCAGTACGACCCGATCATTAATTGTCGAAATAAGATAATTTGAATATACCCGTAAGCGTATTCAAATGAGTATTCATGTATGTTAACCAATTATCAGCAATATCACATTTTAAAAATACATTTGGAAGTTGAATATATAGAGAATACTAAACGAAGTCCCGTTTAATAATATATTTATGAAACGAGTGAGTGGTTTGGTATTTAACGAGCGAAAGCGAGTTAGATATCGATACCATTCTCGAGATTAATGATTGTGATTAAATGGGACCGAGTTTAGTATTTTATTTATTACGCGCTGATTAAGTTGCACGAACTCGTCAATAAATGGGACAAAATTCATTGCGAAAGCGGCGCTGATATTGTGACGTCATGTTTTAACCAGTATGACGTAACGTCAATCGAAAGCACGCGATGTTATTACACATGGTGTAATAACACGGTAGATTTATTAAACCGTGATATTTTCAACGGGTGAGTAATAAATAAGAACATCAACCTTCTTCATTATGAACATACACAACCTTTCGGAGTATATGATGTTATCGATGACGTATATATCCCCTCATCTGTGTACAGAAAATACTCATTGTTCATCATATTCATATGTTTCAAGATAATGGATGCAGCTGTTATTGGCTACAGATACTCGGGGTTATTGCATCAATGGTTTATTGTTGTAGTGAAATATATCAACTGTATATTAAAGCTCCACTGTAGGTGTATTTTTACTTAGTGTAAATCAACGTTTCAATTCATTTACATAAAAAAACCCAATGAAATTCAGAACTTTAAGTTATCTTCAAATATAAACTCAAGTGCAAAAGAAACGTCCCCATACAAAATACAAGATATTTCAATCGACGGGCGATAAATGCGACTGAAACAGCGTTACATCATGTCTTCAGAACCCAACAATACTAAATATGAATTTTCAAAACACAAGTTTTAAGAAATGGTCGTTTTGGAATCTCCTTAACTAGACGAGATAGAAGCCTCAAAAAGCCAGTTTTGGCTTGTTTTGTGACGTCCTACAGTAATGACGCGTCAACAAATTTAAATCAAAGAAGGTTATTTATGTCGAGGATATCTTTGATTAATGAAAGTTCTACTTTTTCAATGTTTTAAAGTTAAATACCAAATATTGTGGACCAAAAACATCTTTAAAAAGCGATTTTAGCACCCCATGTGTATTTGAAAGGTGTAAAAATAAAACAAGCATACTCTGATGTACAAAACATGTGGCTACCAAATACATTTAAAATCTACTTTCTCCGACATCAATATTTTATTTTATACTGTTTTCAAAATGTGGGGACGTTTCTTTTGCACGTGAGTTTACAACATGAATAATATTTTTAACGACATTGCAGTTTCTTTATCATCCTTTTCATTCCATTTGAAATAGTCAGAAAACTGTCCACTATTCTTGCCAGCTGTCTGCGAAAGTGACGTCATGAGCAATAGCTTTATGACGTCACAGACGTGCAAATATGGTTGCTAGTCAAACGTGACCATGCATATCGCACTGGTTATGCTTCAACATATTGATTAATAATTTATGTGAGGAAATAAATAAATCCTTGGATCTAGATTTACTAAGTTCTTTTAGCACTAAGGTTCTCGTACCATAGTTCAATAAAGGTTTATGGTTTTCTTATTGCTTACTGCTTAGGAATCTTCGAAAATCTAGACCAAGGGTTATATATAGAATACTAAACGATGTCCCGTTTGATAATATGTTATTAAACGAGTGGTAGGTTTGGTATTTTAACGAGCGAAAGCGAGTTAAATACCGATGCCATTCACGAGTTTCATAAGCATGTTATCAAACGGGACTGAGTTTAGTATTTTATTTATTACTCAATGAAGTAAATAGCGCTGAATTGCAAGAAAATCGTTTTTAGTGACGCTTACTTGCAAATAGGTCACCCGGCCAACATTGTGACGTCAACCAAAAAGGACTATGACGTCAGACGCCGATTATGACGTTACGGCAGCGCGCGGTGGTATCACACATGTGTGAAACCAACTCATTGTTATCTAATGAGTGATCTCACCAGTGTTGAGTAATAATATTATTTATTTTCTCACATATTATCCATATGGTGAAGCCATCCTGGCCCTAGATCTTTATTTGCGGACGTAAGGGAGACTTACTCCTTCACATATTTCCACAAGAGAACCAACTAACTTTACATCATTCTCACTCTTGTTTATGACCCAGCTGAGGTTATTACATTGGGTCAAGAATCACAGACCACCATCTGCTGAGAACAACTAGTGTGGGAACTGCTGACAGATGGGAAACATAGTGAGACGGGAGTAAGAGTCGTATTTAACATTACAAACTTTTTAAATAACGTTTATAATTTATCATACATTGTTCACACTTGAGGGTACTATTTCAAGCTCTTGCTGTTCTTTGTTTTACTGCATCTGTAGATATGGAAAAGTGTCATCTTAAGTTTCTTCTTTACTTGCTATATAATAAATAAATAAACGAGTGTTTATATAGTGCCTTATCCATAGATCATGTGACGTACAGTGAATCTGGATAACAGTTTTTGAGGAGACGGGTCTTCACATTTGTCGATATGTGCAAGTTCTGGTGTCAGTAGGACGAGTACTGACCAATGTATACCTAACTTCCACCACGTGTCTTAATGCAAGTGTAACATTATCGCACGATTTTAGCTCATCAAGCCTGAAAGGCCAGATGTGCTTATGGCATGGTCCGTCCGTCCGTCGTCCGTCGTCCGTCGTCCGTAAACTTTTGACATTTTCGACTTCTCTTTCAGAACCGCTACACCCCCAAAGCTGTAACTTTGTGGGTGGGTACCCATCACCTAGGGGGTCAAAGTTTGTTCATCACGAATTCCAACGCCCACAAATATGGCCGCCAGAGACGTTTAAAGTGAAACCTTTAAACGACTTCTTCTCCGAAATTGCTTGATATAGGCATGTACAATTTTGTCATTAACATCTTTGTGGGATGGAGATACAAGTTCGTAAATTTGAGATAAATTATGAAATATGAACTTTGCAGGGGGATTGTTTGGGATGGGCGGGGATGGGTGGGGAGGTGTGGGGAGGGGTGGGGAGGGGTGGGGAGGGGTGGGGAGTAGTGTGTCAAGGGCTGTGATAAAAGGTTCATCGGGGTTTGGTCAGGTCTTTGTGAATAATTTTCCCACTTATAAATAGGATTCATTAATATATTATTCTCACTTGAGAAGGGATTTGTATTGTTTTTCTCCAAATTTTATACCATTTTGTTTGATGATTTGGGGAATGTGTTTATTCTATTTTAATTGGGAGGATCACCTTCAATATCTTTGCAGGAACTGTGATACTTGGACAACCCATTTTATAAAAATGTTGTGTCAAGTTATGTTTTTGTTATGCACTGACAATTTCAAGACAGCAGGGCTGGGGTTGTGCATTATTTTGATCTATTTCATATATTAATCTATTTCAGTCGTCAACATCAAACAATATAATTCCTGATGAGCTACAGAGTACATGGCTCTATTGTGTTATCTAACAATTGCAATTGTTTACATAACATGTTTTTTTTACTTTTATTTTTTTATTTTTTATTTTTTATTTTTTATTTTTTTTTATTTATTTATTTTTTTATTACAGAAAAAGAGTGGTACAATCAGTAATTGAGGAGTCACATATAGGATACATGTTGTCACCAAGGCAAAAATAAATAAGAGTTGGATAGTGAGGATAGAACAGGAGAAAGTGGACAGGTACAGGGTGCAGAAGTAGAAAGGAACTCACGGTAAATTATCAATTTTGAATAGACATGACCATTTACTTTGAAAACTGGGGTCATCCTGCGAAAAAAAATATTTTTCCAAGTGGTAATGGTGTTCTATGAAGTGTATTAAATGGTTGAAATTTAAATCGTTTGAGCTATATCTGATTTTATTAATAAATTCTTTTGTTATAATAAACAAGTGATTTATCAATACATTTGCCTTTGGGTCACCGAGTAAAAAAATTGCAATATTTAAGTTAAGACTGGTGTTGGTCTTTGAATGGTACCAGGTATCTAACTGTGAAATAAGATTTTTAGTTTTTTACATAACATGTTTGCCAACCCTGAAGATTTACTAGCAATCAACATTTCGTATAACACATAAAGTTAAGTATGCCTTGATGTATTAATTCAACAACTGTTTGCCAAGTATAAAGAATTGTTTTTATGGCAATCTAATGTTCAGCGCGGCGTTATGATTACTCATAACTAATAACGCGTGTGAACATAATGTTATGATTGGTTAATGTATTAATCGTTATTGTAATGTTTACGAAGCTTTAAACAATACGTTGGTTAATTTTGCAAACTACGTTTAAATCAAGGTACCCAAATGTTTATATGCATTCATTTCAGTAGTTTTTAACATGACCGCTACTACTTGAAGTTTTCAGATTAAAACTATATTTAACATTAAAAAAGTTTGACATACGTATCGTAAAACGTTGAGTTGTAATTGCACAAATGCTTATCTGCATAAATGTATTTAATTTAAAATGTAAAGGGGATATTTCAAAATGTCTTTATCAAGTATTTTGTAAAAACAAGTACAAATCGGAAAAAAATAAATTCTCTTTTCAATTTTCTATTTGTAATATGATTGGAATATCACTTTTTATCAAATCACAAATAAAGAATTCAAGAATAAATATATGACATACAATATTAGAAAAATACCACAAAATACAGTTTAATAACATTTAAAGATTTATAGGATCAGCTAGAGATTTGAAATATTTTCACACACCTGGAAATATCTCTGAGCCATAATGTATAAATGGAAGTTATTCTATATCGGTATCAATTCTACATCTATTCTTATCTCCACAGTCTATTCTGATCCACAAGACTGTCTACTCTGACCTTCTGTAGAGACCGTTGTATAACACAAGTGAACATCCGATAGCGGGGATTGGAATAAGTCCTGTTGTTCAATACTTTTTACGACATACTGTTAGGTATTGTGGGCGTCCTGTAGTACCGAATACGGCACATCTTTCGTCTAACATTTGAGTTTTTTTATTCCTAAATATCAGCATATTAAGTATTGAAGGTGTTAGGTTGGGTTGATTTTAAGTGTTCATTTCCTTGACGAGTTGATGATGAAATGTACTTGCTCAACAAACCATCACAAGCAAATATCTGATCAATCAATAAAAGCTAACTACTGATTGTAAGTATCAGACACTACGTGTACAGTATCAGACCCTATCGCAAACAGGTTTCGAGATAATGCAAAATTAAACATTCTGATTATGTTATACAAATGAATGTTAAAGAATGAGAAAGTTATATGAAATAACTGTAGTGTTCTTCAAGAGTCATTTTGTAAGTAGAAGAGATGAATGAAAAACCAACATCTTTGGAAAGTCAACATCCTAAACGTTTCAGTGAAGATGATATTACCATTATGAAAGAAGCACTTACGTTATCATGTTTTCCCCCAAATCTAGTTTTTTAAACGGGTTCAAATCAAGCTCGATTCCGACAGTCTATCAGAAAGTGATTATAACAATCGAGTAATGGAACTACCAACCTACAGTTCAGTGGTTCACCCCTTTCTTTACAAGAATCAACTGCATACTTCAACCCAGACAGTATCATTCCCCGATAAGTATACATATGAATGACGATATGCTTATATTAACTGTGCATAGCACATTACGGAGTTTATGCTTAGTGCTTAAATCCTATGAAAAGGTAAGTATGATGTTATTCACAATAAATGACTTGATATTAAGATGCGTTTTTGTTATTTCACAACAGACCAATACTAATTATGGCATAGTAATGTTTGTTAGCCATTGTAATGTTTGACAGACAGGTTGAACTTGCTCATGTGAAATATCTGGGAACTAGAGTATAACTGGATGATTTCGCATGCCAAAGAACATTTGATTTTAGAAAAGATTTGCATTAAGTTAAAACAGAAAAGAAGACGACATTTAATAGACCAAATATTAATCAAAAGAACAAACAATACAACAACAATCAATGATACAATTGGAATTCCTGTCAAACAATGAGCCCTTCTTATGTAACTTTAAGGAGTGATTTCATTCAGTCTTGTCATGTTAACGTTGAGGATAAATACTCATTGGATTAACTGGTTCAATAACATTGTATTTAAAGGGCCAGTACGACCCGCTCATTAATTGTCGAAATAAGATAATTTGGATATACCCGTAAGCGTATTCAAATGAGTATTCATGTATGTTAACCAATTATCAGCAATATCACATTTTAAAAATACATTTGGAAGTTGAATATATAGAGAATACTAAACGAAGTCCCGTTTAATAATATATTTATGAAACGAGTGAGTGGTTTGGTATTTAACGAGCGAAAGCGAGTTAGATATCGATACCATTCTCGAGATTCATGTTTGTGATTAAATGGGACCGAGTTTAGTATTTTATTTATTACGCGCTGATTAAGTTGCACGAACTCGTCAATAAATGGGACAAAATTCATTGCGAAAGCGGCGCTGATATTGTGACGTCATGTTTTAACCAGTATGACGTAACGTCAATCGAAAGCACGCGATGTTATTACACATGGTGTAATAACGCGGTAGATTTATTAAACCGTGATATTTTCAACGGGTGAGTAATAAATAAGAACATCAACCTTCTTCATTATGAACATACACAACCTTTCGGAGTATATGATGTTATCGATGACGTATATATCCCCTCATCTGTGTACAGAAAATACTCATTGTTCATCATATTCATATGTTTTACTCTCTCTGATTTACTTACAATTGTAACCACGTTGTCTTTGTTATGTATGTATATATATGATTTTGGTATATTACCCATATGAGAAGCCGGACACAGGGTAGTATTTTTCCTGTAAGTCATATTGGAGTTACACATTTCCCCATATTTTTACGAGCTACTGTTTGACATTGTATATATGTGTGTATTCCCTACAAACCAACCTAAAGAGTAAGTATGTACTCCGAGACGTTGAGTATACAATAAAGAGGTTGCCATCCAGAAAATCTAGCGTGTGCCCGTTTGAAACATATCGGACTGTTGGTATGTTATTGAACATAGAAGCACAAATTCACAAAGGGAGCTAACCCTTCGACTTAATTTTCAAAACGTGGACGGTCGAACTTTACCTTTAAATAACTTTATAATTCACAACCTACGCGAAATGGATAATTCAACTCGAAATATCTGGTTTTCTAATATTCTTAGTACATCCGTACCCATCAGTGTATACCCCCTTGTCTTGATTACATTTACTGCCACGGACCTGACACTTTTCTTTATCCAACCGAAAATAGATTTCTACTCCAAATTTACATTGTATCTGTCGTACAGCCGTGTGTGGTCGTACCCAACAGTCACTGTCTCTTCGAAACTAGTCCTGACAATACAATTATTGGTTCCACAGAACGGATGTGTTTTTGTTCCTTCGGAAATTACCTTCTATAATTGGTCAAACTGTGCAGGTACAAGAGTGCAGGATATTCTTGAACACATCCTTTATTTCACTTCACATAGTTCCATAGTCATTACATAAGTTCATTCACTTCACATTCATTATTGTATGTCCATTCCTCATATTCAACGTTTATATATACCTGTAATTATCCATATTCACGTCAGAGCTCAAAGTCAGTTTATCAATGTTGTTTGACTTTAAGCTAGACTTGCTTGAACACTTCATTAAATTGATAAAGTTCACTTTATTGGTTAGGCCACGAGAGGCCGGTTCCAGATATGTTGTACACCAAAGACTAGACTAGACTAAGAAAAATAAAAATGTCGCAGACAGATGTATAAAGAAATAAAGTCAATAGACTTACAACTTCTTTATTGTAGTGAGATGCATCTTATAGAAGACTGAAGTACAGGCGCTTACAGATTGAGTTATCAGTGAGTACTGAAACTATAGTCATACCCTTCACCGAGTTGAATTTATTCTTTAGTAATTAACACTTTCCATAAAGTAACAAATAGGTCATCTTTAAACTGGTCAATAATGTCTTAAGTAGCAAAGTTTGCCAACCTAAAAGCACCGATGAATGGCTAAATATTTCTCATCGTTCCCTTTTTGAATACATTTTGTAAAATTGTCAAATCTAAAGTCATCAAAAGATTGTCCTTGGTTATATGTTTCAACTGGCAGTGTTATAATCATGCATTAATAACATATAAACAGGAATGTCCCCTCGAATTTCGTTTCCGTTATTCTACTCAGTGAAATAACACGTTCAATCATATGACGTCATCGTAACAATAGGATGACGTCATAGGATGGCCGTGGAAAGGAAGGCGATCTCGGAGGCTCCGTTTATAAAAAGAACGTCAATTACCAACTATGCATGGTTTGTTAAATCAAATAAATAGAACATTTGTCATGTCACGTCGAATACCATGTATACCAGATATACATGGTATTCGACAAGAAATGTCAAATATCCTCTATATCTCCTATGAGATATCACTTGATCTCACACAAGCGATATCTCCTGTGGAACACAGTTTTGGGTGATAAACGAATATTAATGAAAAGCAAAGAACACAATTCATCAAGTGCGAGAAAACTAACACAGAGACAGTAAACTACATGAACATGTTAGACAATGATCAATTGATAAAACAAAATTTATCTTCCTGAAATAGCAACACAGCATTGCGAAATATTTGAAATCGTTGTTACAGAAGTGTTACTATTGCCAAGGGAAACGTTTAAGATAGCAGGTTTACAGAAATAGAAACGTTTCAGAATAGAATTGCCGTAATAAGCTTGCCAAAACTGGCGAAATACAGTCTTTATTTTTAATGCGAGATATTTGCCATCACAAAAATTAAAAACCTCTATCATTCGACATGAATATGCCAACCATTCCTTTAACAGCAGTTGCGTTATGCATCTTTTGTCATTTAGAGTAGATCTTATATGTGTTTCTTTATTATTATCTTTAATAAGCTGGGTAACTGTTTGCCCAACGAGGAACATCAAAAGGTAAGAGTTGTTATAAAATAATAATTAAAATTGATCAATGAATTAAACGCTAGTTTTGAGGATTAAAGTAGACACGTGCTGACATATTCAATCTTGTGTGCTGTTGTCAAATAATCTATAACCTTTAATGAAATACAAGTTTATACATGAAGCATATCGTGTTCGTTCGGATTCAAATTTATGAAATACAGCTGATTGATTTCTTAATATTACTATTTCCATATAGGTAGTGTATAATATAATAATGACTAATTATATCCAAAAATATCTTTATGATTACAAAAATCATCATTTACATCAAGCACTGTTCCCGAGAATTATCTTTACAACATGCATCGTGCTATATAAACCATGAAATGAGGTGTTTGAAGTTTAGTGCCACGTTCTATAGTACTTCACTTATTGGCAAAGGTATAGAAGCGACCAATACCATGGCTCTGTTCCATAACATCCATAACAGCGAGCGCTTATAACCGCTCATTGAGCGCTACATCAAACCTCTCTTGAACGCGATTGCTCAATGTAGGGCAACGTAGCAAAGCGAGCAAACCCCGAGGAATCGCACCGTGTCGTTCAGAAGAGAATGCGCTACATTGAGCGCTACATTGAGCTATCAATGAGCGATGATAAGCGCTCGCTGTTATGGAACGGAGCCCATGATTGTATATCAACATTACCAGAACCATATATGGTGTCGTACTGCACTGGATACCAGCCAATGAACAATTACACTGAAATTAGAAACACGTTGTAGAATAGATTACGTCATGGAGTCCATTGTGCGAAGTCGAAAGTGGTAAGCAATATCATGCCAAGCACGCTTTTTCAAAAAATCCCCATAAAATATCGTCTCCATCTTTGGCTGAAATGAATCCAGTGGGCTAATTATCATATCACAGAGTTAAACCGTGATGGACATGAAAGAGGGCTTCAGTTGCTTTACTTTAACGGTAAGTGGAGTGCCTGGCAGGATAATTCCATACTAAACAGTTACTGAACATGACTTTACTAAATATAAACATGTGGAATGACACACATTGTTCTCTTCTTATCAGCCCTATCAGTCTGTCAATTATTGTAACCCCAATTCGACATTCTTGAAAGGTTCCATTGTGACTTGATGCGTTTTTGTTTATATTTACTATTGTTAGAAAAAGCGAAAATAGTTAACCTATTATCAAGTTGAACATATTCGCAAGTTTTTTTTTTAAATTCGAATTCCATATTCCTATTCTGAGAAAGAATGTCAGCACTTTTAGGAACAATGATTGCACGTGCATATTACATGGAATTACTGCAGTTAACTGTTCATAAATAAAGTGACCTAAATGAACATTATATATCGACCAATTTCTCTATTCTGAACGACAAACTTCTCCCATTAGAAAGAGAATAACATGGTATGAAGAAGGGGAAAAACCAACCAGTTACTTTTGCCACTTAGAGAATAGACATTATACCAGTAAATTAATAAATAGTTTAAAGAAAGAAAATGGAGAAATCATAACAGAAGGAAAACACATTTTAGAAGAATTGAAAAGTTTCTATTCTAAACTATATAAACAAACAAACAAACAGTGATGACAACACTACAGATAAAATACTCAATAATATAGATACACCAAAAATAATAAGAAAAGATTATGACGAACTCGAAAAGGACCTGACAATGGATGAAATAAAGAAAACTGTCTTATCTATGAAAAACAATAAGAGTCCAGGTATCGACGGTTATCCTATTGAGTTTTTTAAAATTCTTTTGGAACGATCTGGGTCAATGGATCTTTAGGTTTATAAAGGAGGCTTTTTCTAATAATTCATTGACAGGTACAATGAACAGGGGAATTATTACCTGTCTGCCAAAACCCAATAAGGATAGGAAACTACTTAAAATTTGGCGGCCTATTTCATTGCTTAATGCTTTATATAAGATAATAAGCTCTTGTATTACAAATAGACTGAAAACAATTTTGAATAAAATTATACATGAGAATCAAACAGGATTTATTCCAGGTAGATGTATCAGTGAAAACACTAGGATGCTTTATGATATTATATTTGAAGCCAAAAAGCTAAACAAACCTGGTTTGCTTCTCCTAATCGACTTCGAAAAAGCATTTGATACAATCTCTAAACCTTTTATAACGTAGGTACTGAAAAAGTTTGGTTTTGGGCCTAAGATTATCAAATGGGTAGAAATTTTAACCTCAAATACAACAGCATCAGTAATTCAAAATGGACATCTTTCATCTTTTTTTGTACTTGAAAGGGGATGTAGACAAGGGGACCCAATTTCACCCTACTTATTCATACTTGCAGTTGAAATATTAGGTATAATGATAAGGACAAATCCGGAAATAAAAGGCATAACACTTAATGATAAGGAACATAAACTAGGACAGTATGCTGATGATACTCAACTTTATTTAGATGGATCTGAAAAAAGCCTGAATGCAGCAATGGAAACTCTTCGCATATTTTACCAAATTTCAGGACTTAAAATGAACATAGAAAAAACCAAAGCTGTTTGGATAGGCTCTATGTCTGAGAGTAAGGTAACATTAGTCAGTGACCTTAAACTTTATTTGCACAGGGGGGACTTTGAAATCTTAGGAATCACACTGAATGCTACATTAAATGATTTGTGGGTGATCAACACCAGAAAACGCCTAGAACATATCAATAGACTACTCGCCAGTTGGCACAGAAGAAATTTAACACTTATTGGAAAAATCACAGTAATTAAATCCTTGGCAATATCAACCTTAGTACATATCTTCTCTGCTTTACCTAATCCACCTAAAACATTCATTAAAGAACTTAATAAAATAATCTACAGATTTTTATGGAAAAACAAAAATGACAAAATTAAGAGATCAACTATAAGCAGAAGTTATCAAGACGGAGGCCTAAGAATGATAGATATAGAATGTTTTATTAATGCTCTAAAGATATACTCATTGAAAAGAAAGTATAAGAAACTTGAACAAACTTCAAACATTTTTACTTTAAAACATTTCCTCAAACTAGGCTGTAACGGGGTCGATTGTTTATCTGATCAAGATAATCCTTTTTGGAAAGATGCTTTATCGGCTTTGAGAATATTCTACAAGAAAATTACCATTGATGAAAATAATGTAGACCAAATCATAACTCAACCATTATGGTTTAACCATTTGTTTAAATCATCATACATTATTAAAAACTGGTTTAACTCAGGAGTTCATAGTATCAAAGATATATGTGACGAAAATGGCTTCCTAAGTTTTGAAAATTTCAAACAAAAATACAAAATAAAAGGAACCTTCTTAGACTATCAGCGGTTGATAAACAATATTCCAAAAAACTGGAGATATCAAATAAGACATACAACACTAACATGTAACATGCCTCAGGCCACAAACATTTACAGATACATGTTTATTAATGCTGAAAGTTCAAGGACATTTTATGATGAACTAATTAAGAATGATACTGCACCCAAGTCATTGGGATATTGGAACAAGGTATTTCTGCATGAAATTGACTGGAAAGATGTGTTTAGTTACTATAGGAACTGTACAAAGGACTGTAAGCTTTTAGACTTTCAATACAGATTTATTAACAGAATTGTGTATACAAAGAAAGAATTATTAAGAATGAAGTTAGTTGATGATGATACATGTACTTTTTGTAAAAATGCTCCAGAAGATATATCACATGTTTATTTTGAATGCCAATTTGTTAAGAATTTTTGGGAAAAAATTGAGAAAATTCTAAATGACAACCTCCAATCTAATTTAACTCTTTCCAAATTCATTGTAATGTTTGGAGTATTCTCTCATAACCAAGCTATAAATCATATTTTACTTCTCGCCAAAAGATTTATTTATACATCAAGTTTAAAACAGCAAGATATATCTTATGCAGGATTTCTTACATTGCTAAAGGATGTATGCAATATAGAAAGATTTATTGCAATAAAAAATAGTAGATATCAGCATTTCACTAAGAAATGGCAAAATCTAGAAATTACTCTTAATATTGAAATTAAGCACTCATAAAATACCCGAATATGTCAATTTTCTTATTGATCATCACCAAATCATTACTACTTACTTCTCCTTAGACTAACGTTTAGTCTCTGATATGAAAATTTCGCCCAAATATTGATTATTTGAAAGCAATAAAATAAAATGAAAAGGAGCCTCTGAGATTTCTCCAGCTCTAGTCTTGTTATAGACTTGCCTAGGCTCCTATATACGTTTACCGTCTAGATTACAGACTAACTTCTCCTATGTGCAAATTGAAACCACATGACTATACCATGCCTTCTTTTCACAGTTATGTGTATTTTTATTTACATTTGACTGCCAACACATGTTAACCTTGCTATAAACTGTACATCATGCTTGAAATGGAATAAAAAATATTTAAAAAAAAAAAAAAAAAAAAAAAAAAAATTCTCCCATTAACCACTTTAAATGCACTGTAGCAGGTTTTGCATATCATGTTTTCTAAAATTTGCCATTTATTATTAAAGTTTATACAACATATTGGTTCGTTAATTGGTAAAACATCTCATTACACAACCCGATAATAAACTTCTATCCATATAAGAAATTAGTGCGACGTATAAAGCGACAGTGGTGTGGAACTCTTCAGTGTGAAAGATAGATTTGTTGGCCTCCTGAGAATTTGAGAGTTCTTACAGCAAGTTGGTTGGCCATTCCATCATTGTACTACATCCAAAACTCTACTCTGAGTGTTATGGTATCGCTACATCAGTCAAATCACTTTAACTACCTTTGAGCGGCCATTTTGATATGAACACATTAAAATGGCCGCTAGAAGGCAAATGGAATAGCATGGCTTAACCGAAACAAGTACATTTGTTTTAGAACTCTATTTAAATTGTATCATTTAGTCATTGGTAACACTTATATATATATATATATATATTGTGAGAGCACTTTATTTCAGTAAGAAAATCGTGCTACAGCGCCTTTAAGCACCAAGGTGGCGATGATTTTGGATCTTACAAATCGTAAAAATACATCATATTACAAATCGTCACAATTCACCACATTACAAATCCTTACAGTACACCACAGGTCATGTACGTACATAGTTTTACAAATACTTCAACACATTGTATCCACTTTTCAATGTGCATTTCATAGAACATAAATATACATCAATATGTAAGAACAAAATGGACACACAATGTATATAATCGATTAGTCATGTGAGTAAAACATGAACTGAGTTTGTCAGCAAAGTATTATTAACATACGTTTTATCACTACAAACTGAGAATTTGGTTGGATTTCCAAAGAAAAAGCGGACTATGTTACATAATTGAATTGTCTCTATCGTGTATATGTACTATGCAGCTGCACACAAATGGTATTACAATATGCTCATGTCATTTTGGTCGATAGGGATTTCAACATAAAACACAACGTTTAATCTACTAAATGCCTTCATGTTTATATTGCATAACAAATACCGTCATAAAAGGTTAATCATTTTCATAATTATCTACAGTGTGGCCCTACCATGCTGGTCCATTAGTGATCAAATGGTTATAAACATAAAAGTTGACTTATTAAAAGCGTTCATGTTTATGTTGCATTAAATACATCATTAAACCGGGTTTGACAATGTAATTACAGTCCGCCTGAATGCGCAAGATAGCGATGCTGAACACCTGATTAATCAAAGAGGATTTAGCTCAGGTGATGAAGTCTGTCATGTCATGTGTGCTTTTAATTAAAAATGATGTTTTAACAGTGATGTAAGGCGAGTTGACATACTATGCATATGCCACAGTAGAAAAATGAGTTTATGACAAGATCTTTTCAGTATAATTAGTTAGTAAAACACGTATTTGCATATCTTAAAGAAGCTGTACGATCTTGGCATTCAACGAGGAAAATCGAAGTGATATTCCAATATTGGCATAAATCCCATTACAATGTGAGACACATAGCACTGGTCAATTTGTTATTATTTGTTGGGAAATGTGTCAAAATCTGATACCAATTTTAATTCATCAGGCCTGAAAGGCTAAATGGACCTATTACATGGGCCGTCGTCCGGCGTCCGTACATGAATGGGGAGAGCACATCCTTTGTATTTTTGTTTATATGAGCCATGTTAAAGGCCATTGCAGGCATTTTCATAAAACCTTTAAAAATCTATTACTTGGGAAAACATTATAGAACTTCAACCTTCAAAAACAAATCCTGCACATCCTGATCAGCTACAGAGCAAATTGCTCAGACACCAGTCAACACACCAGCAGTCATGTTTACCCCACTGCTTACTTCACACACAACAAAGTCAGCTGTAGACAGACAGACAGACAGACAGACAGACAGAATATTTTATTTGAGTCTCACTCGTTGTACATTTAAAATATGTAAAATATACACACCGACCAGTCGCTCGGCGACTTATGAGAGACTATTTACATAGAAATGTCATCAATACAATTAAACAATGTTAAAAGATACAGCAAATAACACTAATATATACATAAATCATTCATATAAAATATCACGTCTTTTAACTAAAATGTCATGGCAGGTTTTGGCAATGCTAAAAGTTCATTCGGGGGATGCAAAAACAAAAACTAGCATCTCGCAATAAGACAAATTATAAAAATTGTTATTGATACGAGAGCATTTATATAACAAATTCTCACGTTGACTTGTAAAAATTGGGCATTGGAATAAAACATGTACTTCGTCCTCTATCGTGTTGGAACAATTAAAACAAAGTCTCTGATAGTGTGGGATATTTTCATAGCGGCCAGTTTCTATTCGGATCGGAGCCACTCCACATCGAAACTTAGCTAAAGCACTTTTGTGACTTCGGGGAATAGGGCATTTTACATAATGTTCAGGTTCGTAGTTGGATTTAAAAAGCTTGTAGTGTTGTAATTTATTTCGTCCTCCTTGTTTGCCTTCCTCCTTATTAATGGTACATCTCCATTTCTCTTTACACTCCTTATACATAGCAGCTTGTGTATTTCTTAAAAGTAATTTCTTTTCCAAGTGATATTCTGTATTTGTTAGATGTTCGAAACCAAGATTGCGAAGTTTTGCCTTGACTTTGAAATTCCAGTTCTTCCATTTGCACTTTTCAGCCCATAAGAATATTTTCTTGTTGACTCTTCTTGTGGTCATATTCACCATTCTAGTCCAATGTCTAAAAACTGAGGTCCAAATTTTTACAGTTGGTGGTGTCCATCCCATATCGCCGTTGATAGCTGCGTTCGGGGCATACTTTCCAAGACCGAGAAAAAATCGAATGGCTCTGTGATGTACTGTATTAACACAAGAGTGTTCAGTAGTTCCCCATATACTAGCACCATAGTTGAGTACTGAAAATACCATTGTGTCGTAGAGCTTAGAGTAAACATTATAGGGCATTCCACCCAGATATTTGAATTTAGTGATTAAAAGTCCCAATGATCTGCTTGCTGCTTTAGCTGCTGCCTTCGCCATTGCGTTGTAGTTTAAATGTTCAGTCAGCAAAACACCAAGATAATGATATTGTTCCTCCACTAGAATGGCTGACGTTCCACATGTAAATGTTGCAGATGTTCTTGGTACCGATGGATTTCTAAAATGTAAAATTTTTGACTTCTCTGGGTTTATAGTCATCTTGTTCGTTTCACACCACAAATGTAATGTAGTCAGTAAATATTGCAGATTTTCCTCACTTTCAGCTAGTAAAACAATATCGTCAGCATATGCCAGTACAGTCACACACTCTTCTTCAATCCATATTCCTTTACCAAGCGCATTTAACGTATCTATCAAGTCATCAATATAAAAATTAAAAAGAATCGGGGATAGCAAGCAGCCCTGTTTGAGACCTCTGCTCACTGTGAACCATGGAGTTCGGCATCTGTTAACACGCACACAGCACTTAACATTAGTGTATAACGATTTAAGTGCCGAAAACATTTTACCTTTTATGCCTTTATCCTTTAACTTCGTCCAAAGGGTATTTCTATCAATCCAGTCGTATGCCTTTTGAAAATCAATAAAAGCTGTATGTGTCGATTTTCTTGCTAGTTTTCTGCTTTCTATGATGCTTGTAATTGACGAAATGTGGTCAATCGTTGACCTGCTCTTTCTAAAACCGTTCTGTTCATCTGTTAGTATCTCATTTCTCTCTGTCCATGAGTTGAGTCTGTTATTTAAAATACCACAGTATAATTTGTAGATAGCCGGGGCAAGCGTAGATCAAGGTGTCAATACCCATGTACTGAAATCAGACATCGCTAATGAAAGTTTTAGAAGTGAATCAAGTAAACTATGTCATTAGTAAAGCAAAGGGGGTGTTCGCATGGTGTAGGTACATGTTTGATTTACATTCATATGACCACTTCCGAGATGTCTAGAAAATAACATTCTTTCCGAGGTCAAAGATGATCATAAAAAAATGTTGTCTTTTCAGGTGACCGAGAAAAACTCAGTTGTGGTAGAAAGGAAACGTATAGAAGGAATGTTTGTATACAACAACAGGTAGATATCGTGTCTACAATACGAGCCCAACCTTCTTTACAGACATCTTTTAAAGGTCTTTTCGTTTTTGTATCATTAATAATTCATATTGCACTTTCAACATAGACACGTTTTGGCTGTATCTGGTAGTTTTTATTGGAAACAGACCATGTTGGCCATGTTGGCAATGTGGAAAGAAAATCCTATTTATTAGAGAGGGATAAGATAAGGCAAGGTATGGCCTCCAAACTAGCGAACAATCGAAAAGATGATTTTAGGTCCAAGTCATCTTCCATTGAAATACTTAAGCATTTTAATAAAACTCAAACAAAATAAACGTCTATGTTTTGAAACCACAACCATCGGTCAACAACAACAACAAACAAAAATAACAACAAACCAACAACAAAAGCAAGCCAATTTACTATAATCGTATGGATGTCAATTTAACACTGACATCACATTGTCAACACACCAATGAGGAGCTGTGTCGCTAACCCCGTTATTTACCGCTATTGCTATATCTACTTAGTGATAGGTAATCCAATTTGACATTGAATTAGGTGAATATATACTAACACAGGCACGCTTCATACCTTATTGACGGTATTTCACCTCGCAAGCTCTTCTCTAAAAGATTGAGAGAAAGGACATTACTTAAGCATCACACTATTTTTACATAAAATAGATATCTTTAAGAGTTAATGTGGATGTAAAAAGTAAGACACTCATTATGGTTGATGAAAACTGAATTACAATACATAGATAAACAGTTGATGTCATTAACTCGATACTCATATCATAAATATGGTGAAGCACGCGTACTGAATCTGTTGATATTAATAATTAACAAACTCTTCTCTATAAAACAAGTTTACACTGTAAAATGTTGTAAAAAGGATTTATCATCCAAAACTGGGTTCCACAGGAGATATCGCTTGTATGAGATCAAGTGATATATCCTAGGAGATATCGTTTTGACAGTAGATTTTGAACAATGCCCTGTTGGCGTCAGCTACATGACATCACAATGATTTTGAATCGTCCAGTAATGACATTATAATGCTATGACGTCATAATCAGGATGACGTCACAATTCTATGACATCACAGCACTGGAAGCCAAATGGCTGATTTTTTTCCAGATATGTTAATTTTTCATTAAAAACTAATGAAGAATGATTTTGGATGATAAATAGAATCTCACCCTCGTGTCTTCTGATATCAAATATATCAACACTCGTTGATAAAAGTCAAAATATCCTCGGCAAACCTCGGATATTTGTAACTTTTATCAACTCGTGTTGATATATTTGATATCAGAAGACACTTGGGTGAGATTCTCTATATCTTGGAAGAAGAAAAAACATTTATAAATGCTTTAAACAGTACGTTATTTCCAAAACGTTGAATTGAACAATACATTTAGAACATAACACATAAGGAAAAGAGATTGACAGACAGATAGAGACAAGCTTTTCCGTACATACTTTGATAATGAGAACGATGCCTGTTGGACGATGCATATATATCAAGATAATAATTACATTTCTTCAAACATTTTTCGTCACATAATGGTGACAAATAACTGATTACAACAAATTTATTTGATGCTTCAGAAGAAGAGATCATTGAAACTATCCTGAGTATTTTAATCTAATACTTCTATATACAAACAGGCATTCTGAAATTAATATATTACCATGGTAAACATGTGGTTATAATGTGTTCCCCAGGCAGCAGTTCAACATTGTGCACTAAATTTGAAAATAGTTCCACCGCCTTCATGTCCTTATAATGTAAAAGGTCAGGAAGAAACAGATTAATGAGAAGGGTAGTATATTTATGTTGATTCATAATTCAAGAGGGCATAAAGAAACAGATATTGTCGATGTCTATGTACATTGTTTTTTATGTACAACATCACTGCAAACATTTCCATTTGCCATGTAAACAAGGGAAATCGATTAACATATCAACTAGTCACACAAATGCTGTAAAATCGTCACTTTGAAACCGATAAATTTGATTTATGAGTTATGATTATACCACACAGAAAACTAAATTACCAACACTTTAGACACGGTTTAATTTACAAGGTCTTTTTATCCGTCAAGAAATACATAACAGATAACAGGAAAGCAATGTTATTGCAAACACACACTTCACGATTGCAAATTAATGAAACTAAAGTACCTAATGTTATGTTATGGGATTGAGGACACGTAAAGGTGGATTACATGGTAATGATTCCCAGCTAATGGCTAAATTAGGCCTTAGCAGTTCAATACGATGTACACGTGATTAATCTTCTCTGAATACAAATACTACAGTGACTGCATTCGATCCTTTATCAAAATTCATAAACGATACTATAAATATATTGCAATAAACCGACATGAAGTTTAAGTGAATGCTATATACATAAATGATATATAACCCTTATTGAATTGAAATATTGAATTGAATTAAAGTTAGGCATTGCTATGTGGTTTTATTCGATAATATTCATGTTTCTGTTGGCATGTGCTGATTGAGGTAAAATCACTGATTTTCTAGTTGCCTGGATGATCTGCGCTGCAGGTTCGTGAAGATTCCAAGGCGTGATGGCCATTGTGTCATAGCCGACATTAGAGCACCGGAATTTTCAATATATAAAACAATATATTTGGCAAATAATGGGATGATAATTAAAAAGTAAAATAATCATGATTTTGAGTTTCGTTGCTCAAACATGGGTTAAGATGGAGAACGCATGAGGAGAAGCCCATTAGAGAAAGAAAATCCACGAATGCATTATCCATTTGTTAATGTTTATTACAATCGTATTATAAAAAGGTCGTGAAAGTTAACACACTTTTCAAATCACTGATCAGATTAATTTTATTTCAGGAGTAATATTATCCCTCAGAAACCTCCTACACAGTCCGTGAAATGTCACTTTCAGAAAACAAGTGTTTAACTAACAGCCAAAGGCAATTCTAAATACTCTGTTTTCAATCCGCCGTGTATGTTATGAAGTTGCATCAAGTGGATCTTATAGCTGCTCAACTAACACGCATTCTCTCCCTTCAGAACTTACTCAACTCATTGTCATGATCTTCCCACCTAACCTCCATTTCGCTTATACTGTTCCTTTCCTTGAGCACAGTGTTGAACTTTTATAACACAATTTACCGTTCTTATGTTAACCAATTAAAAGTCGTCTGAAATTTTGCTACATAACATTACTGATTTCTGTCTTATAAGAAACATATGGTACACTCTACTGGACCTACGTGGACCGGAGATAACACCAATAGCGTATAGGGAAAATATATGGTACACTCTACTGGACCTACTTGAACCGGAGATAACACCAATAGCACATAGGGGAAATATATGGTAAACTCTACTTGACCTACTTGAACCGGAGATAACACCAATAGCGTATAGGGAAATATATGGTACACTCTACTGGACCTACGTGGACCGGAGATAACACAAATAGCGTATAGGGAATATATAGTACACTCTACTGGACCTACTTGAACCGGAGATAACACCAATAGCACATAGGGAAAATATATAGTACACTCTACTGGACCTACTTGAACCGGAGATAACACCAATAGCATATAGGGAAAATATATGGTACACTATATTGCACCTACTTGAACCGGAGATAACACCAATAGCACATAGGGAAAATATATGGTACACTCTACTGGACCTACTTGAACCGGAGATAACACCAATAGCATATAGGGAAAATATATGGTACACTATATTGCACCTAATTGAACCGGAGATAACACCAATAGCACATAGGGAAAATATATGGTACACTCTACTGGACCTACTTGAACCGGAGATAACACCAATAGCACATAGGGAAAATATATGGTACACTCTACTGGACCTACTTGAACCGGGGATAACACCAATAGCACATAGGGAAAATATATGGTACACTCTACTGGACCTACTTAAACCGGAGATAACACCAATAGCACATAGGGAATATATATGGTACACTCTACTGGACCTACTTGAACCGGAGATAATACCAATAGCACATAGGGAAAATATATGGTACACTCTACTGGACCTACTTAAACCGGAGATAACACCAATAGCGTATAGGGAAAATATATGGTACACTCTACTGGACCTACTCGAACCGGAGATAACACCAATAGCACATAGGGAAAATATATGGTACACTCTACTGGACCTACTTGAACCGGGGATAACACCAATAGCACATAGGGAAAATATATGGTACACTCTACTGGACCTACTTAAACCGGAGATAACACCAATAGCACATAGGGAATATATATGGTACACTCTACTGGACCTACTTGAACCGGAGATAATACCAATAGCACAAAGGGAAAATATATGGTACACTCTACTGGACCTACTTAAACCGGAGATAACACCAATAGCGTATAGGGAAAATATATGGTACACTCTACTGGACCTACTCGAACCGGAGATAACACCAATAGCACATAGGGAAAATATATGGTACACTCTACTGGACCTACTTAAACCGGAGATAACACCAATAGCACATAGGGAAAATATATGGTATACTCTAATGGACCTACTTGAACCGGAGATAACACCAATAGCACATAGGGAAAATATATGGTACACTATATTGCACCTACTTGAACCGGAGATAACACCAATTGCACATAGGGAAAATATTTGGTACACTCTACTGGACCTACTTGAACCGGAGATAACACCAATAACACATAGGGAAAATATATGGTACATTATATCGGACCTACTTGAACTGGAGATAACACCAATAGCACATAGGGAAAATATTTGGTACACTCTACTGGACCTACGTGGACCGGAGATAACACAAATAGCGTATAGGGAATATATATGGTACACTCTACTGGACCTACTTGAACCGGAGATAACACCAATAGCACATAGGGAAAATATATGGTACACTCTACTGGACCTACTTGAACCGGGGATAACACCAATAGCACATAGGGAAAATATATGGTACACTCTACTGGACCTACTTAAACCGGAGATAACACCAATAGCGTATAGGGAATATATATGGTACACTCTACTGGACCAACTTGAACCGGAGATAACACCAATAGCACATAGGGAAAATATATGGTACACTCTACTGGACCTACTTAAACCGGAGATAACAACAATAGCGTATAGGGAAAATATATGGTACACTCTACTGGACCTACTTGAACCGGAGATAACAACAATAGCACATAGGGAAAATATATGGTACACTCTACTGGACCTACTTGAACCGGAGATAATACCAATAGCACATAGGGAAAATATATGGTACACTCTACTGGACCTACTTAAACCGGAGATAACAACAATAGCGTATAGGGAAAATATATGGTACACTCTACTGGACCTACTTGAACCGGAGATAACACCAATAGCACATAGGGAAAATATATGGTACACTCTACTGGACCTACTTGAACCTGAGATAACACCAATAGCACATAGGGAAAATATATGGTACACTCTACTGGACCTACTTGAACCGGGGATAACACCAATAGCACATAGGGAAAATATATGGTACACTCTACTGGACCTACTTAAACCGGAGATAACACCAATAGCGTATAGGGAATATATATGGTACACTCTACTGGACCTACTTGAACCGGAGATAACACCAATAGCATATAGGGAAAATATAATGTACACTATATTGCACCTACTTGAACCGGAGATAACACCAATAGCACATAGGAAAAATATTTGGTATACTCTACTGGACCTACTTGAACCGGAGATAACACCAATAGCACATAGGGAAAATATATGGTACACTCTACTGGACCTACTTGAACCGGAGATAACACCAATAGCATATAGGGAAAATATATGGTACACTATATTGCACCTACTTGAACCAGAGATAACACCAATAGCACATAGGGAAAATATTTGGTACACTCTACTGGACCTACTTGAACCGGAGATAACACCAATAGCACATAGGGAAAATATATGGTACACTCTACTGGACCTACTTGAACCGGAGATAACACCAATAGCACATAGGGAAAATATATGATACACTCTACTGGACCTACTTAAACCGGAGATAACACCAATAGCACATAGGGAAAATATATGGTACACTCTACTGGACCTACTTGAACCGGAGATAACACCAATAGCACATAGGGAAAATATATGGTACACTCTACTGGACCTACTTGAACCGGAGATAACACCAATAGCACATAGGGAAAATATATGGTACACTCTACTGGACCTACTTGAACCGGAGATAACACCAATAGCACATAGGGAAAATATATGGTACACTCTACTGGACATAGTTGGACCGGAGACACATGTGCTGCTCGACAATATGAACCATAGGAAATTGCTCTTCTTGACGGATATCAGTTGGACATCTGATAACGATTGAGGTGTAATCTTCTTTCATACTTCTATTTTCCCATTAGCATATCTCCTGTTTGTAGGAGTTAAAGACTATCACTCGTCAGAGGTTACGTGGGAAGATACAAATAACCTACGAGGGGAATATGCTTAATGCTTAGGTATATTTTACATAAATTAGATTTAGTATTTTTAATAATTATGTTTGCATATTTCATCTGACATTTGCATCGTTACATGGCATGTCTTTAATTTTACACTGATTTTTTAAACTGATTCAGTCATGACCTCAGGCTTTATCTATTGATCTTCATGGATACATCGTCTTAACCTGTCCACAAACTTAGTCAGCCAACATTTCATTTACGAGAACGTAAATGTTAAACTTGATTAGTCAGAAGTCCAAGAGCAGAGGATGCTTTTACAACACCTGTCAAGGAACGAGTGATGCTTCATTCGTTTCGTAACATCTAGTTATATTATATATATAAATGGAAACCAAGTGTCCTACTGTAAATTTATCGTTCCGAGAAAAAATTATTGTCAAAAGAAACCCAAATAGTCTCCTGTTAGAGTGGAAGTTCGGATTCAAATATTTAAGACAAACAAATGTCCTACTGGTTGATTAAAGTTCTAATTCAACTGTTTTAAAGTATCAACAACAGATGTCCTTTTGTTGTAATAATGCCCCAGAAAAACTTTATTCAAAGAAACCAAATATCCTACTATTGGAATAACGTTCTCCGAAGGCTCGTTTGATGAACCTAAAGGAAGGCAATTTATGAAAAGGTACACAATTCTTAGTTTCCAATGTTCTTCATGAAAGATCTCTCTTCTTGTAACTGTCATTGCTAAATTTGCAAGTATTCTTATATATAAGCTAATTGTGTCGCTTTGTCTGCTGCAAAAAAAAAAACTACTCCCCAGCCGTTGTACATTGTCGGTTGACTGTTCACCTTCATATTATTAAAATGATTATTTTCAGAAGAAATTCTTCTCGATACAATAACACTATTGATAAGGTTTCACATGTGTGACTAACATAACCATATTCTATGTCACTCTAAGATTACATTGAGGCAGTGTATAGCTTGCTGTGGGTTAGATCAAAGTCCAAAAGTACATAACAATCGTAAGATCTTGTATATGAATTTAAAAAGTTTGAAAAATGTCTTTGTCAAATACATTAGTCAACTAATCAATCGCTGTTTGGGTTGTGTGGTCTATTGTCTCCGGGAGGAAGGTGAATTAAACGAACATTAGCCATGTCTGGTTATGTGTCATTAGCCTAAACACCGTGAACTCTATATAGAGAACTGCTGGGATTGCCGTGCCATGATTCAGTCAGGTTAGACAGAAATGTGGAGAATGTGCGTGTGAACCCTCATAATCCTCTGTCATTAACGTAGTTTATCATGGAATAGGGTATCATCTTATTCGGATGATGTTTCCGTTGAAAGTTGTCCATATTCATATCATCACACGGACGAGGTTTCCAAATTTGACATTTACTATTTCAGTCTGTGTGTTCGATTGTTCACAATGCACATTGAATGTTTTCAAGAATGGTTGTATTGCGTTATGCATCAGTCTTGATTGCCGCAGTGTGGATTAATTCAGGAACATGGTAGACGCTTCTGTGAATATACTTACTTAACATATCACTGAACACTAATTTACATTCCTGAACGATAGTTATACCGAAATGATCCCTGACAATGTTTGATTCTGTCAAGGGGTATCGAGTCCAAGATCCCAGATGAGTGCCTGCTATGCTGTGACATGATCAGGGCAGTGTATAGAGCAATATGAAGAACGGTGGAGTGAATCCTTATAAATACTCGTTAATTCTTAAAGGGACACCGCGTCAACAATAAAAATCAGATCATGTGTATGTACCTATGCTGATTAACATGTCTGCTAACAAGTCACAGACACCAAATTTCAGACAATTGACGTAATTGGTAATAAAAACTACTGCAGGTAGACAGTGAAGTGAAGCGTAACTCGTTAGCAGACACTCTTATCAGCTTAGTGAGATAAAGATGGGACTCATTTTTATCCTCGACGCAGTGTCCCTTTAACATTCTGTCTCCTGGAGTAAGAAAAACAAATTATTTGGATAATGTTTCATTTGAAAGTCTTATAAGTTTTAATCAGATTCATTTCAAGCACTAGTTTCTCAAACGATGTTTGAATGCATTAATGTGGTAAAATATATGTAGCATAAAACTTTTACAATATTTTACAACTTCAAGAGAAAGTTTATTTCATTAAATACCTTCAACAAAAGTGAAATATAAAAGTATGTGTTTTATATATTTAACTACAGAATACGTTAGGTTAATTCATTTAATTTACAAATGATATATATTTAACTACAGAATACGTTAGGTTAATTAATTTAATTTACAAATAATACAAATGACCTTGGACCTGATTTATGCTCATGATTCCGATATATATAATGTTCATGTATATAATAATCTGTCATTCTTTACGAAAAAGCATTACAGTGAACTTCAATAATTATTGTCAACATTAAATTTCACTGCTGAATATATCTACCACCAATCGTCTTAGACCAATCAATCTTCATCTGTCACGTCCATATCTCTGGGGTTTCTCTCTCTCTCAGCTTTAAATGTTCCTTCTATTCTTATGTCCCATCGACTTTTTCTAACTTATTTCTCGACAGTTTTATTATTTTCAAGAATACAGATGAGGAAATATTTGTTTAGAAAAAAGAACAGGACATCCCAGGCTGCTGAACAAATAACCTGGTTAAATGCATCTCTTCTCTGTAGGATCAACACTTGTTCTGCAATACAGCAATGATGAGTCCATATTGGTACGTGAAGTGTATCCGTGGTTTGTAGTTGACCTTTTATTTTCAACGCAGAAACTCTATACCGTCGTCGTAGCATGATACATGTGAAACCATTTTGCATTGATCAGTCCCAGTGTAGACCTCCACATCGGTAACACTCCTACTGCTGCATTTCTCGGTATAATGGTCAACCATTCTACATACTGCATTATCTTCCCAGTATGATGTCTATCGATAGAACTGACAATTACATTGTACAACTACACAGCACCTGCAGTTAGAAGATCGATCTGTCTGGAGTGTTGGATGGTCCTGCTGCGCTAGGTGTTTTATCTTTAAAACACTCAAGTCAGAGGAAAAACATCACTGTGTAGTGATCAGATGATCATTTCGTGTGATTCTGAGGCTTGCATAGTGTTACCGTTGTTGAGTTATTCGTATAAGCTTCCCATTGATAAATAACATAACTATTTATCATAAAATATAAACTAAAGTGAAATAATTTCATCTTCAAGGTGGTCGACTTCAAAATGAGAAATTTTACCATATATGAAGGAGTGTACAGTCATACTCTGTAACACGCACTGGTATGAGAATTGCCAAACGCACGTTATTATCTATACATGCATCGTTCGCTAAATTCACAATGCTGAAGACAGAAGTACGTGAAGCTATCTATATTCAATATGTTATCGTATTTCAAAAATGGTCACAAGCGTCTATACTACTACAAAAAATCCGTCAATCCGTCTTTACTACATCGTTTAAAATGTTTACAGTTAAAATTACAAAAAATACACAATCACATCGAACTGTGATAAGCAATTAAGAATTGACTAAGTTTCTTAAAACAACTACTATTAATGGTTTTACAAAATTGTTTAAAAACAGGAACTACGAAGCTATATTGAGCAACACCAACACCCATTTCATAGTAATGCTCGCGGTGATTTATAGAATACCTAAATTGTTACACTCTCCCTAGTACAAGCTGCTCGCTCAAGGCTGTGTAGCTTTCACTTACTAACACATTTTCCATTGTAAATAAACTTGATTGTTTGACATTTTCCATCGCGTTACATTTGTCTAAATTTATTACAAATATACTTACATATATACAAGTACGAGGCAGTTCATCTTCAAGAACTTTAGAAAAGCATCATAGTGAACCGAACAACAGCCATATATCACCTGACAACTAGAGAGGAAATGTATATAGAAACGACAGGTGAGACAAGGAAATATATAATGAAAGAACTTTATGTCTACTTTGGGCATCGATATGTCTGATGTGTGAGATACTGCCTTGAAAACTGTCAGTTTATGATTGGATGTATGAAGATGATACACTTTCGTGACCTATATACTTAAATCACGTTTATCAGCTACAGCAAGAGACACAACGATCCATTTCTCAGTGACCCCACGATCCATTTTTCTCAGTGACCCAACGATCCATTTCTCAGAGACACCTCGAACCATTTTCCAGTGACCCAACGATCCATTTCTCAGTGACCCCACGATCCGTTTATCAGCTACAGCGCGATCCGTTTCTCAGGGACACAACGATCCATTTCTCAGTGAAACAACGATCCTTTTCTCAGTGACACCACGATCCGTTTCGCAGTGACCCCACGATCTTTTTCTCAGTGACACCACGTCTGTTTCTCAGTAACACCACCACATTTCGATTTCGCCGCGAGAACCATATCAGACTATTTGTTATTTGAAGGGACATACATTATTTTCGAAAACATGTATTTACTTTGCCATATGCTAAAATTTTATATGGGCTGATTTGAGGTGATATCATCTCAATTGGCTTGCATATTCATCTCAAAATGCCAAATATATATGACAAGTACTCATTGTCAATGAAAATCGAGCAACGGACGCACATACCTGTGAAATTACAAAATTCGATGTACATATTTACTTTTTATATAACCCATTTAACATTTATTATTTACATTTGACTTATCAACGGGAGCCAGTCACTGTACCGTGTCCGATTTCCTTTATTTTAACTATACTGCACCCGATGAAATTAGCGTTAGAATATTACTATTGAGCAAATGTCATTACATCTCGATTAAATAACACCAATGATATCGTTTACCAAATGTGCCTCCAACACAACACTGTACATGTTCACCCATACAATATATGTGAGAACTGATTAAACAGTGATCCTACCCAATGAGATGTATTTATAATGCAAGTGAAATGTGTCTTACTTATTTTAAGTGCAGCTATGGCGAAAGATAGTTCAGATATAATTGATCATGACATTATCATGTCACACAGCTAAATTACTTAAAATGTAAAGCAACCTTTCATATGTCGTATTGCTTTGATGTGTTATTGAGTTTCACTCTGTAATAAGGTAATTAGGGCATCAGTTTCATGTAATTAGTGTTTTAGTCCAGCTTTATGAGCATGACGTTATGTGCAGCTATTCAGTATCAATATAGTTGCTTGCTATCATTTGAGATATAATGAATGGTTTTGACATTTGTAAACATCTTAACGTCTCGCGATCGTTTTCCCAGTCATGAATTATATCTATAATTATGAAGGATAGCTGTCAAAGTTTTTCATATAATCTTCAGTTAGCAGTTTTCAACTGAAAACCAACAAATGAGTTAATTATGTCTTGTTAAAGCTAAATTGCAGAATGATTAGCATCAAAATGATCATGAAAATATGTTTCCCTTCTGTCCTGTGTGCATTTCAATTCTCTTTCAATTTGTTCAAACATTTAGATTAAAGCCTCGGCACTCAGTTCTCGTTCAGTTTTCATCATGTGATAAATTGACACTTGTTACAATAATACAGTTTAATGTATGTTAATGCATCATGACTGCAGGACATCAAACATGCCAAAACGCCCCTTTGACTCTCCTATCTCGTCTAGTTTAGGTGATTCCTAAACGATATTTTCTTAAAACGTGTCTCTCTCATAAATATGAACAGATAATGTTTTGAAAATTCAAAGTTAGTTTAGTTGAATGCTAAAGACATAATGTAACTCGGTTTCAGTAGAAATTATCGCTAGTGGTGGAAATAATTTGTAATATATAGTGGGAAGTTTCTTCTATATTTGAACTGACTATTCACGTGAGTATATAAATACCATAGACTAACATGAGATAGAGCGCAGAGGCGACCAGTCTGTCTTTCTGAAGTTACTCTTAAGGACAGCAAGTCTGTTGTAGGAGTCACATGTCAAACGATATCAGTGATGTTATTTTATCGAGCAGTACTGACGGTACTGGAAAATTTTCATTTAATATTATGCCTTACATGTTACAATTAATGAATTACTAAAGAAGTCCCCAGAGGAAACCAGAAAATGAAACACAAAAAGTCAGTTTATTATTACTGTTCTATTATTCACCAGACAATTAATCAGTTTAAAAATTCAGATTTTCGAATGAATTACAATCTAATAGGGTAATGTTGGGGTCACAAATATAATAACAGAGCTATCAATGTCAGTCAATAGTTACCATACACAGAAGCACAGAAGTCTTGTTTATTGAATGTCGAATAATCGTTGGAGAGGAAATGACAGTTGGGTCGTGGAAAATAGAGTCCTGTATTGTATAATCCAAGGGTAGAAAGGTGTCAGTCCTTCCCCAAACAGGCTTTAAATTGTCATTACTGTCTCTAGAATCATGAGAAGCTTCTCTAGACTTCTACATTTCTCTGCACAGTTGTTTACACCACATTTCCGACCATTTGGGCCCTTAAGTTATTATTTCTGTACACAAGAGTTAACTTTTTCAAGAGCGTTTCCATCTGGAGATGAAGATGAAACAAGATGTGTTTCTAAACAGTCATGTGCCTGGAAGCATAGTTAGCACAGAGAGTTAGAATATCCAAGATAAGTACTAATATCCCATGTGAATGACATACATGTAGTTAAGTATTATCTCATCTGTAAGATCCCATGACAATAGATGGCACAAGTATCAAATGCATATTATCTCATCTGTAAGATCCCATGACAATAGATGGCACAAGTATCAAATGCATATTATCTCATCTGTAAGATCCCATGACAATAGATGGCACAAGTATCAAATGCATATTATCTCATCTGTAATATCCCATGACAATAGATGGCAAAAGTATCAAATGCATATTATCTCATCTGTAAGATCCCATGACAATAGATGGCACAAGTATCAAATGCATATTATCTCATCTGTAATATCCCATGACAATAGATGGCACAAGTATCAAATGCATATTTTCTCGTCTGTAAGATCCCATGACAATAGATGGCAAAAGTATCAAATGCATATTATCTCATCTGTAAGATCCCATGACATTAGATGGCACAAGTATCAAATGCATATTATCTCATCTGTAAGATCCCATGACATTAGATGGCACAAGTATCAAATGCATATTATCTCATCTGTAAGATCCAATGACAATAGATGGCACAAGTATCAAATGCATATTATCTCATCTGTAATATCCCATGACAATAGATGGCACAAGTATCAAATGCATATTTTCTCGTCTGTAAGATCCCATGACAATAGATGGCAAACGTATCAAATGCATATTTTCTCGTCTGTAAGATCCCATGACAATAGATGGCACAAGTATCAAATGCATATCAAAAGTTAAGTCCAAAAGAAGATGGAAACTTTTTTCTGTTTTCTCTGTTTTTGCTTTCTGTTCTGTTCTTATTAAGGGTCACAGAGTTAACAAATCTACAGTTTGTTATCCCCATTGGCCAAGATGTATGTACGCAAGATGCTAGATTTTTTGGGTTTTAACGTTTTACTTCTGGAGAAGACGTAAAAGGTTTTTGACCTTAGCCTTTTTGAGGGCCACATAGTGACCATATTACAAGTTATGATCCACATTTGCCTAGGCGTCTGTACACAAGATTTCAGTTTTCTAGAGCCTATGGGTGTGGTGAAGATGGAAATATTTCTTTAGGTCGAGGCCTTTATCATTCAGTCTCGAGGACAGGGAAGTCGGACTCCACGTCCCACTTATCCAGCAACAACGGACCTCGGAATACTTTCACAGAAGCTAGTTTCATCAAAGCTTGTTAAAATAAAAACAAATGCCCTAATTATCAAATTAGTTTAACATGAAAATGGACCATCAATAGAAAACATCAAAAGTCGCTTAATGTTTTAAGTAATTTAGTTGTAAAGCATTACGATCTAATTTAGAGGTTTTTTTTCTGAATTCGGTTCACTAATGGCTACATTGACACACTTCCTATTTACTTACTGTTACTGTTCAAGGACGAATATTCATACAAAGAGGAAATAGCTGAATTCGCTGATTGGTGTCGTAACCATTATCTAGAACTTAATGTTGAAAAGACTAAAGCACTAATTATTGACTTTCGAAGGAAGAAATCTGTCATGACGCCAGTCTTTATCAACGATCAGACAGTGGAGGTTGTCGAACAATCATAGACAACAAACTGACTTTTATCCAGAACACCAAGGCAGTGTACAACAAATGCCAGGCTCGGCTTCACTTTTAAAGAAAGTTGCGCTCTTTCAACAATGACCCCACTTTTATGTTTTTGTTTTACTTATCATGTATACAATCAATTTTAACCTTTTATATGCAACGCTGGTATGGCCCTTTGTCTCTTCAAAATAAGAATAAACTAAGAAAGATTGCTAAAGTTGCAGAGTAAATTTCTTGTTCTAACTTTGATTCTTTAGACACCTTGTACATGTCATCTGTTGTAAATATATGAGCCAGGATTTTTCAAGACCCTACCCATGTTTTCAACTCTTGTTATGATCTTTCAACGGTGATAACTGTGTATAGACAGGTCAAAATACATTGGAACCCCCAACAAATTGCTCTGGTAAGGTTTAACATGCTAAAGGTTTACCCCGGAAAAGTGTTTTTTTCAAGATGGCGTCCAAGATGGCCGCCGAAACCGCTTAATGATCATAACTCTGTAACCATGAGAAGATCTTGGTTTCTATCCGTAGGTTTTTGGGGTCAACGAACACATTAAGATCATAAAAAATGGTGTTTGTCTATTGTGGAACACAAAAGTCCAATATGGCGTCAAAAATGACCGCAGACACCTAAAAAAAAAACGCAATTCTAGAACCATTCACTCAAATTTGATGATCTAGATGTCTATTTCCACGTTTATGGGGGCAAGGATATATTAGGACCATTAAAAATTAAATTGGACCATTCTACTACAAGTAAATCTAATTGTGCCATTATGGCACTACCATTTGACCATTTCAGTCTAATTTGATTAAATGTTGGTCTAGATCTATCCCCTTGTTTCGGCGTCAAAAATGGCCGCCACCACTTCCAAATGACCGCAAGTCCATAACTTTTCACACAAATTTGATGATCTAGGTGTCCATGCCCAGTTTTTTGGGGCAAAGAATACATTAAAACAACTTTGATTATCACTGAGCTGTTTAATCATTATGAATCCATGACCTTCAGCTGTCCACTATCACTTAATGCACAACCATCTTTGTTCATAGAATAAGTTTCAGTTATGAGTGTCATCCTCCTGCTCCAAAGGAATTTCATACTTGATTTTTTCAGAAAAGGAAATGTATATTAAAATACCGAAATCGATTATTTACAACAATGGCGCCTTACCCAGGGTGATATTTTCCATTCATTCAGCATAATAAAGCCTTACAAAAATGTCACGACTATATGTTAATGGATACACCTCTGTCACTGCTCGGAATAATTGTTCTATATACTAATATTATTCGTTAATCTCAAAGATGATGACAACCTATTCGCTCAAATGTTCATCGCATGCCAATTCAGCCAAACAGATTTGACACAATTTTATATTTCGAAAATCACCATGGCCACTAGCTCTGTAACATCAGGGAAACTTCAGACTTCCATCTTGCAAATCTGAATCAACATTTTAGTCAGATTAAAAGGATGCTAACACGATACTGGTTCTCATTGTACAAGATACTTTTATCAAGGCGCATTCTTGTCAGCAAAGTGGATACAGATGTGTTCCTGGTTCTTCTTTGTGTATTATCTGAGCTGAAACAAATCAACCAAAGATAAAACGTTTGGTTGTCCATTGGTAAAGACAAATTATCATATAATGTGAATGCCATTCATCAAGAGTTTGAAGACACGTGTGCATTCCTTTTCTCCATGCATTTACAGGACGTGACACAACTTCCAGAAAAGAAAACGTAAAGCCTATACAGGTATCCTATCCACAGGTAACAGAAGATTGAGAGAGATGGGGAACAATTGGCTCTTATAGAACGATTTATGTGTATCATGTATGACCACACCACTTACCAGAGTGAATGTTGTTAAACAAGACTTATTCTGCCAAGGAGAGCACAAGAAACTCAAGCATTTGTTTCCACCAACATTGGATGCCCATATTCGGCACACATAGAGGGCCATCTACCCAGCAAGTATTTGGACAAAGAGTGTATATTTGCAGAGAAAACTCCTCTTAGCCCTGGGAATTTGGATGGTATCAAAAGGAAGAAGATTGGACATAGGTCAAATGGTATTGCCATAATGGGCAAAGTTTGATTTATTTGTAATATAATGGTCCAATTAATTTTTAATGGTGCTAATGTCTTCCTTGCCCTCAAAAACGTTGAATAGACATCTAGATCATCAAATTTGAGTGAATTGTTTTATATTTGCGGTCATTTGGAGGTGTTGGTGACCATTTTTGACGCCATATTGGAGTTTTTTGTTCCATAATAGACAAACATAATTTGTTATGATCTTAATGTGTTCGTTGCCCCAAAAAACCTACGGATAGACACCAAGATCATCACATTTGAGTTGAGGGTTACAGAGTTATGATCATTAAGAGGTTTCGGCGTGAGACATTTTTCCGAGGGTCCAACTTTGGTAAACTTTTAGTATGTCATTAAGTACACTAAACCCTACCAGAATCAGTTGAGAAACCTTTTGTAGCAATTTTTGGGGGGTTGAGGGGGGGTACTTTCCATATATTGACCCGACTTGTAGATTCTTACACCGAAACATTGTATCCCTCAATAAAGAAGTTGTATATCCATAAAACTCGTTCTCCTTCATCTAACCAACTTCTAAATGCCATTGAAAGAAGAAAGACACATAAATATAAAGATTATTTTATTTTTGACAAAACCGGACAAACTGTGAATGATCACTTACAATTATCACTTATCAGAATGGAAAATCAGGGAAATTGTTGAATCCTAATTATAAGAAATTATGAAGATATTCTGTGCTTTTAAATTTTTCATTCTTTACAAAAGTCCTCATTTGGATTGAAAAATAGTTTAACAGAAAACAATAAGGACTTTGTGACAACGTACAAGATACCCTTCAACAAGAAGAAAATCAATAAATATACATACTTTGTACAACATAATATATCAATAAACATATTACATGCATATAATATACAATATGACAAAAGTTATCTTTAAACATCCTACATCACCAACCAACATATTTCATTCACATTTTCAACAAATAAAATTATTATTTTAATCTGAAAAGATGTATTTTTGCAAAATGAAAACTTGTGGTTTAATTATCAGATGAAGGAATGTTTACAATGAGTATGAAGTACTCAACATATTTGTGAGATTGAGGAAGACATTATGAAACTTGCATTTAAAAATTAAAATATTGTAAATAGCAAAAGAACTTATTCAAAGTTCATGAAAAAATTTTCAATTTCAAGTTATGACCAGGAAACAAAGTCTACCCTTGAAATTTTATTGGTTAAAACAATCTTTAATAACAAACAATTTTTTTAAAACTATTAACAGTAAAGTGTTCCATGTTCAATTTATCGCTTGCTTCAATCATGAGTATACCAAAGTTCATCAAGATATCTTCCACTAGTTTCTTCAAGTCATGGTCAACAAAAGAAGTTTGATCATGAGTACTCGTTCCTCTTAAATCACAACTTAAAATCCTTGTTCGTTAAGGTGAACAGTAACATAGCTTAGCATAGCATATCAAACCAGCAGCCAACAACCTGATCCTAAACAATTCCCAATCAGGACACCAGTGTATGAAATAATGGGCATACGACTAGATCCAAACCTGGCAACTTTTTGTCGAGACAGGTGACTTTGAGGTTGTTCTTTACACTTGCCGGTAAATTGACTTAAACACCACTGTTGGGCTGGCTACTTTCCAGGCTTATTCAGTGGAGGATTCAGAGGAAATCCCCCCCTCGGAAAAAATTTGCATGTCAATTTCAAAATCCCCCGAAATATTACAACACAATGTATCTCTTCAATAATCTTCTCATGTTATATCCTTCTGTGTGGGTGGCCGCTGTATGCTGTTCTTCTTTATACACTCCACGAGCCAGTAGATTCCTTCATTGACACCATCCCTGAAACAGGAGGAAATATGACACATCAAGGAATTATCGCACTGGGCAAAGGGAGATAATTCGGGAGAGAGAACACTGCATACCAATAAAAATTATTTAATTTTTCCCTCAAGTTTTCACTCTGTGAACCACAATCCAGGGGGAATAATTACACTAATAATGAACACCATCCCTGAATCAGTGGATGATGTACTTTTGGACACAATGAGGATATAAATTATAATCAAAAGTATTAGGATTCAGGTGAATAGTTTCTCTCTAATGGGAGATTTAAAAAAAAAATAGATGAGAGTTTGCGGGATACCGCAAAAACAGAGCAGCCCGAAACTTAGGGTCTCGCCTTTTCCTGTTCCGCCTTCTCCACAGCAAAAAAAAGGGATTTATTTTTTAAAAAAAATTGTTCATTATTGGAGTTACTACTAATAAGTTGAATCATCACTGGGGTCACTTTACACAAGTTAGTTCTTAAAACCTATTTCTGATTTCAAAATTGGATTAAATGGTAAATATGGCCTTAATCAATATCTCATGACCTTGACCTTTGACATTTGACATTCCAGGTCACACAATCAATGATAATTTTTCATTGTGTATAACAATCATGTAATGATTCAAAGTGTTCATAGTTAAAATAGGCATATTCACAAAAGCATGCTTAAGTTGTGACCTCACTACGACCTTGACCATTGACATATTTTAGCGAAAACCTTTTCAAACCTTTCTCCATAGTTAATATATACCAAATAAGAACCTATGGCAAACATATTTTTCATATCATATTTACAAGGATTTTTGTAGTGATTTCAGAACTCATGACCTTGACCTTTGACCTTGAATGTGAAAATGTCAAAATTATTCCCCAGGTCTATGAGAAAGAAACTATGCATATGAGGTAATAATACCTTCTTGGATACACATTATTTAGTTATCTAAGAACTGGTGAACATGACCATATCTCGTGACCTTGACCTTTGATCTTCAAGGTCACACAATCAATGATCCCTTTTCATTGCGTATATCAATCATACAATGATTCAAACTGTTAATAGTTGAAATATAGCATTTTCACAAAAGCATAATTAAGTCGTGACATTGCTGTTACGTTGACCGTTGACAGATCTTAGCGAAAACCTTTTCAAATTTCTGCCTTTCTCCATAGTTGATATACACCAAATAAGAGCATGATAGCACAAATATTTTTGAAGTTATTGTGTTTACAAGGATTTGTTTGAGCGATTTCAGAACTCGTGACCTTGCCCTTTGACCTTGAATGTGAACATGTCAAAAAAATTCCCCAGGGGTATAAGTAAGTAACAACCTTCCTGGAAAAAAGTTATAGCCAATACAAAACGCACTGGCAGCGGAAACTGCACAAAAACTGATAGCAGCCCCGACTTAGTCACGGCTGCTGAATATGTTTAAGTTGGTTTTATCCTTCAATAGGAAATCAAACAACAATGTTATGTACAAACTAAAAATTACCTTTCAACAAAATATATTCTGGTTGAGAAAATTGTACCTTTTTAAGCAGGAATATACCATAAAATAAAAATAAAATACCTCATTGTACATGTTGAACCAAGTATAGATTTCAGATGAGATTTATACTTGGCTCAGCTGATTACATTGCGGTTTTAACCTGTAAAATTAGGTAAAGGTATTCATACACAGACTGAACACATTTTAGTTTGTCCTGATTGTTAGTACAACAGAGCTGGAAAACAACAATACATAGGCTAAGGGAGGTAACTCTTCTAGAGTCAAATATCCATCACTGTGAGGCCCATCAGGGTATTTATACCCACAATGCTCTTCTCTGATTGTCTCTGCAGATATTGCCTCATAACACTGAAGGCTGGTTACTGATTTGAAATTTGACGGCTGCTCATCAGTCTTCCTATCCGGGCACTAAACATATTGCTTATATAAAGTATTTTTATTGGCTGGTTATTCTAAGCAATATACGAGGCAAAACCTACAAAGACAAGCAGGGGATTGTTCATCTCCACAATGTCTACAATGCCTCTTGATGAAGAAATCAGTGCTGTGTCCAGTTCATCTCCACAATGTCTACAATGCCTCTTGATGATGAAATCAGTGCTGTGTCCAGTTTGATGAATCACTCAAATATTGCTCAAGGAAAAGTTGAGAGTAGGACAGAGAATTCAAACTGTTGGATGATAGGTTGTCCTTTACATGAAAATGTGATACGTCTCAAGTTTTATAAAAACTCAATTTCATTTTCATTTAACTTTTAACATTTAACTTTTAAGTCATTGATTGCCGATTTGAAGCATTCCACAAAATTTAGAGTCTACTTACAATTCAAATAATGTCTTATCAAGTTTGTATTTCTAACTACTGATGTGGTGCCCCATTCTCTTCCCACAGAGGTTACTTAACTCATATCTTCTCACTTAACTCCTGTTACAATTGGGCCATATTTCTTGGTTCTCACAAAATCCCCAAGCGCTGAACATTTGAAAACGCAAACCATCGTGATTTCTATTCAATCAAAAATTATCTTACATCTCAAACTGACTTTTGTCTTGTAAGAAATATGAGAGTACACACAGACGAAGAACCTTTAGTCTTCTCTAGTCAAGCCTTACACTTAATGTTTACTCTCAATAGAGCTGAGAATGAAATGGAACATGATGTGGAATTGGGAGAAATATAGAGTTTGAGCTTGAACTTGATCATTATTCTCACCCTTTGAGAGCGGACACCTCGGCTGTATGGAGATCTCTGTGACCAATCAGATCGGGGCTAGGGCGGAAGATGTTCTTCATATCCGACACACTTATACATCCCTGTATGGTAGAAGGATAGAAAATAAAGCTTCTCAAATTTCTAATGTAAAATAGATGAACACGATGTGATAAAAGTAACTAATATCTAAGATATGATGATATCTGTCCAAGACCAGGTGTAATTTCCAAGTATAGAATCCTTAACAAGAAATATTTTCTTCACTTTTAGCTTCATAGAAAATTCTATTCTTACTTTTCCACAAAGTTGGCCATTTCAGTCACATTTTGCTTATGTTTATACTATGCAGATATTTTAGAGCAAAACAAATGTTCCTTCTTTACTTGCTAATGCGATAATATTCTTAATGTGTCATTATTTCCTTAGTACAACAAAGTTACTCTCTTTATTTACAGATATTGTTCCAGTAATTCAGTCAATGCAGAATTGTTTGTCATTGATAATTCAACAGAACTGATTCAATTTGACAACCGAGAATCTTTTGGGGTTAGCGGTATGTCTAGCATTTTTCATACAATACTTTTAACGATTGAAATATTGAAATTGAAACAAGCTCCACCCACCTCTAAATCCTGTTTGTTAGCCAGCAACATGAGGGGAACTCCACACAGGGTGCTATTTGTGATCATCTTCTCTGAAACAACATAGTATTATATAGAAAGCACATACTCCGATAGAACTATCTATCCCTTTACTATGAGTGATAACAACTAATTGTCACAAACGTGACCATGTCCCCCGCCGCAATCAAGACTATTTCATTCAATTGTTATTACTCTTATGAGAATGTACTAAATACTGAGATGGCCCACAGTGTAAACTCCGTATGTCATTGGTTTTCAGCATCTTTGACATGAAAGGTCAACCAAATTGATTGGCGTTTGCATATTCCGAAATAAAGATTAGTACAGATGGGTGCATGCATATTCTCAAAATGATTGGTACCAATTAGAAGATACTTAATGCAATGGTTCACAAATATCGCGCCAACAACATTTAAAAAAACGGTCCAAATGACGTCATGGTCATGATGAAAACTGGTACCAAGTTTGAAGACTCTAGGTTGAGCGGTTCATTAGATATCGCGCTAACAACATTTTCAAAACTGGTCAAAGTCTTGCCGTGACCTTGAAAATGAGGTCAAGGTCACCAAAAACTGTTCAGGTCTGCGTATTCCCCAGATGAAGATTGGTAGTAAGTTTGAAGATTCTAGGTTGAGCAGTTCATTAGATATCGCGCTAACAACATTTTCAAAACTGGTCAAAGTCTCGCCGTGACCTTGTAAATGAGGTCAAGGTCACCGAAAACTTTTCAGGTCTGCGTATTACCCAGATGAAGACTGGTACCAGGTTTGAAGATTCAGGTTGAGTGGTTCATTAGATATCGCGTTAACAAGAAGCGGGACGGACGTACGGACGGTTTGAAGGATGTACGGAGCTGAATACTATGTCCCCCGCTTTGCAGCGGCGGGGGACAATTACTTGGTGTAAAGGCTTTAGTTACCAGTGGCGGATCCAGGAATTTTGAAAGGGGGGTGGGGGGTTCAAAATTTTCCCTCCCATACCCGCCAATGCAAAACAGATATACTCCAAAACTACAAAATGAACTCTAAATAATTGTTACATCACATTATTACAATCTTTACATTATAGCAGAGGTATGAAACAATACAGTGAATGATAAAGTATTTACCAAATGCCTCCTTTGACTCCTCAAGTCGTTCTCTGTCTGAGGAATCGACGATGAAGATGACTGCATGAGACTCTGCATAATACTGAAATCAGAGGTTACATGACTGAAACCAGAGGTTACATGACTGAAATCAGAGGTTACACGACTGAAATCAGAGGTTACACGACTGAAACCAGAGGTTACATGACTGAAATCAGAGGTTACATGACTGAAACCAGAGGTTACAAGACTGAAATCAGAGGTCACATGACTGAAACCAGAGGTTACACGACTGAAATCAGAGGTCACATGACTGAAATCAGAGGTAACATTAAATGTACAAACTTTAGTCTCATCCAACAAAGATGATATTCAAAATGTGAGCTTCTTAGCATTATAAAATCCTGGAGAGAAGTTAGAAGAAGATTTGAGTGTTGGCACTTTTTCATATTTGTATTTGATGAAGGATCAAGACCAAATAAACAAACTTTAGTCTTCATGTAACAGCTTGATATGAGACAAAAGCTGAATGACAATCATGGGATTGAAGTAGAGGAGGATGAAAGGACTAATGGATGATTTCATTATATAAATGGCAGTTAAATAGTGTAATCTATCAGTGAAATAAACCCTCTATCGGTCCACAGTAGCGATAAACTTTATTGCTACTGTCCACAGTGAAAATTACATTTTATCACTACTGATAATACACTTCAGAAAATATCAACATTACCTATGCCACATGATGAGATAAGCATCGTATTTGACAAACATCATTTAATATCCTCTTTTTATTTTCTACCTGTTAGAGCCCTGCTCATCAAATAGACCAACTTGTTAGAACTCAGGCTACTGGCCTACAAAACAAATAAGTAGGTTACCTTATCCCATAGTGATTGCAATTCTTCCTGTCCTCCCAAGTCCCAGAAGTTGAGACGAACCTTCCCAAAGTCAATCTTGCCAACTGGAAAGATAAATGAAAGTCATAGATTTTAGTAAGAAAACAAATTACTGAGCAATCTTGGCAAACATAATACATGTACATGGTGTTTATTCTAAATGCAAGATAAGACCATTGCATGAATTACAAGAAGGTGAGGTGAGATGAGGTGTCTGGTGAAGTGATTTGGGGTTTAACGTCATTTTCAAGAGTATTTCACATATATCACGGCTGCTAGTAGTATTGCAGGGAGAAAGCCTGCAACACCATGTGGTTGTGCATTGCGGTGAAACTTGTGAGCAACAGCTTGTCCCAGCGAACCACGGGCGGTACTATGCTATTATAGGGACGCCGCATCGAGAATAAAAATCAGATCATTTGTGTCTACCTATGCTGATTAACATGTCTGCTAACAAGCCACAGACACCGAATTTCAGACAATTGACGTAATTGGTAATAAAAACTACTGCATGTAGACAGTGAAGTGAAGCGTAAAACGTCAGCAGACACTCTAATCACCTTAGTGAGATAAAGATGAGACTCATTTCTATCCTCGATGCAGTGTCCCTTTAAATGAAGGTGTTATGCACTTGTTTGAATATATTATAAAATTGTAATGCTTCCAAATGTGAATGAAGTATGTTTCATCAGACCAAATCAGGGTCTGTTGAAGGAGGCAAACACCATAAAACAATCTTACACATAATTCTGGGTTAGCAGTTTCTGGGTTTCTAGCAGATAACACCATTCGTTGATTTATCCTTCTTGTAAGACTGTTAGAAGAATGCATTTCTTTATTCAAATAAATCATCACAATTCACAAGATATTTGACCTGGAATTGTCTCAGTGACCAGCAACATGATAATAAAAACTTACTGTTTAAACCCACAGTGCTTGTAACTTTCGACAGGTTCATCCCTTGGTACTTCTTATTAAATTTTGTTTTTGTTTGTTCCAAATATGTCTGCAAAAAATAAATTATGAAAATTAGACATGCTCAATAAATAGTTTTGAAAGATTCAAAATTATTCGGATTTATATTTTCAAAATTAAAAGAAACAAATTATATTATTTACAATGTGCACGAGGAAGCAGAAATACACACTTTGTGAAGAATATCATTTTAAAGTTGTCCACAGTGCAGTTATCAACTCACAGTTTTTCCAGCATTGTCAAGACCAAGGATGAGGACGAAATATTCATCTTTTTGGAACAGATACTTGTACAGGCCGGACAGCAAGGTATACATGAGGATTGTAGATGTCTGAAATATAGATTAATTATATTGCTATCGTCACATTCGCTTTCAATACATGTATATAAGTGGTCTAAGATAGGGTTTTCTGATCAGAGAACTATGTTTTCATCACAGATAATTTCAATCTATTCATGACATGAAATTACCACAGTTGATGACATGTTACAATGGTATGACACCAGCATGTTGTCATTACTCCTTGCTTGGTGACAGTGCAACATTGGTATGATGACGTCAGAAATCAAGTGCAATGTTGTTCATAGGTCATCAGCTAAGTATGTATTTGACCATTTCTATTCAGTTGGGGTCTTTTGCAATGGTAAAAGTATCCTACTCCTGAAAATTGTATGAAACACCAGGCCAAATGTCCCCAGTATCCTCAATATATTGTCAATATTCTATAATAAATAAAATATACCGCCAATGGTCATGTTCAATATTGTTGACCTAACAATTGAATGAGAAAGTTGATAACTAAGTCTCAATGATTGTCACTCATTTAAAAATATTGTTTTCTCCAGAAATTTCACTGACTGACTCACCAAATTTCTTAAAAATATGGTTATTGTAATATTGTCTATATTATTATAGACCCTATGGGGTCGATTTTATGATTCTTATCTCGTTAAGTAATATATGCACAATTTAATTTAATTTAATTTTAGTATATATATGAGCTGTAGTTTGGTAAATAGACCAACTGTTGTGAACGCGAAAACTGGGGCACTGTCTTCATTCACTGATCGACTTGGATAGAAATAAATTGGACCATATAAACGATACATGACATTATGAAACTACCTTTATAAAGACAACAATTTTATGTATATTGGTTATATATAACATGTAACCTTGAAACTAGTTATAATGTGGATTACTACTTACAAAATAATAATGTTATCAACAAATCACCAACCGGATATACATCGACAGAACAAGGGAAGTAACTCTAAATTCTATCTTGAGCTCCAAACACCGCTGGTACACTGGATGCGTCACGTCTGTGTCTGTGAATAAATTTTGTTTAAGACCGATGTCGTGTTAAATACATAAAAAGATACTATATATGAATATTTCGTTATCAACGTTAATTGAATAAGTAGTTGTTAGGCCTACATGTGAAAATAAATCTAAATACGTAGGCCTAGTCTACAGAAGTCTCACTTTATAATATAATGTGCTTTTCCAACTTGTAATTTATTAGATAGTCCAGTTGCTATTAAATAAAAAAGTGTTGTTTTTTTTTTTATCAACTTCAATTATTTTATTTCATTTGTGCATGATTTTATATTTGGAAATTGAAATAAATTTCCAAGAACAGGAGAGAAATGTTATCGAAAAGAACTTTTTCTTCCTAGTTTCTAAAACGTTTGGCAGAGGCAAAGTTACGATGTTCGGAGTTTACATTGGACGGGGAGATAACTCTCGATTTTTGCAGCAGACGATGGAGTCAAATATTGAAGAATTTTGGCATTCTGTGAGTAGTTTAAGCCGATCGCTGTTCCTTGAATGGCGACAACAAAATGCTAAAAAGACCAAAGACGCGGAGACAAGCTGTTACGAGAAATCGCAGACGAGCAGGCCCGAATTCTCAGGCAGGGATAGGTTGGTGTGCAGCGCTGCAAACGATATACACTTGCCTTCTTCAATCGTGGAAAATACCATTGATACCATGGAGTTTGTTAACTTATATCCTGTTGGCATTTCTCATCTGATTTTTAGCTCATCAGGCCTGAAAGGCCCGATTGGCTTATGGCATGAGATGTCGTCCGTCCATCCGTCCATCCGTCCGTCCGTCCGTAAACTTTTCACTTTTTCGACTTCTTCTCCAGAACCAATGTCTCTAGAGAGCTGAAATTTTATGTACAGACTCCTTGGCCAATGAGGATTCTAAATTGTTGATTTGGTGACCCTGTGACCCCAAATAAGGGCCCCAGGGTTCATAACCTTAAAAGTTATTTTCATCTTCTTCTCCAGAACCAATGACTCCAGAGAGCTGAAATTTATGTACAGACTCCTTGACTGATGGAAATTCTAAATTGTAGATTTAGTAAGCCTGTGACCCCAAAAAAGGGCCACAGGGGTCACAACCTAAAAATCATTTTTTATCTTTTTCTCCAGTCCCTAAAGCTCTAGAAAGCTGAAATGTTATGTACAGACTCTTTGGCCAATGGGGATTCTAAATTGTAGATTTGGTGATCTTGTGTACCCCAAATATGGATCACAGGGGTAATCACTTAAAAGAGCTGTTTTAATGAACTGTGAAGATAATGAGATTTTATGTGCACTTCATATGTCAGCTTAAGAGTAATACTATATTATGGACATGTTTGATGTAATCAATGTGAAATAAGAACTATTGAATAGCCTGTGAACTGAATATTGTGACAGGATGCATAGGAATTTTTTTAAAAAGGGTTAACAAATGTTTTATTTTACAGATATGTGAACTAAATATGACTTGTGATGAAGTAAGATAAGGCTATTAAAACTAGCTACATGAGTTTGTGATACCACATCTTCTTTTCCAATAAAGAAAAATAAATAAAGATGGGGAAAACAAAATTTAAAATATATAATTTACTGGCTGTGAGTCCAGGGTCTGCATGTTGCATAATTGCAGGTGTTGACCTGGGGAGTGACCACTCCCTGGCAGAGATGCAAACAGCAGCTTGCTAATACACGGAGGTTTCAGGTTACTTTTCTGCTGTGTTACTGATTTAGTCTTACACTCAGATGCTTAATAGAATTTATTAATTAAATATTGAAAAGGATCCTATGAAACTATGAGCCTAGAAACAGGATTTTTAGGAACAAATAGGGGCTCTTTTTCATTATGTAATAAATGTTGATAATTCCAGGATAAAAATAGGAAGTAAAACAATAAACTGCAAAGGTCTACATTATTTATAATGAATATGGATTAATGTGTAACCAATTTTGATAATAAATTTGATGACTGAGCAATGACTTATTATGTGATATCTTAACCTTTTCCTTAGGGATAATTAATAACATGATTCCTGATGAGCTTCAGAGCCAGTGGCTCTATTTTTAAAATATTCACGTTACAGGAATGACATATTAAGGAAAATAGAAAGGTTGATTTTGCATATCGCCCGGTCCGTGTCAAAAGGAGAGCCTCCGGTCTACAGCTATAACAGCAAATCGTCATGGGAAAACGTCAGGTTAGTAACTTAGTGGAATGGAACTATATGTTTATTGGGACAAGTAATGTATTATGTCTCCCCCCGAAGGGTCGGGAGACATATTGTTTTTGGGTAAGTTCCCGTCGGCGTCGGCGTTCCCATTGTTTCCGGAGCATATCGCCTTAACTACATGACCAATCTTCACCAAATTTGGTATACAGCCTCCCCATACCATGTAGATGTGCCTTTTGGGTGTTTCAGAATTTATAAATAAATGTTTTGTTTCCATGGCAACAAAACGAATTGGGGGAAGGGGGAGACATCTGTTTTACGAGTAAAAACACCTTCTAGTTAAAACATGAAAGTATTCGATATGTTAATATGTCAGGACATTAAAAGCCTACATTTTTATATCAAGCGGAATCGACCGATAATCTCTTTGATTTCAATGTGTACACTACCCTTTTATACGTTTGACCATGATGTCTTAAATGCGAATAAGCTTTATTCTTCTTCAAAATATTTAAGAAAATAAACATTTCTTCCAAAGTTTATATTATAATTATGTAACATCTCAGAGCCTGATAGTAGATGCGATAAACAAACGACAAATTGATACACTTCTTTTAATTATATGTCGCCGAATTGTAAAGTTTGACCCAAATCAAATACATGTATATACTTGTCACCACACGTATTTACGTTCTATACCATCTCACAGTTTTCAGAATGGTTTCGGAATAGGCCTTGCAGACAATCAGAAGTTGACACACGTTCGTTTCGAAAGTCTTCAGTCGGTAAAGAAATTTGGTAAGCTAATATAATTTTTTATTACTGTCACACATTGATTCGTAACTCGCACATTTAAAGATTAACACAATATTGTCTTTGACCTGTTCTATCTCTTCTACAGGCCTGATGACACGGTTGCTGTCCATCATTTATAAACTCGTGCAACAAAATAAATATTGTACCAAACGGTAGGTAAAACTGAAGTATTTCACATTAAGAAGATTAAATTAAAAAAAAACAAAAACTTTAAACTACATCTTCACCAAAACTTAACATTGTTACTTAATATCATTGTCAGTTTGATAAAATGCAATTAAATTGACTTATTGGAGATTTTCAAAGCTTTAAAACATTTTTCTGATATCACATAACAATATGTTTGAATGGACCTTAAATGAAATGTTTTTTTATTTACGTATTCCCTACAGTGACATATTCTATCAGTACCCGGAGCTGTTCGGCACTCAATCGACGCTTGACAACCTGGTGGACACGATCGCATGCATGCTGGAAACACCAAGATGGCAGTTACACGTGGTAATAAAGCATTCTACCTCCTTCCTGGAGGCGACCCTAGGAGATGTTAAAGAGACTTAGCAATAGTGTTAGAAAGACAAATATGCTTTATAGTGCCTGTTAACTCAGCCTATTACAGTCCTTTATAAAATGTAATAGGGTCAACACTGGTCAATAGCCATGCATCCTCCCACGACAAGGTGAACATGTATGGAGATAAACTCTACTCGTTTTCCCAGCGAGAAGAGTTAGAAATCTTTTTGTTACGGCCGTGACGTGAAGATGCTTATAATAGTCATTTACCGTTTTTTCTAAATCACCGCTAAGCAAACCTCTATGGTCTCATCTGGATATATTTCACCAAATTGCCCCCGGGCCCTTCGTTCGACTGCAACCTTGTATTAATTCATACGGACGTTTCAGTTTGTAACCATGACCAGTTGTGCATGTATTGGACAACTGCTGTTTTGTTAGAAGCCCTGAATGTTGTTGTGTATCACCAAAGACGTATATCACACTATAATTCATTGGTATCACGTATGTCATGGTAGAGGTTATATTTTTAAGCAAAGACGTATATCACATTGTTTTAAGGAAAGGGGAGGGGGTTAGGTTGCAATTGTAACTTTAACATGATTTACTGTAGAGTTGTATGAAACTCACCGAACTGATTAGACAGAGCTGGCAGGTATTGTTTATACACTTACAGTTGGCCACGTGTAAAGGAAGTGTAGCTGGAGACCTTCACTTCTACACTGAAGAGAGACACCTTGTGGACTGTAGTGCAACTAGAACTGTGAGTAACCGAGAGTAGCTAGTTGGACTTTATTGCTGTATACTGGAAGCATGAATACGTGGTGCCAGGCTTGAATGGTCATTGAATTAACCTCTTAAAAACCCTAGTTTGGCTTATTTCATGAGAAATGTGATGTTTGTAACGTTATTTTATACTATGGAAAGGAGGTTCCTTGTCATCCTTCCTATTTGAACACAATAATGTGCCTTTTATCATGTTTAATGAACGTAGTTGTACTGCTCAAACTGATACGTACATGTGTCTGTAACCTTTGTTTGCAGGGTGTTCAGATACCAGCCCATACGAAGGATATGCAGCGTATCCTTGTCAACATGCATAATTTCTAAAACACGTGTTCATCGCCATCGTTACTGGAATTTGAGATTCTGAATCACGTTCCTCAAGCAATCGTTTTCCTACAATCCATCGGGTGCAACTTAGGATAAGTAGTTGTTGCCACTTTTATAAAGTATCAGAAACTACCAGTCGTGGGATGCCTAAGGTCACCTTTGCTTTTTAGCCATCAGATTCTTGGAAATAATACCATTTAGTGATCAGAAAAAAATCAAGCGGCCGCAAAGAAAACTGGCGAATGCCTTCATCAGTGTCTATTTACGGAAATAAACTGACATTTTTGTACTGTCAATTTAAACTTAATTTCGGATGATGAATGAATGTTTCCTAACAAAGCCAGATATGTCAACTCGTGCCAGGTTTGTCCTGATAGTGGAGAAAGACGCGACTTTTCAGAAGCTTATAGGAGAAGACTTTTGCAGAAAGTTTGCACCGTGTATCATGGTCTCTGTGAGTACAAATGTACTTATTTCATACAACAAAAACATTCACTATTTTGTTTCAATATGCTGCATTTTATAAAACAATATTACATATACAATTCATGTACATTGTAATTGCAAAAATCAGACAATGTGTTTTTTTCCTGTGGTTTACCGGTCAAGTAGTCCCAACATGGCTCCCCAGATAGTTGGACCCGACCAACTTGCTCGTTAGCAAAGTTACTCGGAAAGAAATTGACTTGAGTAACCTCTGTAGATTGAGAATGTGTGCAGCCTTGAACATGCGAGAAGTGTGTGGCCGATGTGCCATGAAACATTCGATCACACTAGAAGTGATAGTTGCAATTACCGTACATAGGACATGTACGTTTCACCAATTACATAAGATATGGGATATGTACGTTTCACCAATTACATATATATTCTTTATTCAGTATACATTACATTACCATATGGAGTTGTAATCCTTCAGGGTAAAGGGTTTCCCGATCTTGGGACGAGGCTTCTTCTAAGAGGTATCTGGGACAACTTCCACCTACCAATGTTCGCTCTTGTCGACGCAGACCCGCATGGTAAATATATTCAAAACATCTTCTTTATTTTCGGTAAATCATTCAAATATGCAGTTAGTTGTAAAAAGTTTATGATCTTTTTTCAAAGGAAATGTTATTGGCTGGAAAGTGAGGAGAAAATAATGTTAATGAAAATAACGTAATGAAGGATGTTGTTGTCCAAAGACAAGCTTGACAGTGTGTCGACTTGAGCATGACGTATGGTCATGTTATTCGGAAAAGAAAGAAAACGCGTACAGAGATATACATGTATGGATTTCTTACATTCATCAAATCCGTTTAGTACATCAAATGGAACTGAAAATGTAAATTCCAGCGTCATTAAAATCAGTCCGTAATTCCATGTATGTTGCACAACGTTGGTCAATATTTTGTTTCGTGTCTATAAAAACAGGCGTTCACCTCATCACCAGTCTATAATTGTATAACGTAGTGTAACATTATTACGGTCTTTTTTAGTGAGACTGGTGTAAATTCCTGACTTTAATGTAGAATTTTAATGCATTATGATGGTTGCAGGTATTGAAATCATGGCAGTTTACAAGCATGGGTCAAAGGTATGGTCTAACAAATGGGCTATTCTACTTTGAAACAAATCGAGGGCTATCCTAATTTCGTTCTCATGCAGCTTATTCTCCAACACAGTTCATTTATCTCCTACTTAAAAACCATTCACTGCTAAACCTGTCTGTAACACTCGGACAAATAAGGAATATGAACATATCTTTCGAAGCTCTAAGATAGTACTTCTGTTGACTTACGATTATCTTAATGCAACAATGCAACTAATTTTTCGTACATGACACTATATCTTCTGGCAGTTTACAAATCTTATATTCTATCTGTTTCTACCTTGAACCCCACAGGCCCAGGCTGCTGAGAACCGTTACCTGACTGTACCCAGTATACGATGGTTAGGTGTGCTGCCTACAGACATCAGCAGGTATTGAAGTTGATAGGATTTTGTCTTTAACTTGCTGTATGTCAGGCCCATGAAGCGAAATACCACTCTCTCCCAACAAAGAATTCTTCCCACGTATCCTCTGTCACAAGTGAAACACAAGTCTGTCATCCAGACCCTAGAGCAAAATATTCAATTGACGACCAACCCAGTCTAGAAAATTATAGCAAGTCTAGAAATTAAGGCACCTTAAGGGCTCCATTTGGTATATCTATTTGAATTGTTTGGAAAATGTTGGTGGTAAGAAAAAAAATATTTCTGAGACTAAATGTTAGTCTAGTGAAACACTTTCTGGACAACAACATGAGAATGTCGATTAGTTGCATCGAAGTTAGCTGTGCAGTCAGCAACGTTGTTCAAACTGAGCGTTCAATATGTTCCCGAATCAGTCCAACTGGGCATAGTTTATTCTGTGCGATGCGGATAGATCTTATACAAGACCGACGTCAGTTGGAGATGTAAAACGGTGTAAAAAGCTTAACATCCATAATAACCCTTATCTTCTTTACATGCATACATGAATTGATACATATTGATATTGATTTGTAAACACAATATAAGATTTAAAAAATTAACTACAAAATGAAGAAGTTAACAAAGACAAAACATATATATTGTTTCAGGCTTAGTATTCACGAGTCCGTATGTATCCCCTTCTCTAAGAAAGATATGGACAAAGCGAACGAGCTGCTGGGAAGACCTTACGTGCGGGAGGACTTGCATCTCATGGAACAGGTTTGCTCTCTGTACTGTCTCGCCAAGCTAATCACTGGTTATTTTATAAACTCCGTTACACTAGCCTGACAAGTACACTCTTTGCTTTTCAAGGGTCACACTATAATGTATGGCCGTCTTTGAGTAGGACTACATATGTATGTTATTATATAAGGTCAATGAAAAAATGAAATTATATGAACAGAAATGTAGACATGTCATTTGTAAACTTACCTGTGGAGTATATGATACGTATCTGTCCCCTCTCAAGTCAGTACTCGCTCCAGTTTCCATCCCTGGCTAATTTAAGCCTTGCTGCAAATCTTTAACTTGTCCATGTGAGCTCTGCAACGCTAGCGAGAAATGCAGCGAGTCTAAAAGTAGCTGGTGACGGAAACCGGCGCGAGTAACGACTTCGGACTGGAAGATGTTATGATATGCGAGTGGTTCAAATAAGAAGCGCTCGTAAAATATACCAAAAGTCAACGGATATCATCGGCAATGATTACCAATATGTGAAAAGAACGTTTTCAGATTTGAGCCAAATTTCATTCGTTTGTTCATTTCATCTTATAAAAAAACGTGGTAAAAGTCCAATTGAAAGTATCCTGATGTTCTTTACAAAGAGCTTTCAGGTATTCCGGAATGTACGAAAAGAGGATTCGAGTATTCAATGTAATTACCCTCAAGATCTAACTCTCAACTAACTTAAACATTTATTTTTTATTCTGAGCGTTTTGGAAAACCGATATACATGTAAAAAGCATGCAAATGAAATGAATGTTTGCGCAATGCTGCAGCGATGAAGAACTGAAGAAACTGTGTAGCTTATACTTGTGTTAAGTACATTGCTTATCTAAAAATATGAAGTATTATGAGTGTATCATAACGTAACACAACGTATCTCTAAATATGAAATATTTTGAGTTTATAATTTATCTGAACGAAAGGAGCTTTTGGGGTACATTACGTAACTGTAAACCTGAAGGATGTTGAGTATATGTAATCTATCGGAACGTATGTATGGATTCTTTTCAAATACATTACGTATCGTAAATATGAAGAATTTAGGAGTATTTTATATTAAACTGAACGTACATGTATGATATCTGTGGAGTACATTACATATCTGTAGATATGAAATAATTGGAGTTCATTATATCTATCTAAATGTATGATGCTTTTGGATTTTATTATAACAAACTGAACGTATGAAGCTTATACATTACATACATTATGTATCTGACGATACTAAGTTTTTTGAGTACAGTATATTATATCTATCTGAACGTATGAGGATTTGTGAAGCTTTTGGGATATATGTATCTTAAGGTAAACGATAAAGCACAGTCATATGTTTGTACCGCATTTTTCTTCTATTAAGTGAGGTTATCTATTACATACATAGCTCTTTCAAGTGCAGGGTGTTGAGCATCTCATTCTGTTGAAGAAATAAAGTAAAATTCTTTATTACTCACCCGAGTCTTTCTCTATTAAGAGCCAGGTATGTTAAATGGGGAAATATGACACTGTACTTTCGTGTCAAATGTAATGACCAATTAAGACATAAACTGGTGATTTGAAATAAATATGTAATATACTACCAAGCGAAAGAAACGCTGCCAATGATTCAATCGAGTCAAGAACAGAATACTGCTCCCGTGTTCATCACTCCTGGAATGAAACATCTTGCATCTTTGTTGCTAATGGTAGTTTTTGATTCAATAGTAAACATCCGTTTAGTTTTGCTAAGAATGTAAACGATTAGAGCTGACTATATGAATTGTTTGAGAGGCATTCTAGAAGTTGGTGTGATGAAGAAGACAAATATTTATGGATGATCAACTTCTTTATTAACAATAGCGACGTTTCGGTATAGATCCTTATACAGTTATCAAGCATATGGGAGAGATCTCTCCCATATGCTTGATAACTGTATAAGGATCTATACCGAAACGTCGCTATTGTTAATAAAGAAGTTGATCATCCATAAATATTTGTCTTCTTGACTATATGAATGTTGTGTTTTAGGTGCAGCACATGGTAGAGGGAGGGGTGAAGTGTGAGATACAGTGCCTCGACTCTCTCTCCCCCTCCTACCTCGCTGATGTCTACCTGCCCACCAAACTCAGGTACGGCACGTGGATCTGAAGAAGAGCACATCGTAAAGGACCAAACCTCAGACACATTCGATGTCAATGGAATTCAGTTCAAACCATTCCCGCTCCTACAATAGGTATTAGCCACACAATATACCTATTGCTGTACCTTTATTACGCGGACCGCCGGGTCAAACTCTGGGATCTGGGTTGTGAAAGAGGGACCACCGTCAAAGAGCAAAGTGAAAATTTAAGAGCATATTAAACATAGTCAAGTTACAGTGGTGCTTGTTTTCACCAGGACTTTAAATGATGTTATAAAAGTATATGCATCAATGAACATGATTACATGTATACGGTATCCCATATGGACAGGAAAGACGTTTATATCAAATAGCAGATATATCATCTATGAAGAGACACATCACAGTTCAATAATAAAGTTTTCAATTATAAATTTGAGTTTTCCTTTTAATAAGCTTCGATCAAGCGGCGGGCTTCAGTCAGTGCCGAATGACTGTTTTATTCGACAAGTCTTGACAAACTCATGTACAGAAAGCTTAAAGGAAAGGACGAAAGTACAGTAATTTTGAAAGTGTTTTTTTATATGACTTACGACTAACTTATTGCTTAAGAGAGTTGCCAAGTCTTTGTACTTGCCTCTATCCAAAATAACACCGACTCCCCAACATCACTGAGTATACCGGTTATCTTGGAACCCAGGGCCCATATTTCTCAAGCTCTCTTAGTGCTAAGATAGTCGTAAGTCAATGTTAATGAATGGCACTTACGACTATCTTAGCGCTAACAGCTTCGAAAATACTACTTTGATACGCTCGCTTTACTTTGAAACTACACAGTACAAAGTAGCCTGCATGGTGTCCAGGGTGACCGCATGTTCGAATTGTGTATCATACATATATACCTGTATATCATAAAGAAGCATCTCCACTTCTAGGATGCTCATCACAGATGTATACATTGTACATCATAGTTGAAATAAACTGAGATCTTACAATGGGACTTTCTATATAACAAATGTAATTTGATCAGTTGAATTAATTAACTACCACTTTAAGAGAAAGTACGCTATATCAAACTGATATCAGTAAAGAGTTGTCTAGTTGCCATCACACTAGTAGCATATTGGCTAATGTAGGTATGAGGAACCCAACAGTGCACTACAGGAGCAGATACGAGCCTGGCCAGGAGATAATGCTGTAAGTGTTATCTGCTGCACGTAGTTGATATGCTGTAAGAACAGTTATACAATTACATTGTGTGATAAATGCCTATCTACGGATAAAAGCGTGCAAAGTCATGTTTGTTGGAGACGTTTGGTTAATTGATCATAAGATTAGATCGTGCTTCTTGCATTAATCTGAGAATTAAAAGCAATCGGTTTAGAATAAAAGGATTTTTTTTAATTTGGAAAACTCATGTTTGTCCATTTTAAAGTCGTCTTCTTACCACTAATCACGATGTCATGATCGAACTTGCGTTCAGTTTTTAGTGCAATAGTTCCGGGTTCGAACCTCTCACGCATCTTCAGTCTAGTATATGTACAAATAACAAGTTTGTCTATATCTGCTGTACATAATTATTCTACACATGTTAAGGTTTTGTGCTATGCTACACTTTATGTAAAGGATAAAACACGTTTTCAGGTTTTGGTTGAAAATAGAAACCTGCCTAGGAAGGAACAGTCGAAACCCCGCACGCTGGCTCTGACGCTATAACCTCCGTGATATAAGTGAAATACTCTTGAAAATCGCCTTGAACTTCAACAGCACCTCATCTCGCTAGTTCCTGCCGACTCGGTCGGGTTTCACAGCAATACTTAACAATACTGTGTCGCAGGCTTTCCTCCTACAATACATATAGCAACCGTTAAGAAAGTGGAATATCTTATAAAATCGGTTGAACCCCTGATGTGAAATACTTTCACTTTCTCCTTCTTTTAGCAGATGTTTCCTGTTGGCAGTGTTCAATGACAGACACACTAAGGAAGCTTTACATCTCCCCCAAGTACACAATAGTATATCTACTTGTTACTTATCTGGGGGCAGCAAGCGGCATGAAGTGATCTGTCTATCTGTCGAGATAAGATAGCGCTCATTTCAAGTGGTCTACTTGACGTGTATGCTATCCCCTATGATAGCTTGTGGGAATGGAGCTTAAGTTAGTTTGGACACTATGTGTACTTTGTTGATCCGCGACAAATCCGAGATACTACAGATGGATGTCCTATATGTTGTCAAAATGTATGATTATCTCTATTTGGTTCGCCATGTGTTGTTGGATATTTAATATAATATTTGTCATATCAATAAGAAATATGTGTTTACCTTATAAGAGAGTTTCAAAATATATATTATTATTATTTGAATTCGCATCTCAGCATTTCATGGCAAATTGAATTGTAAAGTCATTTCGACGCTGCGCAGAGTTACCTCCCTTGGACCGAATAGGTTTCGTCTTAACGATACTAGTGCAAACAGCCTTTCATATTACCCTCACAGGTCAGACTCTGAAAATAAATATTTATTCTGAAAATAACACAAGTTTATTAAATATTGAAAAGGAGACTATGAGAAATGGGATTATTTTTAGACAGACTCCTTTTCAATATTTCTTCAGAGTCTAAGTACATATACTAGGCAGAGTATGTATGCAACCTTTTCTTGATGTTCGCCAAGGTTTAGAATTGTGAACCCGTACCTCGTTGGTTATTCTCAAAAAATCTAATTTTGCCGTTACTGAAAGGCAGACTCAATTATGATTTACAATGTTCACATTCGTTGACGAAATGTTTTAAACTCCAATGAAATTTGTAATAACTGAGTATCTGAGATTTTGAGAACATCCACCTACGACAATATATTATTTACCGACATGGAATTTGGAGGTCCTTAAGTTAAATTTGGAAATTTTTAATTAAATGTTAGAATTGGAGTAAAAGTTTGTGTGATGTAATGATAAATGTTGTAGATAGAGAACAGTGGGTTCAGGCCCTTCCCTCTACCCGTACATACCCGATAACGAGTCATACTGGCGCCGACAGTCTCACAGTCGAGATAGGGTTGAAGTGAATTATCAAACCCTTGATTGCGTTTAGTTTGTACAGTTTATGACGAGCTAGAGTACACTTCTCTAATCAGTGTTGTTCTAAATTAACACTCCAAGATTTAAAGGTCGACAGCCGTAATTGACACGATTGATTTATCATTTTATTGCAAGCCACGATTGTTCTCTACTTTATTGCAACAAGGTAAAGGGGAAATTTTGATTTATAAGCACATGTGGTGTTCGTACTGTTGGAAGGTTTGGCGTTACCAACTGTGGTACTGGTAACGTTGAGAAAAAGGTTGACTTTGCCACTTGCGGTATTGACTAACATCAAGAAAATGTGCATTTACCAACTCCGGTATTGGTAGCATTGAGAAAAGGTGCATATACCAACTGCGGTATTGGTAGCGTTGCGAAGAAGGTGCATTTACCAACTGCAGTATTGGTAGCGTTGAGGAAAGGTGCTTTTACCAACTGCGGTAATGGTAGCGTTGAGAAAAAGTGCATTTACCAACTCCGGTATTGGTAGCATTGAGAAAAGGTGCTTTTACCAACTGCGGTAATGGTAGCGTTGAGAAAATGTGCATTTACCAACTGCGGTATTGGTAGCGTTGAGAAAAGGTGCTTTTACCAACTGCGGTAATGGTAGCGTTGAGAAAAGGTGTATTTACCAACTCCGGTATTGGTAGCATTAAGAAAAGGTGCTTTTACCAACTGCGGTAATGGTAGCGTTGAGAAAATGTGCATTTACCAACTGCGGTATTGGTAGCGTTGAGAAAAGGTGCTTTTACCAACTGCGGTAATGGTAGTGTTGAGAAAACGTACATTTACCAACTGCGGTATTAGTAGCGTTGAGAAAATGTGCATTTACCAACTCCGGTATTGGTAGCATTGGGAAAAGGTGCTTTTACCAACTGCGATATTGACTAACATCAAGAAAATGTGCATTTACCAACTGCGGTATAGGTAGCGTTGCGAAGAAGGTGCATTTACCAACTGCGGTATTGGTAGCGTTGCGAAGAAGGTGCATTTACCAACTGCAGTATTGGTAGCGTTGAGAAAAGGTGCTTTTACCAACTGCGGTAATGGTAGCGTTGAGAAAAGGTGCATTTACCAACTCCGGTATTGGTAGCATTGAGAAAAGGTGCTTTTACCAACTGCGGTAATGGTAGCGTTTAGAAAATGTGCATTTACCAACTGCGGTATTGGTAGCGTTGAGAAAAGGTGCTTTTACCAACTGCGGTAATGGTAGTGTTGAGAAAAGGTGCATTTACCAACTGCGGTATTAGTAGCGTTGAGAAAAGGTGCATTTACCAACTGCGGTAATGGTAGCGTTGAGAAAAGGTGCATTTACCAACTGCGGTATTGGTAGCGTTGAGAAAAGGTGCATTTACCAACTCCGGTATTGGTAGCATTGAGAAAAGGTGCTTTTACCAACTGCGGTATTGGTAGTGTTGAGAAAACGTACATTAACAACTGCGGTATTGGTAGCGTTGAGAAAAGGTGCATTTACCAACTGCGGTATTAGCAGCGTTTAGAAAATGTGCATTTACAAACTGCGGTATTAGTAGCGTTGAGAAAAAGTGCATTTACAAACTGCGGAATTGGTAGCGTTGAGAAAAGATGACTTTGCCAATTGCGGAATTGGTAGCGTTTTGAAAAGGTGCATTTACCAACTGCAATATTGGTAATATTGAGAAAAGGTGCATTTACCAACTGCGGTATTGGCAACGTTGAGAAAATTGTGAGTTTGCCAACTGTAGGTAATCGTAACGTTGAGAAAAGGTGACATTAACAAGTGTAGTTGTCTGTCGTCCTAAGCATCCTTATAAAATAAAACCAAAACAGTTTGTCCACAGATGATTTATTTAGATACCATCAATATGATAACTGTGAAACAAAATGATAATTAAAGTTTGATAATTATATTGCAATGCAAATACTGATTATTACCAATGTATGTCACTAGAGAAAGCAGACTAGTTCAGCATGTTTTCGCTGTTCAGACGGTTTGTGGAATGGAGGAGGTAGCTTCAGGAAGACCAAAAGAACAGATAGCTCAATTAAAAGTATGATATCGACGGATAAAATGAGAGCCATTATTTGCAACCGTGGCCAGCCTACAGAACGTACTAATAATGTGTATGAGGACATTCGTCTGGTGTTGAATATCGTTCATTATTCAGCTTTGCCTAACAAATCACTAAATATGTGTGTATCTGAACATCGGAAGAGAACGTTATACGTTTATATAAATACGTTATCAATAACGCGTATAATAAACTCAAGACGTCGCTAACAGCAATGAATTTCATTAATATTTAAATTTCTTGTAAAACTAGACGACCCAATTAAACCAACGGGTTATTGGATTAAATCATTTAATCATTTCATAAATAAATAAATAAAATAATAATAAAACAAATGCCTCAATCCTCAATCAAACTATAATGTAAACAGTAGAATTTCATATATATATATACAATTTGTAACGATTATTGATTTTTTGATATTTGATGATACCAATCGTTTCTCTCAAACCAGCAGTAGGCTACACACTATTCTTTCATAGAACCTACCAACATTGACGCTAAGTGAACTAGACATGTACATCAAACTATCTGTTAAACTTGCATTGATATAAATCTAACAAACCAACTACATTAATATGAGACAGGCGTCTCTATCAAACCAACAGTAAAGAATATTAAATAAAACGCTTACCAAATCAACTATATTGCGAAAGACGTCTCTGTCAAACCAACACTAATGAATATTTAATAAAATTCTAACAAACCAATTTTATACGATAGACGTCTCTATCACACCAACAGTAGAGATTATTTATGGAACTATGTAATACAATTATTAAAATATGACGTCTCTATTCAACCAAACGAAAATACTTTTTAATAAAAATCTAACAAATCAACTAATTCAGTAAACATCTCTATCAAACCATTAGTGAAAAATATTTATTCCCAAAAAAACTTACAAAGAACTACTGCGGTAGACGCGTGTCCATCAGACCGACCAACAGTAAACGATATTCAGTAGAGACATTTGGCGGTGACGTATCAGTTTTTCAGCAGGTATCTAGATTGATGACCTCTGACCTCGATCCTACAGGCACAGAGGAGTGTTGTAAATGATGCCACTCGGTGTCATACCGTGGTGGTCGGGACAGAACCCTGGCGCCGCTAGATTACACTCGAATAAATCACGATTAAATTCCTCCAAACTTTACTGCACTTTTCTCTGCATGAGCCAAAGGTGACACAAAATCTGCAGTCGGTGCTAATATATCATTTACATCCAGCGCCTTCCAGTTATTGAAAACTCAACTTCAGATTGATAAAGTATACATAAACTTTGTGAAGGCGTTGTTCCTTGAAATCATTGCAGTTTTGTGATACGCCCTCTTGTTGATGTCATGATAAGAAGACAAGTATTTACATAGATTCTAGTTGTCAGAACAGTTCCACGTGCGTGTTGGTGTCTGTAAGTGATGCCTGAAAACTAAACATTTTCGGTTGTTTTGAAAACATTGTCGAACGAAAATTGTACGATTTATCCATATGCGGAGATGCATTACGTTATCGTTAACAGCAAGAGGGGGCGAATAGCACGTCGTTTGTTAAAGGATAATCTTTAACTCTGAAATTGAAACCAAAATGTTTAAAAATGTATTTCCTTTACTTTTTACTATATGGTTGATAAGTTATGGTAGTTTGAATCGCTGCCGACAGGCCAATTTCCCCCCAACATTCCAACAAATTACGTCGCTGTGTTGCTCAATAAGCACGTCATGAAAATTACAATACAAGCGATCCACTGGAGAGGCCCACTCGAAGTAATTATGCGTAGAGGGAAGTACGCTAATTACACTCTGAAATATGCACTCTGCAGATTGTATACTTCCGCCTAAAATAATTTCCTTAATGTCCGATCCTAGACTGATGCTTGGTCTTAAAACCATGTTTTAGATTGTTCATATGATATATATCAGTTTGTATCAAATCATAATGAAAAGTAATCTCATAAAATAAGTAGTTTACGGATTACGTTGAAGTAAAGAGCCTGCTAATATAGTGTCAGCGCATTACATGACGTGTTTGGGGAGAACAAGAGCAATATAAGCAAATTTAAATAATGGACTTGCTATTTAATTAAATAAATAAATAAATAAATGATATATAGGCAAAAGAACAGATTTATGTTTGATTGAAAAATATAAGTTTGAACACCCCCCCCCCCCCCCCCCCCCCCCCCACACCCTCTCCTTCCAAGTGGGGGGGGGGGGGGGGGGGGGGGGGGGACATACAGGTAACATCAGATAACTTGCTGAAGCAATCACCGTGTATTGTGATTTCAAGTGCGCCGACCGAGCATTAGGCTGTAGTGTGTGAGCTGGTGGTTTGTTTACCGGGTTCATGTTGTGTAAAGTCCTGACGCCAGTCTGTCTCGCGAACACCTGGCCCACTCGGCCGCCGTTTAACGCGCATTCTTTCACATCGCAGCCCAGCTCGCTAACCAGTCAGCCAGCCTACAGACGAGATTACTATACACTCGGTCATTACTCGCATCAAGCTTTTCCCACACTGCTTGAGATCCGCATTGCAGTCGGTTGTATCCTTTATACACGGGACCATATCGAATCTGTCATGTGGAAAAAATACCTGGCGTTTATTAGAATTGTTTAATTCGGGAATTAATACCACCCATTAGCATATGTAAAAGTTGTGTTTGTCCCGTTAACAAGTGAGGTGGAAAATTGGCAGATTTTTATGTGGTTTAGTATTGACAAAGACCCGTGGGTCTGCCCATTCAGAAAGAGGGTTAAATATTGTCAGCAATCACAATCAGATTTAATGTTCTCCGGTGACAAGCTAGGGCTTGAATAAAGGCCCCACATTAATTTCGCAGCTCGTCAAGGGTTTACGCAATTATATGGGTTTCAGGTTTCAACATGTGATGAACAAGAAAAACATTCTGTGACCACAACGTGGAAATAATATTACAAACTTTTTTTTAAACCCGATTTTTTTGTCATAACCACGAGACGTTGATCATTATAATCTATAAAATGTATAAGAACAAAGTTTAGAAGACGACCGTATAACTGTGTTTCCGTCTTATCAATTCAAATAATATTTTTTCCAGGTTTTAAAAGACTACTTCACGGTTCGTACATCATAAGATAGAATTATATCGAATCATATAAACATAGTTTTCAATCGTTGGGTTTAATGTCCACTTATAATATATTAATCTAATCGCAGCAATTGTTTTAAATTGAGTGGGTGCATTTCAGTGAAGGAAGAAACTAATTTTATTCAGGTGTCTAGATATACAAAATCAATAAACATAAATACATTCGATATGTAATCACTAGACCATATTTGCCTATTAGGTACCAATGTCAGTAAATATTACAATATGTGATAAAAGCGCTGTTTTGCTTTTAAGTACATTACACATACAACCTTCTCCACGCTAGGTGTTATGTACATGATTTTAACATTTATTTAGAAATACTTCATGAATGGATTGACCAAAAGCCCCAAAGAACTTATTTAAAGGCCACTCAATTGTGCAATTACATATTGGAAGTAAATATGATGTAATATCAACCCATACAGCTGTCAGTGTCTAACATAACGGTAAAGCATGGATATCAATTTGTTTATTTGGTAGTCAATATTTTGTTACTCATTACATATCAAATACAATGTAGATGAGATTTCACAATATAGTGATGGAGAGAATTGAATAATCTATGCATACCATTGATTGTAAGCTATATACATTCCTGTATAATGCTAAATCCCTTTGCATAAAATAATGTTTGTCTTATTGTTATGTATGTATTGCATGTGAAAAAAATAGTGAACAGCATTTTCGTTTGGTGGCCACATGTACAAGAGGGGCTGTCAAGGATATGTCTGTTAAAATTATCGGCGTTCAAATCACATCGCCTTAATATATCAGATAAAATATTAATTTAACTGAAAATGGACTGAATAAGCTACGTTTATATTATTTGACAATGTGCAGCTACGGTATTGGAAACATGCTGAATATGTAGTGATGGGAATAAAGTCACATATGTATCCTGATTAAACACGATCACATTAATCTGATGGACTTTGATGATCTATGATTTCATTTAACTAGAAATGTGTTATTGGATTCAATTTTTATAAACAAAACGGCTTGTAGAATTACATTTCATTTTGTCACAAGTGAGATTTGCGCATATATTTTCTTATTTTGTAACATAATAAAGTAATTTCAATGAACATATAAGAATTTCCATTGGAAAACGGTATCATCACATGTAAAATAAGATTCCCTGAATGTTAACATATTGTATAAGTCAGATAAATATGTTCGCCACCTTACCTACCGAAGTTGTAATTGAAATCCAGAAGTTATCTTCTCTCTTGTGCTACATTCAGATAGCATTCAACGATATCATACCGTCGGATAAAAAAACAAACATTTTAAGATGGGCAGTAAAGCGATTAAGATAAAGAATAGTAGTTTGTCAAATAAATGTCGACATGTTACCATATATTTCAGTTTTGCTCTGAATGAAACTCAGCAATACTTCTTTGATTGCCATTTTGAAGTTAAGAAGAAGACTGGAGACCGTTAACGGATATACAACTTCTTTATTCAATATAGCCGACGTCTCGACCCCTGTTCCGCTACTTGCTATACAACGTCATTAGAATCTATGTAGAAACGTCGTCTTTACAAGATAAATAAATTGTTTAAGTAGAAATTGGTTTCATTCCTCGAGTCCAAATGTAGATACTGTATAGATTATTGGTTATTAAGGTTATATATACGCAATCACAGCCTATCCCTGCACACTTATTAGTGTTTGATCCCCACAAGGAAGAACTGGTAATATCTATCACACCTGGGTGTACTGAACGCACCAGGTAATATTAATTACTCGCTTATATTCTGTCATTGTCTTGTCACATTATAACTGTTCCTTTAATTTTAGATACATTCATGCCCCCTAGAGAGGCGCCGGCTTGGAGACACGGGTTTTAATCACATTCCCATACAAGCAGAAGCTATTACAATATGTGACCCAGTGTCTCATTTCCCTTCTATGATTAATGTCTTCTGTGGACTTTAATGTCTCGCAATATTTGTATTTCAAATACTATATAGTACGCTCTTATTCGCTTACAACGAAGCCGCGTTTGTTATCACCGGCCTCGTGTTTTCTCAAACATAACATAACTGATAGAGTGAAATCTTTCAATATTTATCGAAAGCTCGTGAACACTGGATGTAAGCAGTTATCAATAGAGATTACGGACCTTACAGGTGAGAACAGGTAGACGAGGGCAATCAACGGGCTCAGGTGCGCGGCGTTTCACATACTTGAGTATCTGCCTGGCGCCAGTCTGTCTGGCGGAGAAGGGAGCAGGCACACAGGTGTGGGACTGAATAGCGTTACAGGTAACAATAGTCCGCTCACCTGCCCACCTGCAATCTACTTATATACATAGATATATCCAACCAAATACTTACTTACTACCAATATTACACATAACATAAAACATACATTTGTTGCTATTTAACATAAGGCAATGTTCATATTGTTTGACCCTGATTTCGATTTGTGGAATATGATTTTGAAGAATTTAACGTCGTAGCGACCACATCCCTGAGTGAAGAATGTGTGTGTATAGTAGTGATACGATAGTTGATACACGCTCGATCATATTAATATTCATAACTACTCAAGCGTATAATGAAGCATTTAGAAACCACAAGCTTAAATTGATTTAACTGCAATTCTGTAACGGCAGCCTGGACGTAGTACTCCTCGGGACACATACAACTAAACTTAACGTAACATAATGTATTTCCTGGAACAGTTAGGCGTTGGCCACGTATGTCAGAATTGGATTTGACTTTGCAAAGTATATATAGTCTAAGACATCGATACTCGGTGTAACTGAATGACAGACTAAGCGATACTATGGAGTAGATAGTGATATGTGTCCGTCTGGCCATCAGCTGTGAATGGATGTCACGTTGTTTGTGGTTTCAGCACATTGTAAAACACACCTCACTGGTCTAACGTCTTAATGTTCCGTGCTTTGCCTTATAATGACAATAAAATACAAATAAAGATGGCAAAATGGGTAAAGCATGATGTCGCCAAGCGTTTCACAATGTGAGTTTGCTGGCTTAGTGTCCTTACAGTTATTGACTAGAGTGTTGTTTTTAAACCTTTAAGTTGACGTTTCCTTAATTCCTACATAGAAAATCTATCTTACACTAACCGTTACACCAGTCCATTTATATAGACAGTTATATAAGTCTTCTTTGCTCAATGATACTATTGTGTAATACGTATCACTGCCTTTTCCCTCGCAACTGTTTTTACATCGTGTTGCATGTTCAATGTTAAGGGTCAATTAATTTAAAAAATGTTATTTAAATAAAGTAATGAAAATAATGTGAAATATCTTATTTTGCAAAATGATGAAAATTAAAACTTCCTTAGTCCGTGAAAGCGAGGTTTCTGTCCATTCTGGTATCCTTGTAAAGCTTGTCATTTTGATTGCACTCCGTCAATATTTTTAATGTACAAATGTGCTTCATCGTAAATGTGCATAAGGCACACGGATATAAAACTAATTACTATAGGCACTATTTTCTTATTCTGTTTTTACAAAAAAATAAATCCCTATTCCGCCTGTCAATCTGACCATTCTGACATGCTGCATTGAGATGAAGGAGAAATGAGGTGAAGGAGAAATGAGATGAAGGAGAAATGAGGTGAAGGAGAAATGAGGTGAAGGAGAAATGAGGTGAAGGAGAAATGAGGTGAAGGAGAAATGAGATGAAGGAGAAATGAGGTGAAGGAGAAATGAGGTGAAGGAGAAATGAGGTGAAGGAGAAATGAGATGAAGGAGAAATGAGATGAAGGAGAAATGAGGTGAAGGAGAAATGAGGTGAAGGAGAAATGAGATGAAGGAGAAATAAGGTGAAGGAGAAATGAGGTGAAGGAGAAATGAGGTGAAGGAGAAATGAGATGAAGGAGAAATGAGGTGAGGGAGAAATGAGATGAAGGAGAAATTAGGTGAAGGAGAAATGAGGTGAAGGAGACATGAGGTGAAGGAGAAATGAGATGAAGGAGAAATGAGATGAAGGAGAAATAAGGTGAAGGAGAAATGAGATGAAGGAGAAATGAGGTGAAGGAGAAATGAGATGAAGGAGAAATGAGGTGAAGGAGAAATGAGGTGAAGGAGAAATGAGGTGAAGGAGAAATGAGGTGAAGGAGAAATGAGGTGTAGGAGAAATGAGATGAAGGAGAAATGAGGTGAAGGAGAAATGAGATGGAGGAGAAATGAGATGAAGGAGAAATGAGGTGAAGGAGAAATGAGGTGAAGGAGAAATGAGATGAGGGAGAAATGAGATGAAGGAGAAATGAGGTGAAGGAGAAATGAGATGAAGGAGAAACGAGATGAAGGAGAAATGAGATGAAGGAGAAATGAGATGAAGGAGAAATGAGGTGAATGAGAAATAAGGTGAAGGAGAAATGAGGTGAAGGAGAAATGAGATGAAGGAGAAATGAGGTGAAGGAGAAATGAGATGAAGGAGAAATGAGGTGAAGGAGAAATGAGGTGAAGGAGAAATGAGGTGAAGGAGAAATGAGGTGAAGGAGAAATGAGATGAAGGAGAAATTAGGTGAAGGAGAAATAAGGTGAAGGAGAAATGAGATGAAGGAGAATTGAGATGAAGGAGAAATGAGATGAAGGAGAAATGAGGTGAAGGAGAAATGAGGCCAGGTACCCTTTATGAATATTACATACTGTTAACTAACATTGCACAGTCTTATGACATACAGGTGGGAAAACACCTGCATGTTCGCAGTTCATTCTTCATCTTCAAAGCGAAATACCTTTGTTCAATTACAGGTGCAAATTGAGAACAAACAGATTATATCTAGGTATGTATGTATAATGCGGAGTTGCAATGTGACGCCATATCATATCAATACGGTGTTTACAAACCCTGGTCACAACGTCAGAATATTGACACTGCTTAATGTAAATTGCATATATACGTAGTATAGAAAAAAATGGAACTGTTTTAATTCTTTAGTCGCAATTGTATTCGTGAGCTGAATTGTATTTATAAAGATCAGTGGATATGAAAGTGTAAAAATGCATTCTAAAGGCATTCAGTCTAAGAAATATAATTAGTGTATACATGAAGTCATTCTCACAAACAATCAGTTCTTAATCTTTATATTTAAAAACAAATTCATTCCTTTTACGGATGTTTGAAATAATACGATAAAAACAAATCTCGACGAGCTATTTAACATGATTTGCAATGTTGCTCCATAGCAGTATTTATAAACATTATACATACATGAAACAATAAGATAATACATAATTCCTTATTTGGCAATTGTAGACAAATTGAATACACATGGAACTGAAAGCTTAAAGAAATACAATCATAGTGAGGAAGGCACTGCAGTTATCAAAGTTTCGTAGACTAAATTAATGGATCTCAAACTCTGCATGTCCTGAATGGAATATCCAACAAAATTCACACAAAAAGTTAAATTCATAATATTTTAAGTACTTAAACATGTCTAAGCTTTCATAAATATTCGTTTAAATTTAATGAATTATAAAATCAATACACATTTTCTTTGCTCCACTATCATGCAGTATAATGCTTGTTGTATTACCCAGTTGATGTACTTAGCCAAAAAAGGTAAATTCATCAATTGTTAACTATTTAAATTCGCCTATTCTTTCTTGATAAATTATATTTTTTTATTGATTAAAACCATACTCAGGTTGCTTGTTGTCCCATTGTGTTGTATAATGTTTGTTGTATTTATGTATTGATGAAACTGAGCCGTTGTGAATTGGTTTCTAATCCATGTTCAATTTCTTGAATATAAAATGTTATAACATCATGCACATGCTATCAACATAGATATATGGTGCAGAAAAAGGGAGAACATTATTGTTTTTCAGAAATAACATAGGGTTGCTATAAAATGACAAAAACACCCGACACATTTTGAGCATATTTTAACTATAACGAAAAACATTTGTGTTTTCGTGATTTGCCATTTGGTTGTATTCATCTAAGTCATCGCGTGCGGTAAAATGTCCTTTGTAATACCAGAGGTGAACAGAAACTTGGTTCATTTTCATGAGTGAATTTTTCCCTGAATCATTTCTAAATCAAGTGTTCCGTTTCTCAACAGTTTCATTTCATTGCTGTGCTTCAGAGTTTAAAATTCGAAAATATATAAATGTGAAGTTAGTGTATGTAAATAATAATTTACACATTTGGAGCAATGTCGAGTTTAATTTTATCCTGACGGGTTAAAGTAAAATTAATATACATGATTTACATTTATTTTAAATCTGTGATATCCAACATACAACTTATTATAGTTCGAATTTCGAGTTTTATAATATACAATAGATACGTATGCGAACGTCGAAAACTAAACTCCCATTCATATATTCACCATGGTAAGGTCATGCAGTGAAGTTAGTCTCCTCCACCCTGTAACGTATGATTGATAACCCCGTTGTCCTATATTCATCACTAATGATGCGTGACCATCGATTCCAGGGCCATCAACCCCGCCCCATCTTACACTCCCCGCCCACTCATTGTCACCCCCTGACTCTACAGGACGCTACCCCTCAACAAGTACCCTGTACACACAATAAACCACCTCCACCTCCACCCGCTACAACAATTACTGTCCCAATCATAAACATGCCAGTGTCCCCCACGCCGGGCGTAGTTAGTGTCAGCTGACAAATTACCATCACCTAATTGTCGCCGGCGATGTCGCTAGAACGCCGTCATTTAAGTGAGATAATTCCCCATTGTTAGTTGCAACAAGATGCAGCCCGTCTATAACCCATGTCACACAGCTGCAGATGCTGGTTCTACACGCTGTTATCGACGTCGCAGTTGGACGCTGGGCTATCAATGGGACCACTTCTCGTGTTACCCCGATGTCTTATCGGGCCGTCATTGACGCTATCGCTATGTAAATGAATACCGGGCTGGAAGCTGACATGCCTATACTGTGCATTGAGCGTCATTGAGTTTATAGCAGCTTACTGATCAGTTAGCGTCACGGTGATTGATGGTCGCGTCTTGTATGGGATTTAACAGTGGATCTCGTGATGGTCTGTCTAACATAGCCAACAACACAAATGGAGACAAATCAAGTCTATTAAAAGTAGCAAAGTTAGATAGTTACATGTTTAAATCGTAGTGCACATAGACAATAGACAATAAATAGATAAATTTGAGTTTATGATGTACGTTTCTATTTTTGAATAAACGCAACGCCTTTTTCGTAAATGATTTTATCGATCATTATTTTCATATATCAGATTAAAGACTTGCTTTAGACAATTGTAGACTGCGTTAAAGGCTCCTTACGCGGTCCTGGCACAGGGATGCAGACAGGTGAATAATGAGTTTTATAGGCAAAGTCGTTACCAAACGTTCCTGTACAGATCATTGTGTAGAGTTGTCCAGCAATAGTTCAGCAACTAGACAGCTACATAAGATACTGTTCAGTCTCGTCATTAGAATCAGTTGCATCTCCTGTGTGTATCCGGCAACTCGACATTAAATCATCGTCATAATACCCATGTTTTTGTGACAGATTTAAATTGAAAAGATAGCACATGAACACGTGCATTCCCTGTCACTTCATCTCTGTCATATAACACTTACACAGCTCTGTATAACACTTACAACGCTCTGTATATGCTTCACCAACAGCTGTGGAGATGGTAGATACTTCAACAGTGTGTTTCTGGAAATACAAACTATACATTGCTACATGATAACCTGTTCGTTCATTTCTTCTAATCATTTATAACACATAGATGTGCAAAATCGAGAGAACATTTTCATTGCTGTAGTTGAATTTATACATCATACATAAGTACATAGTTATATGCGAATTATCATCAATGATCATATATTTTATGCATCTTACTTTCTTACTGAATTGAGCTCATTTTTCTATGTTCTATTTTCACTCATTGTTTTGAGTAATTATGTATCGTGGAATGGTATTCTCTAGGGCTTGTTAATTATATAAACTATTTTAATCAAATACGTTTTAATACACACTTTGTTATATATAGAGCAAGTGTGTCGTATCAATTTTTACAAAAGCAGTGTAAAGTTTCGTATAACTAGAGCGAGAGCGAGGTATACACACACATTTGCATAAGTTTCTGTAAAGTTACATGACACTTTTGAGTGTAATTGTTTATTGCCCATGTTATTCCATTGCAATTACGCTAGAACTAACCAGGAAACGGCTCCCTCCTCCCGTGACGTCATGGTGACGTTATGACGTCACAAACTTCAAAAGGAATTTGTGCACATGTGCACGTATGATACACATGAAACTGTTTCATCAAGTGACGAATAAAATTCATATTGCATTTGGTTTACTGTTCAGATCTCGAATATGTTTGTTTACAAATCTGTATAAATAATATGACAGTGCCAAAGTTTGATTTTTCATTAAACGGATTTATCAGTGATATAATCTCGTTTAGTTACTGTTCTTGAATTCGACCTTTAAACTAACTACATTCCACTAGAACAACACTATTAATGTTTGACGCCCCTGACATGTTGACGGACGTTGTTTACTCTCCAATGAAATTATTCATCCCGGACAATATAACTGTCACTCTTTAATTTACCAAGACGTCCAATCAGTGGAGAGTACTTCAGAGGTCGAGCTACAGTCACCCATTAAGTGATCAACTGCCATCTTTCAGATCTGGCATTTTGTGAAATCAAATTTTGAGTTGATATTCGTGATCCTTGGATTGAGATGTCGCTTATTGAATCAAATTTATTATAAAATAGCAAAGGTTTCACAATATGCACACTATGAACAAAGTATTGACCGGTATTTGACACGCAATACGAAACTGGTAGATGTTGACTGTCTCTGAAGGAACAGCTCTTTCGTGATATCCATCTGCAATCCTTGTTTTTGCAATAACCATAAACATAATCATGACACTAATTCTCAAACTTAGTATTTCGTTAATATCTCTAAAAGAGTTTCTCAATAGCGTTGACACCCAACATCCCAACACCCAATCTCCCGAGTTATTTATACGATTTGAAATATGCAATTTGTTGGGAAATTGTTGTTAAAAGTTTGATAATAAGTTTTCTAAACATATTTTATCTTGTGTTGCAATACCTACATTATATACGTCCTTTATTCTCATGATGATTTGATCAATATTTGACTTTAGTACGTATGTACGTATGCACGGCTTTCATACAATATATTTAATCAAAACTGAAATTTCAATATTTATATTTATCCATGAGTAAGATAATCATTGCCAAACGTACCTGTGATCAGGTCTTTGAAGGGCATTTAGAAGTGGTATACATAAGAACATGAAGATTTTCTGGATAACAACTTCTTTAATGTGAAAATACACGACGTTTCGGAGTACATACTCACTCCTTCATCAGGGGGGATGTAAGGGAATAACAAAATATGGTACATTTATATAGCAAACAAAACAATGGTGAGGAAACTCAATCAGGGGGGATTAACATGCATGAGAATGGTACCTGTGATCGTCACGTAAGTGGTGCATGATTTTGAAATTTGGCATAATGAAATAGACAGAAGAGGTAAATCTTTGAAAATTCAAATTGCATTAATTTTCGAATAAAAGACTAAATGAGAACAATTTCATCACATATACATTGAATGAGTATAAGAGGAAATATATGCCGAGTGTGTGACTCAGTTGATCACTTATTGGATATTTCTAAGAAGAAAATAGAAACTGTAATTTTGAAAAGATTGAACCCCTGGACCCCTCAAAGAGCTGCCAAAAACGAAACTGTTTACTATGAGGTATCAACTCAGATTATGATATGGACAGTCAACTGTCTCCTTATAATGCAAATATGCAAAGTGATCACTCCAGTTTTCGTGTTGATAGGATGCTCCAAAATCATGCACTGAAATACACAAGTGGGTGAACAGACTCTATATATATATATATATATATATATATATATATATATATATATATATATATATATATATATATATATATATATATATATATATATATATACACACACACACACACACACCATTATCACATTATTATAACCATATGATTTAATACATCATTATACTAACTATATTCATGTTATGATTTACAAGATGTTTGGATATATCATAACGTAAGCTGATGATTTGATATGTGTTTATCATTGACATATGATTGCACTGATCATTTGTCTTTTGATTTGATATATAACCATATCACTTACCAACTGATTTAATAAATTTACAGGATGTTATTACATATTATTTACTTTATGATTCAATACATCAACCTTTAATTTACCTTAGTATTTGATACATGTACATATCATATTTCAATATATATATACACCATATTTCAATATACAGCTGTACTATTACAATTACTGCAACCTTATGGTACTTTCTGATTTAATACATATATTTTACCTTATGAGTTAATGCATCAACCTTTAATTTACCCTATGATTTAATACATTTACATATCATTCACCTTATGGTTTGATACATGTCCATGTTCATGTCAATTACCTTATGATTTAATACATAACTTATCTTATCATTTCATATGCTATTTACCTCATTTCAGTACCTCATTTAATACATGTTTATCATTTATAGTACACTAACGACATGATGTAATATACAATATACAGTATAATATTTATCAACATTTTGATCTGATATATTTTTAACATTATTATTTCCTTGACGAAATCGAGACACGTACACACGAAGGCCCAGGTGACATAGAAGCTGGGAACGAGACGAGAGTTGAGACTGAATGAATGAAGCATAGAAAGCGATGCTTCAACCAGGTGCTGCTTCAAGTGGCTGAGACTTTTTTCTGGAGGTGTGAAATTGAATGGATGTAAAGAAATACGGGAGGTGGGAAGGGTTGATATATAGTTTGACAACCCACTCGAATCATGATACAATCAGATCTCGTTAATTCAATACATCCTCCTTCAAGGTGGTTGAAAACCCTGAAATTACGATTTGACACTGAAAATTCCCATGAATTAAACGTCTTAAGATTCAAATTTAAAGTTTTAAAAGTTTACCAACAACACAATTACACATGTACACTACCGGGTAAAGGAAACAAAACAAAATACTGCTGCCAGATTTGTGGATTTTGAATGTCTTTCATAAAACATATTGTTTTGTAAACGTTATGCCCCACTTCATTCATTAGGGGATGGTAGTTGTTTTGTTATGTCTGTTCAAACATTCATGGGGTGCTGAAATCGATGTTTGGACAGAATAGTTGACATTTGAGGGAACCTTAATTTATAAAAAGTTAACAAAAGATGGTGTCTATCAAATGTGTAACGTCTTGGACTCAATTCATTAACACATCATTGATGTAGGACATCATACATGTCACTCCTGTTTCACACAAATGAGCAAAATTGAATTATAAAGTTAAAGGATCTGTTTTCTGAAAGATGAAGAGATAGTGTTTAGTTTAGTTAGCTTCCAGAGCCATGATTTTCTATGTTGCAGTACAGTGTTATCCACGTGGATTAAATATTTTATATGTTTGTTAGTTTTGGTTTCTTTCCAAGGTAGTTTCAAGTGGAGTTGTGATCGTCGAGACGTTTAATTAATGTTCAGTGTAAACTGAGGTGCAAAAAGAAAGTATATCACTCAGTTGTATTTATCATATGTATAATTTTCAAAGGTCACATATCTCGAGTTTTCGACGTCGTTTTAAAAAACTGACTAGTTTGGCAAATTAGTCCAAAACATTAAATCAGTCGAAGAATACTTCTACGCATTTATTTTTTTAAAATTTAAAATTTAAAAAATTAAATTTTGAAAACACAACTGTTCATCGACATATAACACATACTCTGTGTGAAAATCAATAAATGTGCCTCGTCCTGCACACTTTTACAACATGTTGAACATGGTAGGGGTCATGTTGGTGTAAATTTCATTTCTTACCCCCGTCTACTTTAAATAATGATATTTAAGTTAAAAAATAAAACAGTCACTCATTAAGTCATTCAAACTACTGCCGAAAGGTGTTATTGTATCGTAATAATCAAATGCATCTAATTTCTTTAAAATATTGAATTAATGGAAAACAAATGAGTGATATACTTTCTTTTGCACCTCAGTTTAGTATTCGGTTTAAGGTAAGCTCAATCTATACTATGACTTATAATCAGTACAACTTTGTGTTCAAATGATATATAAGTACAAATTTGTCTACAACGATACATAAGTACAACTGTGCGTACACAGATTTGTACATTTAAGTACAACTTAGTCTACAACTACCTCGTCTACAAGAGTAAATTAGAACTACACATTATCAGTACAAGATAGTGTCTGAACAAGTGTGGGGAACAAGAAAACACGTGCATGTTCCCAGTAACCACTCGACTAGCTGCTTCAGATAAGAAGAGAGAAATCTATGGAGCGGACTCCTACCGAGAAATCCATGAAGTGACTCCTGTTGGGATTCGAACACCTGCAGATTGGGCTGCTATTTGTAACCTGTGACCTTCAATCATAACTGATAAAGCTGTCAATTACCATGTGGTCAGCACAATGAGGAGGCTGTACAGGCCTCGCTTTATCGGTCAGTCTGTCCGGAGTTGATTGCCGGACCCTCCCCTCTCTCCATTCCCACACTTGTCCAGTGGCTAATTACCCCACTGATACCCCACCGACATCTTTATTACGTCTTGTGTACTGACCAGCGAGACTTATCTCATCAAGGCCAGGAAACATGCTGCTTTCTCATGGCTCCTGCACGGCTGGTTATAGCTTTTGAAAGCAAGGAGACGAGGTGAATATCCCACTGTTTCTAAATGTAAATCATACAGCATGTAAATGGTTAATCTTTCACAGATACCCGACCGACAAATGTATTAAGTCTTTGTGGAGTGGCTCAGTAGTCAGCAGTTTCTACATGATTGAGCAGTCAATCTTTCGTAAAAGAGTCTTTTTATTTCGCAATTTCTTTTAAACTGACAAAAATTACTGATAAACTCATGCAGCAAGCACTGCATGTAGGACAAACCTTCTAATATTAAACATTACATATTAATTCAGTCTCATTTACCTTTCAGTGAGCAACCACCTTAATTGTTATACTCTATCCTGTAAACAATTTCCATTTATTCCCCTGTATATGAGGTAAGGAAACCTGAAAATCAATTTTCCCTATAGTAACTCGGACACTTTGATTTATTACCAATCAACGCTTGTAAATGAACATATTTGTGATTTACTGATTGTGAGACAAAGGCCACACTATCAAAATGTCAATCAATTTCGCATTTGTTTTAAAATATTTTAAAGACGCTTTAAAACCTGCATATATTTAGTCATCTTCAATTCCTGAACTACAAAGACATACATGATCAAAATGTTGTTAAACTATTTGTAATAATTAAATAACTTACAAATGGTGCATGTATCATGTTCACTGTTAGTAAGATTTAGGCCCTCCAACATTACAATTAAAATCCTTTCATTTTTCTGAACATCTTTAAGAACTTCATAAGACGGGATTATTTTGAGCTCTGGATAAGGACAATCAAGGCAGATCAACTCAGTTTTGTTGTTCAGATATCTTTATTATCTTTTGAATGTGAATCTTTTATCATGTCCACTCTTTGTAAAACAAAGCTGTCAACTATCACCTGTTATTGAGTCTACCTGTGCAATGTCAATCAGTACCTGTGTACACCTGTGTGTCGATAACGCTGAGATATGAGCCAGGTAACTTTACAACCTCTCTAGGGGTCCCGTCTGTAATACGCATTCATTGATAACCAGCAGATAGTCACTACGTATTTACCCGGCTATCTCGTCCCGTCTTACTACCTGTAATCCGAGACAACCCCTGGATCAGTGTTCATATCTGTCCACACACAGGTAGTGTATAAACCAACTTCTTACCTACATAATTACACCTGTTTTGCGGTATCACTGACACCGGTCTCTCACCACTCGTGTGCTGCGTACAGGGGATTAATAACATCACACCTTCAGTTGCCTTCAAAGGTTCACGGCGTTTTGATGGCATATATACAGATAGATACATCGTTTTTTTTAAATCTTAATTTTTATATATCATATAATTATCATAATATTTTAATATATTTTAATTTAAAAATCATTCGTTAATCTTAAGTTTTAGTAATTTCTCAAAACATATTTTCTGAAATGTGAAGTATCGACTGTTATGGTCCTTTAAGCAACTAGCAATTTGGAGGAAAATTTTCTCGAATTTGAGACATACAGACATACAGACATACAGACATACATTACATCTGAATGCATTGCATGTAGGTCGTCATTGATTGAAGAATATCAAAGTACACCACTAGACGTAGACTACACACTTAGACACTAACAAATTAATTGAATAAATATTGAAAATGATCCTCTTTTTACATTTTGAATGAGTGTAAGACTACACTAGCCATGGCATGAACAAAAAGGAACACAACTCGACATTATTGTATACAATACACCAAAAGAAAAAGAGACACCAAACCTAATTAAAAATTTAATGCACAGATTAATAAACTATCGTGTTCTTCTTGTGCCCTGAGACCTTTCGCACAAATGGGCACATGCTAATTTTTGTTTTGCCATAAAACATACGTTTACTAAAGTTATTTTTGAAGGAAATAATACTATCCCCAAATATTCAAAATGATAAAATGTTCACACTTTAATGTGTATCTTCAACCAAAAATCAGATGAAGAAATCATATCTGTAAATTTACAGTGATCATTGCGAACATAGGCTTTTACATTTTGGAATGAAGGTTTTGCCATGGAGTTGCCTTTTAAGCTATATACACGTCACTTTTGGTGAATAGTGTACACGCATATTCAAAATAATACGAAACAACCCTTTTTGTAATGATATTATTCTAAAAAAACTATTTTCTGAAAATATCACCATTTTATGAAATATTGAAAAGGCTCTTTTTCTGAAAATACTATTTCTCAAGTCCTTTTAAATATCTCATAAACTGGTGGTATTTTACGAATAGATATATTTTCAGAGTCCGAGTGTAAGACTACAATAAAATGTGAACTAACATTAAGGATGCATGCAGTTCTACACGACACAACATGTCATCCATCACTTTCGTATCAAGATATATGGCAGTTAATTTCAAACTATGAACTTGGTCTTTGATTTACACATGTGATGTAGATGTGGACATGCTTCCTACAGCCAGAGCCAGGTGAACAGGCTGAGTTTGGTGTCAGGTGTGCGTGTCATAGGTAGATATATACTTATTGTCATCACGCTTACACCTGCGAGCGGCGACTTGTTTGATGTATACTCTACCTGTCTAGTAAATCTCCTTGATTCACGACAAACCAAACGTGTTGTTATCTACCGTAAGACGCTTCCTGTTGTCACGCCAATGAAATCTAGTTAAAATAACTGAATGAAAACCCTCTCTGTGCCAATTACGACCAACTCGATATACACAATGAACATATCAGATGTCGGTCACGTTGAACATATCAGATATCGTCCCTGGTCACGTTAAACATATCAGATATCGTCCCTGGTCACGGTGAACATATCATATGTCGTCCCCGGTCACGGTGAACATATCAGATATCGTCCCTAGTCACGGTGAACACATCAGATATCGTCCCTGGTCACGTTGAACATATCAGATATCGTCCCTGGTCACGGTGAACATATCATATGTCGTCCCCGGTCACGGTGAACATATCAGATATCGTCCCTAGTCACGGTGAACACATCAGATATCGTCCCTGGTCACGTTGAACATATCAGATATCGTCCCTGGTTACGGTGAACATATCATATGTCGTCCCCGGTCACGGTGAACATATCAGATATCGTCCCTAGTCACGGTGAACACATCAGATATCGTACCTGGTCACGGTGAACATATCAGATATAGTTATCATACATTAAACATATCAGAAATGGACATTTTCCACAGGTAACATCATAGATATTGTCACGTGTCACAGAGAACACAGAGAACACTGAGAACACCGAGAACACCGATAAAACTTAGAATACTTAGAATACTTAGAACACTTAGAATACTTAGAATACTTAGAATACTTAGAATACTTAGAATACTTAGAATACTTAGAATACTTAATTGTGTTTGTCAGACACAAGACTTAGTCCAACGTGTGACGACCAAATCACTTTTTCAAAATATTGTCATTGTAAAAGAAGACATGAATTCTCCAAACCATGTTACCTCAATAAAATATTTAAAATTTGTTTTATGTATTCAATTTGTTAAAGATAAAATATTAAGATACTGAAATAGCTGCTTCAAAACTTCGAAATGAATTTCAATTTTGTGTGTGCCCGACACTTGAATATAAATCTCTGTGATAAAGTTTAGTTCTCACATTTTCCTGACATGTTTTCCTTATGTTGATCCCCAAGCATCAGCTGAAAATGCCGAGTCCATAAACTAGTCCCACGATATATGTACATCATAACTCAACTACGGTTGGGCCGTTATTTAGCGGTAGGCCTATGCCACACCTGCGAGCATGCGGGTAATCTCCCTTAGACAGGAGATAAGACCCGGATTTTGTCTGCCAGGATGCACGTGTATGTGGCATGAGGAATTGAGAGGTCCCGAGAAGTTATTCTTGAACAATATATATATATATATATATTTATGAAAGATATATTATTTTAATGAAAACATCAAAGAAAAATTTAGTTCATGTGTTCATTGTCTTTTTCTGGTCGCGATATTAGTCTTTAAAACACGAATGTTCTGATATGTATACAATGTTTATTGGCACAACGTTACACCGAGGATATAAGCCTTTGGCTGTAAAGGGTCTAATTAGCATATCAACTTCTTCTTCTTCTCTTGGAGATTTTACGAGCGGTTTCCAGCGGAGCTGATTTCCCACTCGGTTATATCTCCTTCGAAAATGTCTGATATAAATACCGCAAATAAACTACTTTAAGGTTTTGTTTCCGACTTGGTCTTCTTTGTTTATCGAATATTTTTATGGTCAATTGTTTTCACAAATTCAGATAGCCTACATTAAAACATATTTAACGAGAGAACGTTTATCCTACGTTTCTGTCTCAAAAAATAGCATTATGACGTATTATTGGCAAATGTCACCTTTACAACTAATTTTTGATGCAACCAATCAGGGTTCTCTATTTCAAGCCGAGAAACTGCTCGTATAAGAACAGAGGTTACGATATAACATTTGAAGGGATTAACTTCTGAGAGAAGAGAATGGCTGTACCCAATCACCGGAAAGAGTTTGCACCGGTGTTCGAGGAATGTGTTCCACGTGCGAGAATGACCCCTCCTGACACCATGGCGCCAAGGGTCACTGTCATATGTCGATGCGTACGGCGCCACACCAGGTGCATGTTGAGGGACATCAAGGAGATGATGCTGCAGAGAACAAGGTGACCTAGCATGGAGGCGGTGCATATCAACCTGCATAGTCAGCATAACCCATCTCACAACATCAGTATCAGCATGGTCTCTTAGACTCTAGCATCGTCCTCAAAAGAGTCTCCCTATAATGATTTTGACTATGAGTTCTGTTATCATAATGTATAGACAGTAACCACGCTCAACAGTGTGAGTTCCACAGTATTGCCCAGAGCCTTAAAGGGGCAGTAGCGCGTTTTTTTGCAAATTTTTTTTTTTTTTAATTTCCCATTTATAATGATACTTTATGTCATTTATATTTTCTTTAGAGGCTTAAAACATCTTATTACACAAACCGTAGCGGTAAACACGTTGATGTGTATAAAACAAAAATTGCATTGCAGCCATGTTATTGTGGACACATTTTATTATTTCAAATGACAAAAACGATTCCCATGGCTTTGCGGAACCATGTACATTCATTTTGTTAATTGATTTTCCGAAGAGGGACGGGTGTTTTACTTTTGGTTACATAATAATATTCAAATACATTTCATCGACTTATTTCACCGAAAAACACACGCTTCTTCCCCTTTAAAGGGGCAGTAGCACGTTTTTTGCAAAATTTATTTTTTCAAATTTCCCATTTATAATGATAGTTTATGTCATTTAAACTAACTTAAGAGGGTAAAACATCTTATTACACAAACCAATTATCGGTAAAAAATATGTTGCGTATAAAGCAAAAATGGCATGGCGGCCATTTTATTGTGAACACAATTTATTATTTCATATTACAAAAACGTTTCCAATGGCTTTACCGAAACATGTACACTCATTTTAAACTTTAATTTCCGAAGAGAGAAAGATGTTTTACCATTGGTGAAATTATTTTTCAAATACATTTCATCAACTTATTTGAGCGAAAAAACGTGCTACAGTGCCTTTAAAGTTACCGTTCATGACTCTATACATGTATATAATTTATTATAGGATACATGTGACTAACTTAGCTCTGGTCTCCCGGCCAGTATCTATTTACGTCACTTACTGCTCTTTTTCACTATGCTGTTATGTTAACTTTCACATTACCTTCAGTTCAAAACCAGGTACCCATGTGTACTGCTTTATGAACAGGGGTATATTTATTACACGCTCATATTGACACTGGAAGTCTGCCACTTCATGTTTCGGTGTTGGCAGGGGTCACCCTAAAAATCTACCAGTAACAAGCCATGGAGCGGTTTACCCAATCGGTCGATTAACCACATCCACGGTTGCTGAAACCACAGACTTTAGTTACTGCTGAAACACGTTTCAACAAGGATGTGTATCAACATTATCTGCTGCCAGATCCGTGTTGTTTTAAAGAGCGGTTGTGTTAAATTATACTTGATAAGATATGGATAAGTATGAACTGAGGATTGAGGATCATCACATGAATCAAGGATTTACATATAATCTATCTTAATCCTTGCATGAATCTCGGGTTTTGGTATCCAAGGAATCTAGTTGACTTCAACGGTTATATATGATTATGAGTTAATGACACAGTTAATGTCGTCCTTAATGTTTGTCCAACATTAGTTTAAATCCAAATCCGGTTTACAAAGACAAAATGAGAACATGTTCATATTTTGACATTGTTCGAAACGCTTATCCAAATTATCCCCTTTCCGCAGAGGTTGTTTCATGTTCTCAGTTCTTGGGATGGGAGGTCTGAGTGGTTAGAGTATAAGCTCCGTGGTAGGAGAATGGTCCAAGGCAGGCTGTAACAAACCATGTACTGGCACCTTTCCTATATCATAGATCATGGTATGTCCGACATTTACTTAGCTACAGTATCTGTAAATATTTGTCACGGGGCAGTATGGAGACGAATATGGTTTTCTGTATATCAACTTACTGGTTATCACTCAATGAATATGTCCTAATACAGCTGTGGGTCCAGGGGAGGATGGGCATGGGACAGGTCAAAGGGAGAAGGTTCGAACTCTCTGGACCCTCCTCTGGATCTGCTAATGGGACACTATAAATTGGCTTTACATTCTTAATGGTTTTCAAATTCATATAAAAAGCGTGATTTCTTGACTTCAAATTCTTTATTGTGAAAACACACGACATTCCTGAATACATACTTCTATACAACCACGTGATTTGTATGGTAACCTAACAGAATAGACTAAAGCAAGTCTACATGACGTGTTCTATTGTTGTGATGAGCCAACATCTGGTCTCTTCAAACAATACAGAGTTGTCGAACTTTGGACCCTGTGTTGTGACTAGCATAATGAATCTTTCTTTGTCATCAACTCGCTGTGATATCTCTATCATAATATTTATGATCATCGTTTCACTCAGATAGTAGATATTTACATAACCGGCTTGATTGATGATGTCACAATCTTCACTATAATATATATAATGATGAACCTATGTAAATTTGAATACAGCGGCAATATGACCGAAGCTAGTTTTATTGTTGGAATAATGTTTTCAGAGTTATGCTGTTTTACTTATTATGGAAATAAATTTGTAAAAGTTTATGAACAGTATATATATATATATATATATATATATATATATATATATATATATATATATATATATATATATATATATATATATATATATATATATATATATATATATATATATATATATATATATATATATATACAGGCTTGTGGATGTAAGGTGGTACCATCAAGATTAAGTGAGTTTCAACAGGGACTCTCTTTACATGATCGGAGAGTCATTGCTTTCAAGTATCGCATTAAATTAAAAGAGATATTTTGAGTCTTTAAAATGTCCGTAATTTCTTGTTAAGGAAATGAATGTGCCGTTTACAACTATTTATATTTTAAACCCTTGAAATGAAAATTTTGAAATGATATGTGAAATATTTAATAAAGCCAGTGATAAAGCATTCTCTCCTCACTGAGGTTAAACAACTCATAACTTCCATCGTGACCTCTGGTTCATTCTCTCCTCACTGAGGTTACACAACTCATAACTTCCATCGTGACCTCTGTTTCATTCTCTCCTCACTGAGGTTACACAACTCATAACTTCCATCGTGACCTCTGTTTCATTCTCTCCTCACTGAGGTTACACAACTCATAACTTCCATCGTGACCTCTGTTTCATTCTCTCCTCACTGAGGTTACACAACTCATAACTTCCATCGTGACCTCTGGTTCATTCTCTCCTCACTGAGGTTACACAACTCATAACTTCCATCGTGACCTCTGGTTCATTCTCTCCTCACTGAGGTTACACAACTCATAACTTCCATCGTGACCTCTGTTTCATTCTCTCCTCACTGAGGTTACACAACTCATAACTTCCATCGTGACCTCTGTTTCATTCTCTCCTCACTGAGGTTACACAACTCATAACTTCCAACGTGACCTCTGTTTCATTCTCTCCTCACTGAGGTTACACAACTCATAACTTCCATCGTGACCTCTGTTTCATTCTCTCCTCACTGAGGTTACACAACTCATAACTTCCATCGTGACCTCTGTTTCATTCTCTCCTCACTGAGGTTACACAACTCATAACTTCCATCGTGACCTCTGTTTCATTCTCTCCTCACTGAGGTTACACAACTCATAACTTCCATCGTGACCTCTGTTTCATTCTCTCCTCACTGAGGTTACACAACTCATAACTTCCATCGTGACCTCTGTTTCATTCTCTCCTCACTGAGGTTACACAACTCATAACTTCCATCGTGACCTCTGTTTCATTCTCTCCTCACTGAGGTTACACAACTCATAACTTCCATCGTGACCTCTGTTTCATTCTCTCCTCACTGAGGTTACACAACTCATAACTTCCATCGTGACCTCTGTTTCATTCTCTCCTCACTGAGGTTACACAACTCATAACTTCCATCGTGACCTCTGTTTCATTCTCTCCTCACTGAGGTTACACAACTCATAACTTCCATCGTGACCTCTGTTTCATTCTATCCTCACAAAATTTACAAACATAGTTTCTTCCCACATAACCTCGATTGTATTTTCTCCGTTCAGTTATAACTCATATATTCCCACATAACCTATGTTGCATTTTCTCCTTTCAGTTATAACTCATATATTCCCACATAACCCCTGTTGTATTTTCTCCTTTCAGTTATAACTCATATATTCCCATATAACCCCTGTTGTATTTTCTCCTTTCAGTTATAACTCATATATTCCTACATAACCTCTGTTGTATTTTCTCCTTTCAGTTATAACTCATATATTCCCATATAACCCCTGTTGTATTTTCTCCTTTCAGTTATAACTCATATATTCCTACATAACCTCTGTCGTATTTTCTCCTTTCAGTTATAACTCATATCTTCCAACAAAACTTCTGTTGCATTTTCTCCTTTCAGTCATAACTGATATCTTCCCACATAACCTCTGTTGTATTTTCTCCTTTCAGTTATAACTCATATCTTCCCACATAAGCTCTGTTGTTTTTTCTCCTTTCAGTTATAACTCATATATTCCCACATAACCTCTGTTGTATTTTCTCCTTTCAGTTATAACTCACATCTTCCCACATAACCCCTGTTACTATTGGATCATACTTCCCGGTCCTTTCAAAATCACTGAGGATGAGACTATGAATTGGCTATACCGTCCTCAGTACTATCCGACCAAAATAGACAAATTTCCGACTGAATTCAGGGACTCTGTACTGTATATAGAGTCATTGCACAAATGAAGGAACCATATTCTCTCGACGGTTACGAAAAGAGTGCGAATGCTCAGTCAGGAAATATATTTATTTCACCCATAGCTTCCAGATTGCTGGCTGACTTTGAGGCATCATCGCATACTGCGCAACTATCTGTGATGACAAGCGATCACGAGTCTCTATTGCTTGTACAAGAAAACGGTCGTAATAGAACAGAAGTTTCATAGGAAGAAATGACTTTAGTAACCTCTAAGGTTATGATCAGATAAAACAAGGTCGAGTTCACATGACGTACGTGTGAACCGTGAGTTGTAATTCCTATGTTATGAATAGATAGAGAAGGTAAACTTCATTCGGATCTAAAACACGTTTTATGGAGCAGTTTTAATGCTGGCTTCAGGGACTATGGGCAGATAACTCTTGTATGTACCTGAGGGCAGGCTTAGATGGTTTAGAGTGGCGCCAGGCGGGTTGGGATACCGTCATTAAGTCACAAGCAGTGTCAAGCTGGGTCTGGAGACCGTGGCTATAAAACCGGATTTAAACTCAGATAAGTTGTGCTTGACAGAGAAGTGATAAAGAGGGGACGAGTGGGCACTGCGAGATATATCTACTCTGGCAAACACTTGCTTTACTTATTTATAGTCTGTATACGCTCTCTGTTATACACAACTCGAGATATGTGTTTTGAAATAAAGTCTGCAATAAGTACTGCCAAACCTTTCAACCATATGTGTCTCCATAGATATGTTACATTACCAATGTTATGTTCAAAATGTTTGAAATATGCTTCAACGTTGTTAGATGTAACAAGTTATAATCTAGTATTGGTGAGAAAGTCGTCAGTATATGGTTCATGTAATAATATGTCAATCACGATCAATTGCAATCTGAATGAGTCTTAAGGCATTATATAGCACCATGTCATTTTAAAAAAATTAACTGGTATCTAAATCATGTATTCTGTCCAGAATATTCACAAACAATCATCAGGGAGGCTGCCGTAAATATATTTTTTTAAATATGTACGCTCAAAGATCATATAATAAAACAAAAAAACATAAAACATTACAAGTTCAAATGAATGAATGCAACATTACATTAAATCGACATTTGTTGGCAAATCATTTATCCAAGCTAAACCTAGAGACAGAATATTCTAAAAATATTCTAAATATCAGAAAGAGCAAAGACATACACCTATAAGTAAAATTGTATTACATAAAATGTTAAGATATATTTAACATATATTAATCATAAAATAAGATATAACAATAAAAAGTCGATATATTGCCAACGAAATCATGAGCTTAGAAAGTAAATTCCAAGAAATATACGACTAAATAAGTAAAACATGATGGTTTACCATGTATATATTGAGTAATTATCAGATTGTCTCTCTCCCGGTCACACTACAGCAAAGTCTATTTACGCTTTACGAAAATTGAAATTACGCTTTCCCGGTCCCACATCGATTAGATATAAGAGGTTGAATGTAGATATAAATGCAAGTTTAATGGTTAATAGAAGTAGCAAATTATAGTTCCTTCAGCTATAAATGACACTTAATTATCTTATCAAAGTAAGTAAACCTCAATAGGTTTGAATTATTTTATTTAGCCATATATACCTTTATACAGGGATGGTGAAACAATATTATAGTGCGGGTCAGTTAGGTCGATATATCGCTGCTGTCAAAACATTACGTCATGTGACGTATGTGACGTCACTATGACACCCAACGATCTTCCCCGAAGGCTTTTCGATGTCAACTCCGTGTTCTCAGCAACATGGTTAGTTTATCTGTTAACGTGTAAAATAGCTCCAAGCAATTCCTATTTGTCACAGTTAGGAGTCATAGTCATAGTGGTATTAGTAAGATGAAAGTCAACGCCAGCAGGGACAAATCCCTCCTTGTTATGTCGACTTACACGGTCAGTTATCGTTATGACAATCTGACAATCTGGCTATATCTATTGATGTTTGCTTACAATGTTAAACTGATGGATTCATGACGTATTCACTATCTATTGACATGTAAACAAAACAGGCTAGATAGGTATGGCTTGCACCCTGACAATGTACAATTCTAGATAGGTATGGCTTGCACCCTGACAATGTACAATTCTAGATAGGTATGGCTTGCACCCTGACAATGTACAATTCTAGATAGGTATGGCTTGCATCCTGACAATGTACAATTCTAGATAGGTATAGCTTGCATCCTGACAATGTACAATTCTAGATAGGTATGGCTTGCACCCTGACAATGTACAATTCTAGATAGGTATGGCTTGCACCCTGACAATGTACAATTCTAGATAGGTATGGCTTGCACCCTGACAATGTACAATTCTAGATAGGTATGGCTTGCACCCTGACAATGTACAATTCTAGATAGGTATGGCTTGCACCCTGACAATGTACAATTCTAGATAGGTATGGCTTGCATCCTGACAATGTACAATTCTAGATAGGTATGGCTTGCACCCTGACAATGTACAATTCTAGATAGGTATGGCTTGCACCCTGACAATGTACAATTCTAGATAGGTATGGCTTGCACCCTGACAATGTACAATTCTAGATAGGTATGGCTTGCACCCTGACAATGTACAATTCTAGATAGGTATGGCTTGCACCCTGACAATGTACAATTCTAGATAGGTATGGCTTGCACCCTGACAATGTACAATTCTAGATAGGTATGGCTTGCACCCTGACAATGTACAATTCTAGATAGGTATGGCTTGCACCCTGACAATGTACAATTCTAGATAGGTATGGCTTGCACCCTGACAATGTACAATTCTAGATAGGTATGGCTTGCATCCTGACAATGTACAATTCTAGATAGGTATGGCTTGCACCCTGACAATGTACAATTCTAGATAGGTATGGCTTGCACCCTGACAATGTACAATTCTAGATAGGTATGGCTTGCATCCTGACAATGTACAATTCTAGATAGGTATGGCTTGCACCCTGACAATGTACAATTCTAGATAGGTATGGCTTGCACCCTGACAATGTACAATTCTAGATAGGTATGGCTTGCATCCTGACAATGTACAATTCTAGATAGGTATGGCTTGCACCCTGACAATGTACAATTCTAGATAGGTATGGCTTGCACCCTGACAATGTACAATTCTAGATAGGTATGGCTTGCACCCTGACAATGTACAATTCTAGATAGGTATGGCTTGCACCCTGACAATGTACAATTTTAATTTTGATTTCAATGGACGTATATAACTTGCTTACAATGAATAAACATGAACCAAATGGTAAATACGTGGCTTCATTTTAGTAAACCAAATGAGAAATGTACATAGTTTAGATAACAATGTAAATATATAGAGCAATGTAAAGGAACATGATAAAGAATTGTAACATGTTTACACCCATTGGGTTAAGAGACAAGTATCATAAACTGTACGAATCCGTATCCACAAATCCAATACACTTAGTCACATTGGAAAAAAGCTATTGTTATGATTCCAATACAAAAGTTAAAATACAATTGACATTTCTTGTTGATTATATTTCTGTTCCATCAATATGTTGTATTTACGACTTTACTCATGGTATTCGCGTTTCTCTTTAAACACATTCGATAGATGCATTTTCATAATTTTAACAATCATTTCATCAAAGGAAAATAAACTAAAGTACAAAAGAAAGTTTACACCTCTGTTGGTTTTTTCATATATTTGGTTTTCAATCACAAATATCTTATGTTTTCGAGGTCGGACTCTAAAATTGAAAAGTACAGACGCTTAGTCATCAGCTAGTCTTACACTCAGACTATGAAAAAAGTATTTATTCTGAAAATATCACCATTTTATTAAATATTGAAAAGGAGACTGTAAGAAATGGTTTTTTTGTATACAATAAAGTCTCCTTTTCATTTTTTTTTTTTTTTTTTTTTTTTACAGTCTAAGTGTTAGACTAAGTCATCAGCCAGGGACTAATTATACGTCTTTTTTTTAAACTATTTTGGATCAAACGAAATTTTGAATTTATAAGTCTTCCAAAATTAATTTGGATAAAACACAACTGTTCATCGACATCTTCTATGTGAAAATCAATAAATGTGCCTCATTATGCATACGTTTACAACATTATAAACACGGTAGGGGCCATGTTGGTGAAAATTGCATTTCTTACTCCTTTCTGTCTACATTAAACAAAGATATTCAAACTAAAACATAACCAGTCACCAATGAAATCATTCAAACTACTTCTGAAATATTTTATTGTATCGCGCCATATTATAACGCATCTAAAGTCTTTTAAAATATGGAATTAATCGAAACCAACTGAGGTGTAAACTTTATTTTGTACTTCGGTTTATATGCATAAATATTGTCAAAGTTTCTTGGATTCTATAAACAATATTTTGTACATGAGCCTAGCATTCACAAAATGTAATGTGGAAATGTTCCTGATTTTTGTTTAGTCTCTGAAATTATATTTTTGTTCAACAAATTCTATTGAAAAACAAACAAAATTAAAATATCTCTAGGAGTCCAGTAGTCTAATTGTTAACTTGTATAACTGAGTTCTGTGTCCTCACATGATTCTATACTGCACATGGTTCTTATTGCACTACACGTACTTACTTCCGTCAGTAACCGTGGACATAGACTATCATTGTCCCCTCACAGATGTTACTCTCTGTCACGTGGGAAGGACTTACTTGAGTTACATTTGTGGGGAAAGAATGTACCTATATAGCAGCCATACCATCTTGTATTCGCAACTTATAGATTGTATAGTTTCTCGTCGACATTTAGTCTCTTAAAGGAAAACGCAAATTCAATAAAGTATTGGACAAAAGAGAAATAATTTAACCATGGATTTATTTATCATATACATTTAATACACATGTATCTATTTGATTTATATTCCATGTAAATCCATTATTTAACAAAAGTCTAAGAATTTCTTAATTTAGATTATATCAAGTATATTCTCGATTTGTTCTTGTTTCCGTATGTCATTATCACCAGACAGAAGTTACTCAAGTCATTTCTTACCTCGATTCCCCTGTTACAATTTGGCCATATTTCTCGCTTCGAGCAAAATTCCCTGGCGGCAAAATTCGTACCATGATTTTTCTCCCTACTTTATAACCTTTAAAACGGTTCCACTGATTGCACAACTAACACTGCTTACAGTCAATCAGCAGTCACCACTTCATGAAAGCGATGCAATACGGGTTACTTGTACTTACTTACAAATGACTTGAGTAAGCTCTTTGAGAAGAGGATACAAGCTGTAGGCAGAATGAGAACAGGACGTTTCATCGCTTTCTCATAAGTTCTAGCCTTGTAACTTATTAAATCAAACTTATATTTAACAAGGTCCATTTCAGTAAAACCAGTTAAACGTTTATTTAATATAAGAAATACCTAAAAGAACATAGAGAACGATTGTTAAGACACATATTTGAAATATCATTTATCACTGAATAATTAATAATTAAAATGTTATATAGATTCCAATTATGATTTTAGAATTTATTTAGCATACCACACAAGTATATGTGTGTAACGGCATTTGGACATTTTGCCTATTACTAAATAAACTAACTGAATAATCGCTGGTCATGCCAAAGGTTAAGTTTTAGAAATTACAATTTGGGAGCTATTTCAACCATATCGGCACGTGCCGACACGCAACGTCAAACTATCAACCAATGAGAGCGTGCCACGTCACGGGAAATATTGTCAGAGACGAGGTATTTCGAGTGCACGGGTCACTAGGTCAGATTTTCTACAACTATGTTTAAACAAGCGAGTAAGGTCTGCATGGGCCGGCAGAACACACACAGGCGACACGATGTCCCGAGTGGGAGACAGGCGAGGGATGTAGTCCTACCATCATAGAGTCCTTCGGCACTCACAGGATCGAGTTGAGAGTTTTGCTTGTGTAGCGTTACATTCAACAGGCGCTTGTCAGCTTAATATTACTTGCTTGGCGAAACCTTGGCGGAGATTAACCTTTTTGAGTAGGCAGATATAAACTTGGGCCAATTCTTGGACGGTTTGGGTGAAAATTGAAATATCCTATTTCACTAAATAACGACAGTTCGTCATGTTTTACTGTAATTTCACCTCTCTCGAAACATCGTCTACTCTTGAAAACAAGTAGAGATGGGATATAAACTGAAATTCCCATCTCGAAGTTCATTTTGTAATATGATGATTTTAAGGATAAATATTGTTTTAGAGATGATGTGTCACACTGGTAATATCCTTGTGATGATGGTGGGAATAGACACTTGCAAATTTTATGGAATATAAGGAGGCCTTCTATATATGACGCGAAGATATCTATACACTTATTTTTATGTTTCATAGTTTCTTAATTTCTTCGCTTAATAGCTTCATAGCTCCATAACTTCATATTTATTGATACCATATATTCATTTATATATAATTAATATTTCATAATTCATAGTTTCGTGGTTTCAGCTTCATAGATTCAACAAGTACCATTCCATTTCATTTTGAAACTAAATCAATTCAAGTCGACTTTTACAATCACTATACAGCGATCGTCGTAATACAACGACGATTGTAAGTTGTATAAAATATCAACCTGGTAGGATTGCTTATCGAACTTGTTACATAAGTAACCCCTTGTGAGATATCTGTTGACAAGTACACTGAGTGGGATTATATGGAATGCCAAATAATCCTCAATTGCAGCCGTTGATAGTTTTAATATCTCCCATATGAGGATACAGCATCATCAAGGTTGTGTATTGCCAACCACACTTGATCTCATACGATATTATGATGTAATGTTAATCCGTAATAAAAAAAATATATGACGTATGTAAATTATCATCTATATAAGCGTGTTATGAAAAAAATATCTTCACCAGGTTGTTTGAGAGGCCACAACTATAACCAGCGTATTCAAAGTGTAATTTTTCTGGCACGATTTTCACAGTCTTTGGTTCGTTGGTGTACAAGATAATGTCAATTTGGTACATGGCATAGAATGTAACGTGAGTCCTGCACGATGTTTATAAGGTAACGGTAATCTTTTCCAGGGATTTAATATCATGCTGTATATAATTGCATGTTTGCTTTCGAAGTAACGACTGTATTCAGTATACTTTGGGCATTTTTTCTGTGTCTTTAAATGTGTAGTTTTGTTTATATCTACTTCTTACCTATATTTCATCTTATAAATAACGGCTTGTAAAAAATGAAGTTTTAATTGAAGAAAAGGGTGATCTTTAAAGTTTCGTTAAAATGTCGTTTTAATATGTCCCTTCTTATCAAAGCATTAATTCAAACAGGAGTGACTTTAACTTGCGAGTTAATGTAATATTTAATTTTCGAATCAGGCATATTCCAATTAGTTATCTCCAAGTTTCGTTATCAAAATTGACTAAATAAATAAAATGGGGAACTGTTTTACGTATCAATGATTATCCTGGCATTCGTGTGTACTCGTGTATACAAATAAATTTTGTTTCGGCAGTTAATTGTGTTCCATATTTCTAGTTATCTGAAATAGTAAAAGGAGACAATTTTGACTGAAGACATTATAGTTATCTCTTCTAAAATGTTCCTTTATTCATTTATTTTCCTTGTTTATCATAAACATTAAGTAAAAAAGGGAGATAAGCATGTTAATGTTACGTTAGATTCTATAAGAAGAGATGTTTATATGTATATACTTACTCTCTTCACATATATTCTCTTTTAACTTTCTGTCCAGTGCTGGTGCCCCATTGAACTGACATAAACGAATATTTGAACTTTTAATGGCGACATAAAAGTTCAGAAAGACAATAACACTGCAACAAAATGCGGTTACAGAAACGATGAAAATGAAAATGATGATAAAAATGTAGCCTTAAGCATACCCAGTTAGATGAATTGTGTCTTTATGTGTGTTGTTTTGATTTTTATTACTTTAAATCTTTCGACCCTACAATCATTGGGACGGGTACTTTGATAATGTAAACATTTATCTATGTTCGTTTATGTATTACATTGTTAAAAGAGTTCAATTAAATCGTCGATGAAGTTATATTTTAAGAGACAACATTATATGTTAATATTACATATTATTCATTTATTCTCTTATTGTTTAAAAATAAAAAAAAATAACACACCTTATAGACGATTCACTTGTGTGAAATATGATATTGTTTGAAAGTAATGGACTACATAACTATGCCGTGTCAATGTGTATCTGGAGTTGACATGCTGTTCGTTGCTATTAAAGTTTAGATTACCCATTTCAACGGTGCAAAGTTATTATCAATTTGTAAAGTTGGTATACATTGTCAAACATCGCTTCATCAATGGTGAAACACATCGTGTTCAGTTAATGATCAGTTATCTAAACCCAAAACATGTTCTGTGGAAACGATGAGGTGAGCGCTATCGGTTGATGAGGACATGTCCACGTTTCTGTTTCATGTACTTATCAGTACCGCATGTCGTAAGACTGTACTACTCATTTACTCTACCAACGTCTCGACACTTCGCACATTGAATCAATTATTAATAACTAACGCCATACCACCAATACACACATTCCTGTGTGACGGATTTGGTCGCTCAGACGTTAACGTCTTCCCAATCAGATTCCTCTAATCGAAGGAGTTTAAAGCTGATCCCGGGTCAATCAATTTGATCAGAGTCTAACGTTAGAGAGCACCGCATGTATGTTTAAGGTGTTGTGTTATATATGTAGGTAAGTATTTGGTTGGATATATGTATGTATATAAGTAGATTGCAGGTGGGCAGGTGAGCGGACTATTGTTACCTGTAACGCTATTCAGTCCCACACCTGTGTGCCTGCTAACTTCTCGGCCAGACAGACTGGCGCCAGGCAGATACTCAAGTATGTGAAACGTCGCGCACCTGAGCCCGCTGATTGCTCCCCAGGTTCAGCTGTTTACCTGTGAACTGTAATCGTCCTACAGTGTGTCTCTCTGGTCTCTACTTCCCAATCAGTGTTAATCTATGCTAAACCAATGCAGAGGGACGATTTACAACGATTTAGCGTTTAATTTAGTCAATGCGAGACCCCATCAATAAAATAAAATAAAGTTTAACACAGGGACAATAAGTTTCAAATATGTGTTAAAGTGTGCTCCTCCTATCCCAGATTGCCGTTGATAAGTGTAAACAAAATTTAAATTCGAAAATTGCATTCGATGCACGATGGACTATTTAAGATTATAATGATAAATTTAAGTCGTTGATATATTATGAGGCATTACAAAAAGTACCGATTATTCTTATTAGAATACACGTTTGTTTATCGTAAATATGTATCTTTTAGTTACATATATCACACATTCTTAAATAACATTATATAATACCATTAATAATGAATGTAAATGAAGAGGTAGATATTCATAGTGATAGAAACCAACCAGAACTAAAAATACTACACATGTCTTCAGGTTGGGTAATTAAAAGCAGTTGGTATGCTGATGTTATTTTTTATATTGAGGAATATTCATAAAGTGATGTTGTCGGGGTATTAAATATACATTAATAATCAGTTCAACCTTGCCAACATGTTTCTGATATAATAGAGGAAATACTAAGTAAATGAACTATCAGCCATTCATAAACATTATTTCTTTGCTGTCTGTTAAAATGTCATCTCGAAGCAAAAATATTAAAATTGTGCATTTAAGCTTGAACATAAAAATGAGGACATAGGAACGTTTCCTGAAATATGTTCACGAAAATATTACAATTTATTTCAACTTGTCATAAAATGATGATTTGTGAGATAACACTAAACTTGATAAACAACTTTTACATACTCCATATTCAGCAAAATAAAATACATAAATAAATAAATAAAGTTTGTTGATTGAGTGTGAACAAGATGCGTTATTTCGAAGATATTAACTTGGGCATCGTGTATCTACAATTGTACTGATACCTGTATTGTAAATGAGAAATACCGAATCCCTAAAACCATTGCGATTTTTCATGTGAAACCATCAGAGAAATGAAATTCTGAGATTGAACGTTATAAAATTTTATACCACAGGATAACATTTTTAAAAATTTGTTACTCGTATTTCCATTTCACTTTAATTTTAATGATGTTCCAGGTTATGATAGGTTAACTTTTAAAGTTTATCTAAAGTTTGTAAACAATTCAACTTTTGGTAAACATAGTGTGGAGTATAAGCAAAAGCCAGTAAAAATGTTTGGAAAATGAAAATAAGTTTTAATCCCTTGTCATGAGTATTATTTTCAAATACAAACCTCATCAGTCTTAGAAAAACAGACGGATTTTCTATCGTTTAATGACCTATTATATAAGCATATGTTAATGTTTGAGAGAGATTGACAGTGGCCCTGTATTTCATTATACTTCAAGTGACGCTTAATATCCAATAAACTGATGAGAAGGGCTTCTTATTGTCATATTCAGACGTGACGTTGTGGGTGTGCCACCGGAAGGGCTAAACATAAATATTTCTTGTCTAATAGAATAGTTTCATTTGAGCTTTGATAATACTGGTAATAATGACGGTTAAAAGGGGAAGTTCAAATACGTTTTTTTTTTATTGGAGATTAAATTAAAGGGGATCTTCACGAATTTTAATTACTTTTAACCGAAATAACGACCTTCAAATATGTTTCAAATGGGATAAGTTTTAAAGTTTTAGAATATCATCCTCAATCAATCCATAAAGTATTCCCTCAATATTTGTTTCAACAAACACATATCATAAATATAGCGCTGACGTATTGTCCCTTTAATACAACCTCGTCTATATCTTCATGTAGAGTTCTTCTACATGTACCGTATTGCTATTCCTCGTTCTAAGAACGTCTTGTTCTATGATTAATAATCCCCCGGGGCGTTATGAGGCAACATTATCAGTTGTAATACAATGTAACCTTATGAATTGTTGCTCTGCTTATACCTCCCTGCACCTGTGATATATATCTCTTACATCATTACTAATTGATGATCACCTTATCTCTAATGAGTTACACAGACAGGTACTGGTTCAGGTAGATATGTGCACACATAACCATAGCTAATGGTTTACTGGAGCTTACGGGATCTTATGGAATTCACAGAACACGTTATATATAACTAAAACACCGTACCTAAACTTCTATCAATCGTGGTATTATTTGCTATGTATGTATTTTATCCATATGTCTTACCTATATATATATATTTTAATATGTTATAGTGTATAATCGTGTCTCATAGGCCTGATTGGCCGGATATTTTCTCATTATCAACGTGCAATGAAAATGTGATATATTGTGTATGAAAATATGTGACACGAAAATAATGTTCTTCTTCTTCTTCTTCTTCTTCTTCTTCTTCTTCTTCTTCTTCTTCTTCTTCTTCTTCTTCTTCTTCTTCTTCTTCTTCTTCTTCTTCTATATAGTTTGTCTCATGTACATGGTCCATTTATATAAAGTTTAAAAAAAACAAACAAACAACGAAACAATATATTCAAACCATTCGAGAACTAGCTAGTTGCAAAGTCTTTTTTAAATTCGGTATATGTCCTGTTTAGCTGAAGTAAAAACATGGCACCAAAGTGATTTTACCTTACATCCATCTTCTAGGCCTTTTCATTATCTGTCCTTTTCATTATCTGTCCTTTTCATTATCTGTCCTTTTCATTATCTGTCCTTTTCATTATCTGTCCTTTTTGGTACTGAAACTGAAACATGTCAATATGGATAGTTTCTCCAACAGCCTGGTGTGCATCATTGCAGCTTTGTTATACCCTAAACCGAAACATGAACAATATTTGAAGATATTACAAGACATATTCCCATTTGGGGGAAGCACATTTTCATTTTTCTTTAGATAAAATAGCCTTCTATCTTAAAGTCATCCACCTCCACAATATTGCAGACTGGAAGTAAGGAAATTTACAAGAGAAGGTAGATAAAAGCTTACGTTTGACAGATTTTGAAATTCGATTTTATAAAAACCATTATCAAAGACAACACATTTAGATATGAAGACTTCCATTATAGATATGTCTTTTCACAATTTGCACAAAGGCCTCAACCTTATAAAACCATTTAATACAGAACTTCGATTTTCATGGTGTGAAGTAATGTGAAATATGTGAAGTAATGTCAAGTTCTGAATTGTTATCAAGATGTGAAGTAATGTCAAGTTCTGAACTGTTATCAAGATGTGAAGTAATGTCAATTTCTGAACTGTTATCAAGATGTGAAGTAATGTCAAGTTCTGAACTGTTATCAAGATGTGAAGTAATGTCAAGTTCTGAACTGTTATCAAGATGTGAAGTAATGTCAAGTTCTGAACTGTTATCAAGATGTGAAGTAATGCCAAGTTCTGAACTGTTATCAAAATGTGAAGTAATGTCAATGTCGGAAGTTAGGTATAATTGTGAAGTTAGGTATAATTGTGAAGTAAGTTTAGATGTGAAGCAATGTCAAGATCGAAAATAATGCCAAGGGCTTACCTTAAGTCGGAAAATGACAGAAAGTCAAAAACTGAATATCTTCATATTTAAAGTTGTTAACCCCAGATAAACCATTTTCCTCAAATTTAAACGCAGTGATACATCCTCGATGAATCTGTGCCATCATCGTCAGGTAGGATACAAAACCAGCCAAAGAAAAACGAAAGGAGACAATGTTTTTGGTCTTTGGTTTTTATTTCGCCATAACTATAGAAGGATAAATGTAGGATAAGGATGGATCTATACACGGAACAGAGTGTCCACGATAATGAACCTGTCATTCAGAAAGCGTGTAAGGAATGATTTCATCGTAAAAGCTCAATATCATTTCAATTTTATAATGTTTATATTTGCTTCGAAATTTTCATTTCAGCGACTTTTCACATCTCTAACAGTGTTTGCTGAATACGAACTGAACAATGGTATCTCCCAATTAGTGGACACAAACATACATACACTACTGATGGACATCTGGCTCTGATTGCGCATGACGTATGACTCATTACCAAATAATTTGTAACATACAACACCACACACTGTAACTAGTGTGACCAACACTGTGCATGTTTACTAGTCCAAGTGTTATATGTCAGCACTTCACCCACTCGCAGGTGTGGTATGACTGACACTTGTAATTACTCGCACTAGGGCTTGATTATTCAATTACGTAATACGTATCAGATTTATTCCATAGCCATTTGACAAGTAAACCAACTCGACACCTGTTTATTATAGAACGACAACTACATAAATATAACTCTCCCGGGGGTGAGGAGAGGGGGAGAGGGAGGTGACGGGGTTGGGCACGGAGGGGTTGGGGGGTGGGGGGGGGGGGGGGGGGGGGGTATTAGCTCCACCCAACACCTCGTCAGTACCCGTTTGTGAATACATGAAATGTGTTGGTAGTGGTAAGTGGTAAGACCTTCTCGACATCACTGATTCTGCAGTTTAGTGTTCTACACCTATTTCCTATATTGATCTGAAGATATTGTATTCTGACAAACATCAAATCGCTAACCAAATGAAAAGCCGTATATCTTATTTCATTCAATAAGAAACGGATTGGCAAACACGTTTAGATGGATTATATCATATATCATATATCTTAGTGCTGCTATAGGTTCAATTTATACAAAGTATAACGTTATGGCCTCATGTTCCTTCCGTGGTTATTGATATAAGTAAGATAAGCATGGATGAACCACATTTTTTATTACGGTAATGAAATCATTTTGATGAAGTTATAAATGTAGATGAATAAATAGCATGTAAATAGTCAAATGTCGAAAATATAGCATACATGGCATAACTGATTGACATTTTGCGTGACTCTTATTGGAATATAAGATATCATGATACACATTATTGAGAGAGGCAGTGTCGCCCTGTCAATAGACAGACCATGCCAATGAGAATCTGTCATGAAGACCCTTATATCAAAGTAAAGCAAGATGAAGCCTACATATTTAAGAAAACACAAGACTGAATGTTTGATAATAGACGTGACGCTGAAAAGTATGTTTTACAGCAAATTGAACACATACTAAGAAAAGAAAAGAAGTTGTTCCATTATCATTGTATTTCTTGTCCAGGTCTTCTTCTCTTTTCAATGCCATTAAACTGTTAGAATGACCTATAGATTTCTTCATTTTCATAACTTCGATTTTGATTTTTGGGTATTTCAGAGCCAACATGTCAATCTACTGCCCCTGCAAGAACTGAGCTCCACATCATCACACCATCACACCACCACATCATCCCACCGTCACATCATCACATGCACCATCACATCATAACACCGGCACATCATCACACCATCACACCATCACACCATCACATCATCACATCATTACATCATCACACCATCACATCATCACACCGTCACATCATCACACCATCACATCATCCCAACTCCACATCATCACACCATCACATCATCACAACATCACATCATCTGATCTGCAAACAAACACATAATCATATCATCACACCACCACATGGTCACACCATCACACCACCACATCATCACACCATCACATCATCACACCGTCACATCATCACACCATCACATCATCACATCATCACACATCACATCATCACACATCACTCCATCACACCATCATATCATCACACATCACATCATCACACTATCATATCATTACACCATCACATCATCCCAACTCCACATCATCACACCATCACATCATCACATCATCATACCATCACATCATCACATCTGCACACCAACACATCATCATATCGTTACATCATCACATCATCACATCATCACATCATCACAACATCACATCATCACACATCACATCATCACACATCACATCATCACACCATCATATCATTACACCATCACATCATCCCAACTCCACATCATCACACCATCACATCATCACACCATCACATCATCACATCTGCACACCACCACATCATCATATCATCACACCACCACATGGTCACATTATCACATCATCACATCGTCACATCATTACAACGTCACATCGTCACATCGTCACATCGTTACATCATCACATCATCACAACATTACATCATCACATCATCACGCCACCACATCATCATATCGTCACATCGTCACACCATCAAGCCACCACATCATCATATCGTCACATCGTCATATCGTCACAACATCACATTATCACACCAACACATCATCACAACTCTACAACTCCACACCAACACCTGTTGATTTCTCACTACATTCTTGAAGTCGGAAGCATACAAATCTCCAATCATACACTGGCCATCTAGATGTTACTTCCTTGTTTGCCCGATTTCGTTTATTTATAAACTAATATTTTGTTTTCAAAACGGATGAAAGTAACATTTCAATGACATACTATTACAAGTGTATGAAAAAGTATGGCGTTTCTGTTTAATCGCTTTTAACTTGAACCAGGATCCGCTCTGTGTAAACCAAGTTGCAGTATTATGAATCATAATGTGTTCCATAGTTTGAACCCGGACTTTCCAATTATAGATGCCAGCTGTAACATACTTCCACTCTATCGGGAAATAGTTACAGAGAATCGTACTGTAAATAAGTTTTCAGCGTTTCTTACCAAATATGTATTGGTTGGTTTGATAGGGAAAATTCAAAACCTAACGACACTAAACAGATTTTGATTCCAAAAAGTTTATAGTTTGTATTTTCTTAAATTTAGACATATGTCTTCCGCATAAAAGTTTCGTGTTAACAAGCCACAATATTGTCAAAATTGTTTTTCAGTTATACGTTTCCTTGTATTTCCTTAAAAGGTCATAATATAATTTCCGAACATAACTACATTTGGTATGAATGAGTTGTCTTATCGATTATGGTTACAAGACAAAGGCGGCAATTGTTGGAGCTAATAAGGAAAATGATACCACTACAGGGAAGAAGGAAATAACACAATGATGTCCACTAGATTCACCCATGGTATTGCAGGAAAGTTTGGTATCGAGTGTTCGCACATGATGTGACGTCACATACCGGATATCACGTGACACACAGAGGATGCGCAGCAGGAAGCACCTGCAAGGAACTGTTTCACATGCAACCTCTCAAGTTGAGAATGATATCAAACAGGAATCAAGGCACTTCAAACATCTCTTGTATCTATATCATACTTCCTCTCTCTTGTGCAACTCCAACCTTTGATTAAGTGCAGATTGACATAATCTAAAATGAGAGTGTTGAAATCAAATTAAAGTGAAACATTTGTTAATTGATTTGTAAACGAAACACTTGTTTTTACTTTTACTTGTAAACGTTCAAGTCATGACCAGGATAGAAATAAACTACCTCTAATTATTTTAATAAAGGTTAAAGTGGTTTTAATTCTTCATTTCTTGACAGTTTCAGAAGAAATGCAAATAGTATTACAGTTTCAAGAATTGTAGCGTATACATTGTCTGTTTAAAAGAATTAGTAGCTTATCGGATCAAAAACAACATAACGTGCAGGAATGACTAAATATCGTTTAAATTCATGATCTTTTTCAGTTCGCATTGCATCATGAGTTAAGATTTCATTGTAACTTATAGAAGCATCATGATAAGAGTCATTTCATATTGTGAATCGTTCATTACATGGTTAAAATCTGCCCGTCTCCCCTCCAATCTAACTGAACTTCTAGATGTTGAACAAGCACACAGATAAGGAAGGGTCTTGTTTCACGACCACATGTGTATGCGGTGTGTTGTCGGTGTGTTGTCGGTGACGGCACAGACATGTTCAAGATGTTGACGTATAATAGAGCAATTAACGTGGAGGAGTTAATGAGAGATGATAAAACAAACATCTACATATGGAGTCGATCAGTCCTAGCACATCCCCATCTAGTTGCTTGCTACAGTATTGTTACAGTACTAGTCATACATATAAACATATAAGCTGGTACAGCTTGTTTACCAACCAACTGTGTTTAAACCAAATATACATATACATATACATATACATATACATATACATATACATATACATATACATATACATATACATATACATATACATATACATATACATATACATATACATATACATATACATATACATAGTTTATTCAGTATAAGGCCATTGGCCAAAAATACATAGTTAAACATGAATGAGTATACATAGCATGCACAATTTCCATTTTTATGCAGTAAGGAGTGTAGCTTGACAAACTACTTAAATTGTATAGGGTATTTTTTCGGTCGATTGTAATATAATGTTCAGACTGTTCATCGTTTCATATTGTTGTAAGTATATTTTTAGCTAAGTTTTCCGTAGTTCTGTGTAGGATGGACATTTTAAAAGGACATGGAATTCATCTTCAACGACGGATATGTTACTTTTTAAAATGTCCAACCTACACAGAACGCAACTAGTTCATTATGATCTATTATTTTTGGCATATGAAATGTGATATGTGATACATGATGTAAATAATGATACTTCATATAATATATCTCACTTTGGTTTCATCCATTTTCATTATAGCTTAAGTGTTGCCTTGTGAATGTGTATATAGAAATTATCATGTCACGCCCTTTACTGTGTACTAGCACTTATCTCTCGATGAAAAGGTGAAATCACACTTTCCGAAATTTCCCAACATTACGCAATAAGGGGACACGCTCACATCGCCCACACAACAACGACTAATGTAAATTAGTATGTGCAATAAAACGCGCCTGTAAAGTAAGAACTACAACACTTTAATTGCATTTCAGACAACGGTCTGGTTTAACTTCCCAATTAGACCTACCAAACTATCATACTAATGCTATAAAACAAAACTAACAATTGCCTGGAGCCAAGAAACATTGAAAGGATCGAATGAGTTTTTATCACAACTTTGCAACACAGAACGTCTCAAATTGAAATCAAGCACACCCTAATCGTATAAAAAGACATTTACAATGTATAGCGGTAATGATTACAAAGTCCACATTATGTAACCCCCGAACAATAACCCCAGGCCATAGGGGGTGGGGGAGTGTAGACCGTGGGAACTGCACCCACATAACGGGAATATGGGGACTGCTGATTAAATGATGCGTTGTTAAAAATATTTTATATACAATTTCTTTCAGGTAATGGAAAATAACTGCTTTCATAGTAACTAGAGTTTCTTTTAAACATTTGAGAGGAAGGAGTTTCAATATTACTTTTAATTAATCATATTCCAAGTTTAAAAAAGAAATGCTATCAATCTAGTCTCTACGACCAACTATACATATGTTTATCTTAACGTCCTTCAGCATCACGAGAACAGAAGAAATGATAAATGACGTGTTTTTCAATATTCATTAATCATTTTTATAATTGTATTCAGGTTAACCTTAGTGGGAGAAAAGTAAACTAAGAAACAAACCTAAAAAATCATATCAATATATATTAATTACTGCTAATTATTGCTATACTTCACAGAAAATTTGCTGTATTATAAAAAATATAAATATTTTTAATTAATTGTTGTTATAATTAATTGGTATATTTATCTGCAATAAGAAATCTTCATATATACATATAACATTTGCATATTCATTTCATTGTTGAATGGACATGTCTAAAACAAAATAATTAATTCTGATCTCATCGGTTGTCAAACTTATCTACCGTTTTAGGAATATGATACCAGCTTTAGATTCACGGAGAACTGAAAGGTGAGAGATGAACATAACCAGATTGGTTGGTCCAACCAACTTTTTGGCAGCTAACAATTTGTTACAGTTGCCAAAACGACAGGTATGAACGAGTTCTTGCTACAGGTGACGACAGGTAGCGTCATTAACACAGGTAATAATTATATTTACCCAACAGGTGTGTTAAACGTATACCAGTAATAAAGCAGTGAATCTGTGACCAGGCCATACACTGTCACCTAATCATCGTCGTGTCACGGTAACAGGCAGAGGGGACTTCGTTCTGTAAATGATAATTATGATCATTTAAAATCAAATTAAGCAGGTGTTAAACAGGTGTGAACAAGAAGTGTATTATCGCTCAGGTAATTTTATAGGTGTTTCTTATGTTAAAAAGCATCTATTGTGAGTCACATAGACCGTGTATTCATGGGTATAAACATCTGCAGTTTAGTGTCGTTACTGTCACTGGATAATGTACGGTTTGTCCCGCTCGCTGTCACCTGAGATCCAGATTTTATATTTAGGTTTTCAAACCTAATGTCTGAACCACCTATTGTTATTATCCTGTTTTTATCATTATTTGCATAATTAGTGTTGATTTCGTACAGCGGATACTGTAGTAGATGGTACGGCGATTTTGTATGGAACTTTCAAAGACTGTGACCCAATTTTATAGTTTTGATCCCTAAAACAGGTGATTTAACCAGGACGTGAAACCTCCATATCTCTTAACCATAGCAGATAATTTCTCTAACTTTATATACACATGTAAGCGACTATACATTCACTAGCGATTGCAATAGCGAAAATAAAGCAAACTTCAACATTTTATATAAAATTGAAAGTTTTAAAAATGTAAAATCTGCTGTTGTAATTTTGAAAACTTATTATAACTATATATACCAACATTATGTATCTGTGACTGAATGAACATCTAAATAGGGGTCAATGTCAAAGTGGATGTCTTAAATAAAACATAATTATTTTTTTAAAAATCGAATTAGTTGTATAGCAGTTTCATTTGAATTTTTTAATTTTATTTATCGATTAAAAAATAAAATGGACAACGAGTTTGTTTCTGAATCGAGGCCAATACTGCTGAAATAAAGTTAGGTGAAATTAGTAGCTGTACAAATCTTAAACAGTCAAAAATAAAAACTTCAATAATTAATAACATATTTTTCAGAGACTATTGAAGGTGCTATAGATTGCTAAAGGCGTGGCTGGACTGTATTAAAGGGACTGTAGTACGTTTTGTGCAATCATTTTTTTTTCAAATTTACAATGAAAATTTATGTCATTTAAATTTACTTTAGAGGGTAAAACATCTTATAACACAAACCAATTATCCGTAGTGGCTATAACGATGCTGCGTAAAAAAAACAAAAGTTGCTTGGCGGCCATTTTACTGTGAACACGTTTTATTATTTCGAATTACAAAACGATTCCCATGGCTTTACCGAACCATGTACATTCATTTTTAACTTGATTTTCCGAAGAGAGGAGGGTGTTTTACTATTGATGACATTAGTTTTAAAATACATTTCATGTACTTATTTGAGGTAAAAAACGTGCTACTGTCCCTTTAAAGACTCCTTGATAAAGGTTTTATCTAACACTGGGAAGAGCTATAGACTTGCAAAAGGCCTTTTTAGATTTAGTCCCCTTGACAATAATCACGATGTTAGTGTATCTTCATTCTGATGGCACTCTCATAAATACATAGAGTTTAAAATAGTAATCTAATCTCTCTTGATTAATATGTTATTATTTCTTTACCACTTTATGGTGTTATAACGTATTGTCGTTATAATCTTTGATGCTACTTTCATTCAAAACTTGTATACGACTACATCATATTTCAGGTTTGTATTATATGTCTCTTTAAGGCAATCCCTTGGTAACTATCTCATAAGAAAAGTTTTCTGGATTGAAGAGTATTCCAGAAGTCGTGTTTTGTAATGTATTCTACTTTTAAAACGCTTAACGATTCACTCTTATCTTTTATTCTACTTTATTTCAAAATTCTGAATATGAAAATACTCTAATTCTGTATTAAAACCACTTCCTCTGTCATTAGTGTGTTTTAAAATAACTTAGTCCTGACATAATAAGTAACACCATTAACAGTTTTAGTGTTAAATTTTGATAAAAAGGTTATATGCTTTCAATCAAACTTTATATGACGGTTTCATTATTCCATCTTTCTACTGTATCTTCAGTTTCGTCTTATCATTTATGGATATTCCTTCTTATACACTATATACACTATATACACTATATACACTATATACACTATATACACTATACATGTATTACACTATATACACTATATACACTATAATACACTATATACACCATATACATTATATACACTATATACATTATATACACTATATACACTAGATACACTATATACATTATACACTACTTTATCGTCGCCAGTGAGACTTATTTTAGTCACAAAATTTCATTTTAAAGTTTTTCGCTAAACAACATTAATTTTCCAATAGTAAAAACTGATAATAACAATCTTTTAATTTTTTGTAACAAATAGTATAAGATAATATTTTAAGGACTAGCATTCTTTTTTGCAATCTTCTTGTGTTAATTGTCTTATGTATTAATTTTTATCATACAATTTGGGTGACCATTTTCAAATTGAAAAATTCTATTTAAAAAGGTAGTTCTTTCTAAGTGTATTTCTTTTGTTGATGTATAGGAATGAGATGTATTATATCACATTACCAGAATACAGAATTGGAAGTGAATGTTTGGAAGACAAGTAGATGTGAAGTGTTAACGCCTGTAAGCCTATAGTGTAGAGACCACTAATGGTGTATTGGGTGTTATCCCCTCGTGTCATCTGCAACATGCACTTCAGTTCATATTTCAGGTGACACATACATCAGAAACTCACAAGAACAATTTTGACGCACATTAAGAATCACTTCAACATCAACATGATATCAACACGATACTAATTCACTCAAAGGATATTCAAAGCGTGCTGATATCAATATGAGGCGATATTAATTCACTGAAATATATACACACTTATGTAAAAAGCCTCTGGGAGGATTACGGCGTTATTTCAGAGTGTGAAGTATTGAAATGGTGCTATTATTCGGTATGGATTGTTTACTATCGGGCCAGCTATGAAACGTATTTCAATTATAACGTACAAAGCCAGAATGAATACGTTTAAGAGCCCGTATGATTGGGAAGCCAGTTGCATAACGCCCACTGTAGTAAACCTCTGTGTGGGAGAGCAGAGTACAGTAATCTCGTCTGTGGACTGGTTAGCTAGCAGGGCTGCGATGTGAAAGAATGCGCGTTAAACGGCGGCCGAGTGGGCCAGGTGTTCGCGAGACAGACTGGCGTCAGGACTTTACACAACATGAACCCGGTAAACAAACCACCAGCTCACACACTACAGCCGGCTCCTCGCTTCCCATGTATTCACTGGACCAGCTGATGGCAGGGAGCGTTAGACGGGAGGGAGGGGGAGGGGGTATTTACATCTCCAGTTTGATACTTCAGGTGTCAGGGTTTGGATCTCTGGTATCTGTAGGTGATAAAGAAGGGTTGGGTGATGCTGAGAGGGTGTGGTGGAATTGCAAGATGGTGCAGATTCTCTTGCAAATGTCATACAGAAACAAATGTATCATTGTTCTTTGGTGGTAAATCTATCTACGACAGTTACAATTTGTAACTCAAATGTTGAAATACACTTTTCAGAATGAGAACTATATTTATAGCATAATAATTCCAAAAATAAACAACTGACTTCGTCTATTTAGGGTAGTCGTACTTGAGAATTCGTATATGGAAGTATCATCAAAAACGATTATTTTTCTTTTCAATATACGATATGCTGAATTTGTAATCTAAAAGAGACGGTATGTTAGACTCATATTACAGACGATGAAGCAGGAAGAAAAGGACCAATGTAAGAGTTGTTCAGTTGATATAACACATGTTCACGTTCAAACAAGTAAGAGACGGGTACCAGGCGTTCCACATTCCTCGCAAACCATAGACAGAGATACTTAGATTCTCAAAAAACTACAATTTCGTTTCAATTTACAGTTGTTTATTTAATATAGAAAGAGTGTCTTGATTCTCTACTGCATCTAGATTTTCTTTCCAGAGGACCACCAGGTTTATGTTTCCAGAGGACCACCAGGTTTATGTTTCCAGAGGACCATCAGGTTTATGTTTCCAGAGGACCATCAGGTTTATGTTTCCAGAGGACCACCAGGTTTATGTTTCCAGAGGACCACCAGGTTTATGTTTCCAGAGGACCATCATGTTTATGTTTCCAGAGGACCACCAGGTTTATGTTTCCAGAGGACCATCAGGTTTATGTTTCCAGAGGACCACCAGGTTTATGTTTCCAGAGGACCACCAGGTTTATGTTTCCAGAGGACCACCAGGTTTATGTTTCCAGAGGACCATCAGGTTTATGTTTCCAGAGGACCACCAGGTTTATGTTTCCAGAGGACCACCAGGTTTATGTTTCCAGAGGACCACCAGGTTTATGTTTCCAAAGGACCACCGGGTTTATGTTTCCAGAGGACTACCAGGTTTATGTTTCCAGAGGACTACCAGGTTTATGTTTCCAAAGGACCACCGGGTTTATGTTTCCAGAGGACCACCAATTTTATGTTTCCAGAGGACCACCAGGTTTATGTTCCCAGAGGACCATCAGGTTTATGTTTCCAGAGGACCACCAGGTTTATGTTTCCAGAGGACTACCAGGTTTATGTTTCCAGAGGACCACCAAGTTTATGTTTCCATAGGACCATCATATTTATGTTTCCAGAGGACCACCAGGTTTATGTTTCCAGAGGACCACCAGTTTTATGTTTCCAGAGGACCACCAGTTTTATGTTTCCAGAGGACCACCAGGTTTATGTTTCCAGAGGACCACCAGGTTTATGCTTACACTAGGTTTAAGAGCATGTCACAAATGAAGGTACTGAAAATGAATTTACTTTTTTTTCAGATTAAAATATTAAATATGAATACCTGAAAATTTGCAATTACATGCTAGTCTTGATTTTGTGTACTATAATGTCTGGATGGCATATATCTACAATAAGAAATATGCCATGTAAGGTATTTAAAAGGAGGGTTCTATCTGGGTATTTTTGTGGAAACGAAATTCGAGAGGATATTCCTGTTGACACATATATGTTATTCATACATGATTAAAATCTCAGTCAAATTGAAAGATACTAATGAAAGATATATTTGATGACTTAATTTTTCACAAATTGATAAAAGCAGGCGCACACTTGTTGAAAAATAAAAACGATGAGAACTGAAGCCATTCAGTGGGGAACATTTCGCTACGGTATAACAGCATATTATTTATTAGTTTTATTATGTGCTATCTGTTACTTTGTGAGTTGTCTATCATTGCATATGTTTTATTTTTTAGAAAGTGTAAAATGGGCTTAAATATATCGTGTTTTCATTTTAAGTAATGCCAAGAATGCCAAGAAACCGGATGCTGCCGATAGATCGATGATAAAACTGTCCCTTTAATACACCAGATTGTCACATAGAAGCATATAGAGAAGGAGGGCATATGTCCAATCGTTTATCTGTTCATTTCTGGAGAGTAAAACAGAGGGAAGATAGAGGGGTAGCAGGAAAGAGACATACAGATATATACACACAGATATACCACGTACTAATATACAGATTATAATAGAAAACCACAATGACCATGTCGAAAGTACGTCAGAAATGTCAGAAATTGATGTCAGATGATCAAACGATGTCAGACGATAAAAGGATGTCAGATAATGGCGATGCACTGTACATATAGGATGACTGAAATAGTTCCACCAGGTACACACACATCATCACATGTTTCTCATATTAACGTAATAATTAATAACGCTGCATCAGGATTATAAATTGCATATGTGCACCCAATGCACCATACAGCACTACTGACACCGATCGCGCTGTTTTAATCTGTCGCGTTACTCTGTGTCCGTCCCTCCTAAACGTCCAGCAACAGACGTGTTTCGCATTTGTCTTCAACATGCCAAATGCAAGGATTATTATGTCTTGGCAAAGAAAAAATGACGAAACGTGTTTCTTGTAGAAAAAGTCGTGTTTGCTGGAGTTGTTTAGGTTTCTGAGTACAACTAAGGTTGAGATGGTTCGTCCATCTGTAACGTTGGTGAACTACTGTTACCGTTTATTCAATTCGTTCCTAGTTCAGTCACTGGAAGGAAGGTTCGATATCTAATTGTCGTGAGTGTTGAAACAACCATGATACTCGGTAAAATTTAATTGTCTCAATATTACTTGACTAAAATAAAACATCGGAATTAAAAAAAAAAATCACTATTCCTTCATCCATGTGATTTTATTTGTTAAGATTTTTAATTCAAATGTATGGATTTTGTAGAGGCAAGCTTAATGAAAACCTACACTATAGTAAAGGCTCTTATTTTATCATTCTCTTCCTACATTGGTAACTCCCATCTGGTTTGGATCGGAAATATGAAGGGAGTAACCTCTGTTGGAAGGGAATGTTATTATATATTCATTCATGGATCTGGAATACAATATCACCAATATTATTGAATGTCTTATAGGTTTTTGGACGAGTTCATTTTAGGATACGAATTCTCTCTCTCAAAACTATGTTCCGAAACCAATTAAGCGCTGAATATCCATATTTAAAAAAACCGTTCATGTCAATCACAACAGTCTTCGATTAGGGCCGCATAGGATTCCAAGAAGGTAGGATGTTTAATAGTGGTAGGACAAAATCCACAATGGAAATAAATCCCTACTGACAAATCCTGGCCCCAAATTGACAAAATCCCCAAAGATATAGGACAAAATGCCCAAGAGATAGGACAAAATCCCCAAGGTAAAAAAGTTCTAAAATATATGAGGATGTATTTCAACATTTTATTTTTGGATATATGATTGTGTTTATTTCTCAAAATTATCTCTCAGTCAACTTCTTCTGCTGATGAAAGACATATTGCCAGGCTTTATTTATCGAAAATGGATTTTGTTCAATGAGATTTTGTCAGCACGCCGTTTCCATTGGATATGGTTAGCCATGTAGAATCGACTACTGCAGGAATAACATTGTTGATTGTAGATATGAGAACTTCCTATCCTTCTGGTCATCATGCCACAGCCTTATGACATTAGTCCCTTCCCTAGCTTCTGTACATGTACAACTAAATCTGATCATGTCTTGTCAATTTGACAATTCTGTAATGTATATCATGTGCGTATATATAACATGTGCATTGTATACGCTTGTGGTGACAACAAAAAGGAAATAAAGTGGAAAAGGGACACAAATTTAACTTTTAGAAGTGATGTCATTTTCTGAAAAAAAAAGCCCTGTTAACATTCATTGTGTAGTTTGGAATTACATTTTAAAAAAATAAGTGTTGGCTTATTTGCCAAAACTCTTGAGGGAGTTGAATACGTTAAACTCCAACAATTGATGCAGCAACACAGCAGATGCACGAGGGAGGGAGTATGCATGTGCATGTATGCAATATTGATGCAGACTGCAGCAGCAGTATCTCAGGTGTGTAGCCCAGGTGAACACCAGTCCTTTGTCTTACCGCGTCACATCATCACTTCACTAGCACATCGTCCCACCAGACACAAGTTTAATTTAAATGATTAAACAGGGGACTAATTAGAGAGATGATCCGGCCTGTCACGTAAAGAACATCTGTCCGCCGGTTCCTGTTCTTTGTTCCATTTCTCTCAGTTGAATATCTTTAATATAATACGCACGAAATACGCACATTAATTATCCTTGGTTCCGACAAAGCCTGGATACAGATGTTGCAAGACTTGCAGTAAGCCGGTTACCATGTGCTGGCAGTCTGTTCCCTGAGCACCAGTTCCAGTGTTAGGCAGCTCACCACACCTTATGGCTGTTCCCAACCTCAAAACAGTTCCAGGGAACGAGAGACAATAAAACAACTGTCTAAATGTTCTCCGAGGTACGATAGCAGACTGTGAAGGAACAAGACAGATTGCGCGTGTTGACCAAGCTGTGACCGGGTATTATGTGGACAGTTCGCATTGACGTTTATGATTAGTCTAATATTTTCACTCTGAACAAGGTATATATTCTTAAATATAAGATACCCACGGCTATAAAACACAGGCGGTCAATGGGACCGACAGCGTGCTTTATGAGACAATAAAACATGCTCGTGATTTTAGACGTCAGTTTGAGCGTCGCTTAGCAAATGACGTCACATGTTACGTCACTTTGATTGTTCAATGCAAGTGAACGTGTTTTACTGCACGGCTTTTATATAAAAGCGAGTAACTGTTTAGGGCATCTCATAAAAGAAATATAAGACTCGTTGTTGTTCTTTATCGTAGAATAAAACATAGCAGAGAGCATAAAACACTCAGGGCTGCGCCCTTCGTGTTTTATGCTCCCTGCTATGTTTTATTCAACGATAAAGCACCACAACGGGTCTTCTATTACTTAAATATCCCCATTTTATGAAATATTGCAAAGGAGCCTCTGACAAATGGGTTTTCAGAAAATCCAACTTCTCAGACGCTCCTTACAAAATGATGATATTTAAAGAATTAGTACCTATTTAAGAGTAATTGTGTTAGACTAGTTGAGGACCTGTTCAGTATGTTAGGTTGTCATTCAGATCGTAAAGGGACATCCAGTGTGTTTTTGAGTCCAATATAGGAAACGTTGTAAATAGTGTTATTTTATCGAGAAGTACCGACTGTTGACGAAAATAAGTCACTTCAGTAGAGAGACGATATAAGGTGAACAAAGTGTTTTCCGATCTGTAAGTAAAATGTCATTTATGTACAGCAGACATAGGACTCATAACTACTCTCCATGTCAATGGGACGTGTAATTTCGGTTTCTGCACAGGTATAAGGAAATATTGAAAATAAGTATTATCAGAATGTCAGAATATCGCAAATATATATTTGGTGTAGTTCCATCAGTTTTTAAATATTTAATTTCTGTATGTTGAATACAAGTTTCTTCACGTCATATCCAGTGCAATTAAAACTATAAATTTTAGAAGCCATGCAAATGTCAGTTTAACTTCTTTGAAAGGCATTTTAAAAGTTGGAATGACAACAATTTAAAGAAATATTTGTTTGATAACTTCTTTATTCGTGGTTAAGAACCTTATCTGCATATTATGAATAAAGAATCTGTCATCCATATATTTCTCTCAAATCTTACAAATGTCAGTTGTCACAAGGCTCAAAGCTAGGTGAAACGAAAATCTTTGAAACTAATTAAGTTTAGTGTGTGAGTGCGTTGTTATGTTATTCAAAGTAATTAATATTTACAAGTTTCTCTTCATGAATTTCAGTTCAACATACTGCCCAAACTGACTCTTATATAGTCTAACCCTCAGTTACTGAAAAAAGGTTTTATTCTGAAAATATCAACATTTTATCATGTATTGCAAATCCTGTTTTCAGAAATCCCATTTCTTATATTTTAGGATGAATATATCATCATTTTAAGAAGAAATGATTTTGTCAGAGTCTGGGTCTAAAACTACTACGCTTAGACTGTATTTCAATATTTGTTAACCTTAGATAATTTTTGGAGAATATAGAAATAATATATTTGGTTTGCAGAGACTGTCAGTCCAAGACCAGCAACATAAGGTTCGTACGCCTTGTGGAGAGACCAAATCAAAGGCGCTGTTGCACGATTTTCTTACTGAAATAAAGTGCTCTCACAAAAATATAAATAAGTGTTACCAATGGCTAAATAATACTCCTAAGTCAATAAAAAAGAGTTCTTAAACGAATGTACATGGTTCTGTTAAGCCATGTGATTCCATTTACCATCGAACGGCCATTTTAAACTGTTCACATTAAAAAAGCTGGTCGAAGGTACTTCAAGTGATCTGATTGATGTGGCGATACCTTAATACCCAGAGTAGAGTTTTAAATATGGACCAATGATGGAGTGGTCGTTCATCTTCTGAACTCTCAAATTCTCATGAGACTTACAAATTTACATCTCACACTGAAGAGTTCCATACCACTGTCGCTTTATACGTCGCACCATTTTCTTCGAATATGATAGTCGTTTTCTATGGATGCGGCTTATCGGGTTGTAATGGGATGTTTTACCTATTAACGTACCAATTTATTGTACAAACTTTAATAATGAATGGCAAATGTGAGAAAACGTCATATGCAAAAATCGTGGTACAGCGCCTTTAAGTTAAAACTGTGTTACATCATTCATGCCGTACAACTGATACGGATTATGTGTTCTGGTTCCAAATGTTCCTCGACTTTCTGACATATGCAAACATTCTGTAATTGAAGCATCATTGAGAGCTAATTAAAACATCATTAGTGGCCTGTGTTCTAGACGTCTCCACTGACATGACTGATAACACATGATGAGTTTGCCATGTGTTTCGGAACTTATACACGTGTACACAAATATACACGTGTTCAAGACGTGTTTTGCCTTCATGTACCGCTCGCTCACTTATCTCGTGCGCTTTCTTTACAGTCTTCTGACTTATCTTCTTTGAGTGGCATTTTAGAAGTTGAAAGTCAAATAAGGACAAGTGTATGGATCATTTCTTGTACATGTACATGCTTGAAAACGATACAAGAATCTGTACCGAAACGTCGCAGCTTCCGAATAAAGAAGTTGTCATCCATGCACTTGTCGTCTTCTGAATGTAACATTGTTGTTATTCTATACATTAGAAACGTTCAGTCGCTTATCAATTTATCAATCGACCTTGCATGCTGACGGGGTCGACATTATCCCTCTGATCAGTGTAATATTGAAATATACAAGCAACCACGATCAAGTACTAAAGGTTCGTACTACTGCAAGGTACCCAGTTCACTGCTGGAATAATCAAAATAGTTCAATACAACTCATGTTACTAAGTAAAAACCATTCATACACTAGATTAAGTATTCCAAGGTACACGTGGCTTATAATGTGTTTACGTGTGGGCCAATGAAACAGATTGTAATCAACTTCTAATACACATCAGGGCCCATATTTTCGAAGCTGTCTTAGTGCTAAGATAGTCTTAAGTCAATGTTAATGTATGACACTTACGACTATCTTAACGCTAAGAGAGCTTAAAAAATATTGGTCCTGAACTGTATTTACGTTGTTTAGAACATACTTGCTCTTGAGACATGACGAAAGTTTCGTCAGCCTTTTCCCTTTCAGGAGTGTGCAACTTTGGGTTCCATTTTCAATTGCTAGTGTGTCTGTGACAGGTGACAACATACTGATACAGCGCCAGGGTAACAGTGTTAAGATCTCATCTAATAATCGCGATTAAACCGATGTCTTATATATACTCGATCCAAACCATTAACGTGAGGAAAGGGCAGTTGTTGACAAAGGAAGAAATGCTGGTACCGCGATACTCAGTGCTTCATTTACTGGTCTTCTCTCTCAGACAAGGAGCTGTTAGTCAAATATCTATTGAAGCATTGTACATATTATCATCTCAACGAAGTGTTAAAGGTTAAAGTACACTGTTTACCTCATTTCTAACTCACCCATGACTCTTAATGTTTTGAGCGCCCATTTAGATCCAGCGATAGTTTGTTATGTGGCGCAAATTGGCAGGGAAGGAGTTAACGAGGCTGGAAATACCAGCAACAGGCTTTTATAAAGAGCCGACAAAGTTACTCCTCAAAGCCACAGGTGCGTGTTGTGTAACATCTCCCTCCCTCCCCCTCCTTCCCCGACCCCCTCGTTGAGGGAGGGACTACTAATCAGTCCCCCTGGACCCTCGTATCATTTGATAATTACAAACCGGGGACCCGAGAGTTTCTAACTGAACCGTACCCCCCTCTGTTATCCCCGAACTGTACACAGGTAATGGCTTGACCAGTATGACGTAACGTTCCGGACAAGGGTCATCGGAGTGGGATTACAGGACATGATAGGTTCCCAGGGCATCATGTAGATATGTTAAGTACCTGGACAATGACCCTTCATTGTAATGTGCTATCACACAGCGACTTTTCCACCTGGCGGCACACTTAAAAGAAAACACTTTACATTTCGTGTTTTTGTTATTTTGACTTTTCCCACCTGATAAGCAATGAAAAGGTGTCATTAACAGGTGAGATTAAAGGTAAATCCACAAATTGATGTGTTTTGCGTAATATTGGTAAAGTGTGATGAAATGGCTTTATTGAACATTGTGTTTGAAGATGCTTATCATGGCGGTATTAAACTACAGGTAAATGAACCAAAGCATTAAATCTAGCGGGGATATATACAACCCAATTACCGTTCAATATGACGTCACACATGTACAGTGAGGAGGAAGCTTTGAAATTGGTATCTCGATGATAATACAATGTATCAGCACTACACAGATTAAAGGAACATAAAACTAATTGTATATTTCCTGTGTGAAAGATAAAATAATCGTTCGTATAATCATGCCACCCACATCTTATATAAATCAGATATAAAAAGCTAAGGAAGTCTTTAGTCAGCTCTGACATCAATGACTCAATACAGATTCTAGAAATGTTACAACTTAATATTCAGTTTCCCCATTATAATGTGCCAACCTGAACAAAATTTAGTGCTCTTCACGAATATATAAACAAAGCGTACACGTTCAATTCAATTCACCTTGGCCAATGTCGAGTCTTCGCTCTGTTAAGTTACTAGACGGTATTTCATAAGATGATGCATTATAAGGTTAATGTAACTGTTATACTGTCCTGAAGCAAGTTTTCGAGACATCTGTATATAATGCTAGGTTTCTTTTCAATAATTCATTAAACTAAAGCTATATTATAAATTAAGAGAATCTCTCATGTTTTTTTTTTTATAGTTTCATGACCAGACAATTAACATTACATATTGCGTGATGTACAGAATATAAGAATTTCCAATAAGGCAAATGGCCTATATTCAAGTTACACTATTTTACTTCATTGTCTTTTTATTGAAAATAAATGTAACCAATAACTCCAGAGTGTAAACTCTAGTGTAAAACATTTTGTTGTTATTATTAAATAGTGTTACATGTTCATCTGAATTGAAGATATCAGAAGTACGTGAACAATGCGCATGTGCCGGGGCGAACAAATTTAAGGGAAGGTTTGATTTTCTGCTCAGATAACAAAACCCTCAACCAATGATGATCAATTGCATTTAATTAATAATTTTACATTTAACGATACACAAACCTTCACTACAACTTAACAGTTCTAGGTGTCGTTTTCTTGTTCTTGTTATAAGCTTATGTATTCATTTAAGTCTCGACTTACTGAAAGAGGACCTAGACTGTACTACAGACTATTGTCTTGGAGCAGGACTAACCAAGGTGGCACCTCATAGGTTTAACGATCTGGGGGCTGCATGCATGCTTCAAATGCGTATGGAGAAAGTTATGCTTTATCGTCCTTGACGTGCAAGAAGTTTGCTCACTCGATACTGTTCAAGTCGAACACACCCTACATGTGAATCTATGGGCACATTGAGAGTCGAGTTATAGTTAGTGTTTATCTTGGAACTGTAACAGAGAAGTTCATTAATTGATAAGTATCGGGGTATCATTTCAGGATAAAACCTTTAGATACGCCGCAAATCTTTAGGAAAACAGGGAGGAATTGTCCTTTAGTATAATATGATACGCTTCCATGTTTATTTATCGTCTTACTGCGCCCTTCAGTAAACTACTTCTTCGTTTTAGGGTGTATAATCGCATTGGAGTTCTGCATTTGTACACAAGACCTCCCGTGTTTTATTAATTCAGCGATACGCCGATACCCTTTAATCAACCTATCTGCAGGTTCGAATCCAGGTATGATGACAGACATGGCGAAGGGGTGCGTGTTACCTGCCCTATCACAGGTGTGGTGTGTAAGCCGAGCTCCCTGTAACGCTACCCCTCTACCAGAAAGTGATCAAGCGACAGTCAGCATCTCTGAAAGGCGGGTCGATCTGGTGTAAAGTGCGATACCGTCTAAGGTTTGTCACTGTCATAAACAGATTGAAGGGCGGGTCGGGATTGTTTTCTATTACAAGATCGAATTTCCACGATTTACTTAATATCTTCTCCATACATAAATGTTGGCGTGGCCATGTTTACAAAGACAATTTAAGATAAGGTTTCGACTATTAGCCGTTTGACATATATGTGACATACGTTCGTGATATTAACAGGCTTACACACTATTAGCCCTGCTCTGGGAAGAATAGCTCACATTCTTATGATATGGTTTACCGTTAGGCTTTGGAATATATGCTGGGAACAATACGTCTATTGAAAAGTATACCAGGGCCAGGTGTGTATACAAACATATTGAAAAAAATCATATTTGGATGACATTGGAATGTACGTATATTTTAATGTGCAGCGGGATGTATGTGAGCAATAAACAACGATACGACAAAACCTGACACATTTGGAACGTCACACCCGATTCAAACTATTTTGAAAATCTTTAGTATAAAGACAAAAGTTTGAATTTTAAGTAAACTACAGTTAAATTTCAAAGATATCCATTACCCGTTCGTGAACATGTATTACCGCCAATACACAAGTATTGTAGAACTTTCTTGACGTCCCTCCACACTGTGGGTCTGCGCGTGTATTTATAAAGCTATATCTAACAACATATGGTAAGGTACCAACTGTTTGGAACTGTAATCGCATGTAATTGGTTATGCGGTTCCCTGTCTCTGGCCTCTTGGCTAGTAGCATTATATGCAGTTCCAAGTGAACTAACTTTACATATCAGGCTTTGAATCTCCTTTTATATCGTTTGACAATGAACATACGCACTCTGGGAATAAAGAAGATTTCACTAACTAAGAATGGCCATATCCGACTTAAAATTTCTAAAATGCTTCTCGAAGAAGGTTCATTTTATATTGAGGTTCTAGTGAAATTGTATCTGAGAAAAAGTGCACAACAGTGAGCATTTCAACAAAATCCTTAGAACACAACCCACGTAAAGCTCTCTGAACAGGTGATTCGGCTTGTTCAGACTATAAAACAAGGATCAAAATGAAAATGCGAATAAACCTCTGTGTTTAGATACCTCGTTATTTCCCCATTTCTGTTTGATCTCTTTAATTCAAGTGCTCGGCTACCAGGTGTGGTCGAGGAACTGTTTTGACACCTGTTGTTTACAGTTCTACACGATGACACACATCCAGGTGGTAATCTATATCATTGGCCTACTTTTGGCTCTCTGTAGTTACTTCCTCCTGTCACCATGGTTATTTGTCTTTAATTGACTAATCACTGACATGTATGAAGGAAATACAGATAAAATACAGGTGTATATTGTCACTTACAATGTCGTGTTTGAATGGGACGTGAGTGAAAATAATGATATCCAATTGAGAATTCCATATAACTTGATTTATCTGTATGAGGAAAATGTGTCACTCGAAATATCACGTAAAGTCCAAATTGGAGATAGTCAGAATATTTCGCAAATTCTAATATATGACCCCCCTCTCAGTCTCTCCGTCTTATTTCCACGACGTTCTCTGTCTGTCTGTCTGTCTGTCTGTCTGTCTGTCTGTCTGTCTGTCTGTCTGTCTGTCTGTCTGTCTGTCTCTCTCTCTCTCTCTCTCTCTCTCTCTCTCTCTCTTTCTCCCTCTCTCACTCTCTCTCTCTTTGCCCCATCACATCATATTTAGATAACTGTACACACCTGCTCACAGTGACACTGTTTGTTATGTTCATGTCCCACCTTGCGGTTTCTCACCTGGCCGCGTCCCTTTCACCTAGTTTGTCGCACTCATTGAGGATCACTCTAGCGTTCATATACGGTCACCTCCACACACCTGTGGTCGAGAAACTGTGGTCTGGAATCTGCACAGGATAAATTACGTCATGGTATTGACACGTCGACCATGACGTCATCAATGAATGGTGTCATGTTTCCGGGTAAACAATGTATGTAAATGAATCAGGAAAGATCTGGCAGCCCATTTGTGTTTGTATTTGCATTAGAAGGGTTCGAATCTAACAGGATGTACTGTGTTTCATGCTCTCAACATCTGTGTACAAGCCTTTTTGCTTTGTTAGTGAACATTGAAGGGTTTTCTTTGTATTACAGCAAATATAAAGGTTTTTATTCGCCAACGCAAGTGCACTGTAATATAAAGATGTTGTATCAGGCGGAATCGGCCTTTGAAACACATGTGACGAATAGAATAAAATATTAGAAGGTTAAGAAAAAGCATGTCTTTGAATTTGGCAAGAAAATGGAACTAGTGATTCAGAGACGCCATGAAGACTTGTTATATTGTGTGTGTGTTTTTGTCACGGTGGCTGACGTCCAGATATATCATGGGAGTTGTGGATCCTGCATGGTTCCCAAGAGCTTTGAAATTACACAAGTTCTATTTTCTCCAATTGATCGATATATCAGTCAATATAGAAATGTGGACCAAAACAACTCTTTGACAAAATGCACATAATGTACGTGACTTCTGTTCTGCCAAATGCGATATACATGTCTACGGATTTGTAGATACAAGTCAAGTAAAACGGAGAGAGGCAATTATTGATATAAATACTTCTAAAACAGTTAAACGTATAGTATTAAATTTATCTATAACCGTTACATCCTAATCAAAGGGTAACATTAACAGCTTTGTCAATTGATGGTAACAGAATATAACAACATTAAAATGCTAATCAAGTTAAATGTGGTTATCATTGTTTTGAAAACGGAAACGTTAGAAAACAGCTGGATTAATTTCAGATGATGTTAGGAACTGTTTCATATATTTCATACTTATAATATTTATAAATAAATAAATAAATAAATATAAATATCATCAACCTAAAAAGACACTAACAAGAAATGTAGATTTTAAATATTGTTTCATCCCCAAGGTGCCTCTGTTTCAACGATTGCCCTTCAGCTATATGAGGTTGAAAGATCCAACATAACGTATTCCTCTTCTAGACAGAAACAAGCTTGGGAATCTATGGTCAGTTTTACTGGACAGTTGACCATTGTTCTGACCAGTAACACAATCTGTATTCAAAGTCTCCAAGTGTTTGGATGACAGATCATGTGTGACCTATGCACACGATGCTAAACTGACACCATTGACGGTGCAGACACTGGGCTCTATGTACAGAGGACATGCTGCATGTAATGTATGTTGTCTGTCAGTCCAACTGTCTGTCACAATGTAAGTCTGTCCATCACTGTCCATCTCATTGTTTGCTGCCTGGCATTCTGTCTTTTCGATGTCTTCCAGACAGCCAATGTCCAAGCAGTTTTGAAACAATTTCAGTAAGGATTTAATTCTCAGTAGATCTTAATGGTCTTGTCTAGCGTCTTGGTACTGCTGTACTCTTTCTCTCGGAATAAACCAAAATACACCCTTAAATAATTATTCTTATTGGACCTCCTACATTTATAATGTCACTCAAAGAAGTACTTTGCTTTTTGGTATATTTTGTTCAACATAAATATATATAAAGACGTGAGCTATATCATCATCGTCATCATATCAATAGTCTGTTAATATTTCTGTACATCACAGTGCTAAGATTATTAATAGGCTGGTAACAGTTGGTAAATACAGACGTAATAGGCATATATAATGGATGACCAATACTTCATTATGTTTTTAAATGGTTATTCCTTGCCTTGTTAATGAAGGGATAGCCTAGAAACGCTGTGACGAATAATAAAACTCGTCATCCATAATATTTGCCTTTACCCAAAAGTCTGCTTGCATTTGATTGTCTGTTACTCCCTCGGTCCGTACCTATGTCTGTCAGGGTGTCAGTCACCTGACACAGGTAATTGCTATAGCATGAACTCCCAAGGTGACCAGACAAGATTAACATGGGGACGAATACATTCAGGTCTTACCATTAAGACGAGACCATATCCATCACACTGCGAGATAAGCTAAGATTTTAAACGTTGGGGATAACTTGACCTTTAACCTTCATAGCCACTGTCCACCGGTTATGTCATAGGTGTATTAAACTGACATCAAAGGAAGCTACAGACCAGGTAAGGCATGTTTATAGCTTGACTGGATAAGCAGGGACTTATATTTCATCCTTATGGGTTGTGAGAGGGGAGCGAGAGGTCAGCGAACAGGTGGACTCTGGCTTTAGCTGGGCCTGGCCTTGTTGTTAATCGTGTAGGTATTCGAGAAGCGCGTGAAGACGATACTTCCAGTGGTGAGGGTGTAATAAACAACAGGTGTACTTTAAAATAAGATACCAGGTTTGTTTCTGCAGATATTCAATTTCTGATCATTATTTGACCTTTATTATTCTCCCGTTAAAGAGGATAGTTAAGAAACTAGTGTAATATGCAGCTGTAAATATGACGTCACCCTATAAATACCGACGTCACAACAGGAATGGAGTTTAAATCGGGTTTAAATCCATTACTTACTATGTTTCTTAAACTGGTTAATGATTTCGTATCAAAAGAGAGAAACCAAATCATTATCTTATTTAATAAAGATGGCATTGCATGGAAATATAGTTTAGAAACCTCTATTGATTAATGTTCCTATGACAATATTACACTAGTGTATTACCACATTTGACGTCATAATGTTTGCAAGGCCGTCACAATGGTAAAAACGTGCTTGATTTGCGGATAGCTGAGCGTCATCTTCCTGCAGGTTGTTCTCTGTCAATTTCAGACGAAGACGAATACTAACCCCCTTTTCGTGTAACACCATTTATTGTTATCACACAGATGATATATCTTAGCAAAAACGCATTCGCTTGTTAAATCATTAACTCGTTTTATAGTAGTGCTATTACCAGTACATAGATTAATCAATTTCTATCTTAACAATACACGTTGATGAAATGGTCTGCTGTGATTTAAACTTCAAACCATACATGATATGAAACGTTTCCGGGAGATACGTACATCTCACTATAAATGTAGAGCAAATGTTGACGTGTTTTCCCCTCCCTCGTGCGGATATTCTACCCTCAACACGTGGTGGGGTCTGTTATCTTTGTCAAACTATAAAATGATAAGCAAACATTTGCTCTAATTTGTAATTTGACAAAAATGATATGCAGCTGTCGCGCACAGATAGAAACAGAACTATTTCAGCCGAGAGCAGTTCCGCTACAGGAACTCTTCAAGACTTAGCATGAGTTCCCAGAGCTGCACGTGCAAAGCATGCTAGATGCACGTGACGTCTTGACAACAACAAACAAACAAGCGGACGTGCTACACTCCCTGTAGAGCGGATAAACACAGCCTCTGGACAAGATTAACAAAATAATTAGCCCATGTGCTTACCAAAATGGCGATTGGTTTGCACGTGAGAGCGATGTTGTTCAAATGTGCTCACGTGTTGATAAAACTAACCGCACATTAAAGTCGCAGTAAAAGCCGCAACTTTGGCGTGTCTGAATTCAAGAAATTTGTTTTTGGCATTGGGGCGGGAGAGGTGAAGGGGGTATTGTCCTAACGGTGCTGGAGACATGTGGGGTGGGGGCACCCTTTCTAGAAGGACAATGCCTTCCCAGTCACTACGATCAACTGTGATTCTGTGCCGCTGGAACATGCGGTTTCTTCACACACAGTTTGGCATATTGCTGGATCGGATTACGGTCCTTCTCACTCGGGTGGCATATGGGGGCAAATTAGACACAATTTACAACAAGGGTTTGCATTTTTTACCGAAAAAGATTTGCCGCAACTATTCTTGCAAATCTTCAACGTGGTTTGTTCATGCCTATAATTCCAAAACTTATTCATAACTATAATTTATAATATATGCAAACATGTATATGTCTCTAAAAGAAATTATATCACATATTCAAGCCTGGTCCACGTGATGTTTGTGTTATTTGCGACAGTTTGTCACTTTTATATACGTGGGAGTGAGATACATATACAGTCTCCATAGTGATGCTTTATTTACAACCTCCCTTACCTGTGATAGACGTGTAGCGTTAATTAAACGATTGTTTATTTACGTGTGCACGACGTCCTGTGATTGTATAATAATCTCCCACACACTCCAAGTGGACATGCGGATGCATGTGACCCTCCTCTAGGTGGGGGATTTAAAGATTGTATACTTCCATGGGTGATCAAAACTGAAATCTAGACACTAAAGCAAAAAAGAGCGTCAGTGTATAAAATATTGGCTACATATTATGCATATTTCACGATAAAGCGACTCATTCTGAGTTAAGAAAAGACGCAATGTTCAATTAACATATTCGACTTTTCGAACTTTGACCTTTCAGACAATACCCCCAGAGTCTGGTACAGTCTCCTTAGCGAATACGGCCGTATAGATAGTTTACAAGAGACCAGACAATCACACACGTCACTTGACTGCTAGCTGCTGAAGTCAGATCCAATGATTAGCATCCAACCAGGCGAGAAGAGGCACAGCGGGGCCTGGATTCCAAGTCCTGGGTTCGAGACCGAGGTGCGTGGACCAAGCGTAGAAAAGTCACCGACACGACAGCAGTGAATGTTACCATTGTGCAGAACAGAGGATATTGGTGGGGAGTCTGGAGATGTTCTGTATGGGTGAACATGGTGATTGCTTGTTCTCGTAGAGTCGCAGTCGGGGGCGAGGAGGTTTATATATTAGGGTGGGCGAGTGTAGTGAGGGGGTGAGGATTCAAAAGGGGGTCTGTGACACGGAGATCGTTAGAGGGTGAAGGTGGTCGATGAATGGATAGTTAGTGGATTATATCCCATAGCGGGACTGTCCGTGATAACTAACAATCTGTTCAACGTTGAACCCAACGTTATGGTCACATTTGTCATTCGTACGAGGATGAGTTAACGTAGCGTTGTGAAAGAGGGTCCATCAACGAAGGATACAAAGTTGAGAACATGTATAGGCTCCATAACGACTTCAGCGTAGTACCACCCATGGTTCGTTAGTTCCAGCTGTTGCACGCAGGTTTCACCGCAATGCATAGCCACATGGCGATGCGGACTTTCTCCCTGTCGTAATACTAGCAGCCGTCATGTAAGTGAAATACTCTTGAAAGCGGCGTTAAAAACCAACTCAGCTCACGGTTCTGTTAATCTGGTGTTACCGATCAGCGGTAGTGGGGTACAGTGAGAGGGTGGTAGTGGGGTACAGTGAGAGGGCGGTAGTGGGGTACAGTGAGAGGGTGGTAGTGGGGTACAGTGAGAGGGAGGTAGTGGGGTACAGTGAGAGGGAGGTAGTGGGGTACAGTGAGAGGGAGGTAGTGGGGTACAGTGAGAGGGTGGTAGTGGGGTACAGTGAGAGGGAGGTAGTGGGGTACAGTGAGAGGGAGGTAGTGGGGTACAGTGAGAGGGAGGTAGTGGGGTACAGTGAGAGGGAGGTAGTGGGGTACAGTGAGAGGGTGGTAGTGGGGTACAGTGAGAGGGAGGTAGTGGGGTACAGTGAGAGGGTGGTAGTGGGGTACAGTGAGAGGGAGGTAGTGGGGTACAGTGAGAGGGAGGTAGTGGGGTACAGTGAGAGGGAGGTAGTGGGGTACAGTGAGAGGGTGGTAGTGGGGTACAGTGAGAGGGTGGTAGTGGGGTACAGTGAGAGGGCGGTAGTGGGGTACAGTGAGAGGGTGGTACATATGTTCACTGAGGGTATGATTGTACCAATAGTAGAGGTAAAGGGTGCAGAGAGTCGGATGTGTAAATCAGATGTGGAGGGGAGGTATTCGGAGTGGGCTGCAATGAGGGGTCAGCGGTTTACAAGAGAGTCCACGGTGGGGTATAGAATGTGGAAGAGGGTAATTTGAAAGGGTCTGTGATTTACACGGGGGTGAAGAAGTGATCGAGGGGGTGGAGAATACACTGCAATGTGGGAGGGTCGCGACGAAGGGGTATGTATTTACGGGACGGGGTCGAGAGGTGGGGTGAGACAACGAGGGAGGGGTGCAATGAAGGGGGTGAGTGGTTCACAAGGGGGTCTGTGCACCAGGGGTGAAGGCGTTGAGCTGACACGACTCCTGGGGTGTTGTTTGTTACGCTGGGATTGCGGGTAGACGAACCGGAACTAATAGACACTCAGCAATGATCTCGCGAAGAAAGACGAGACTTGAATGAGTTAGTGTATGACGTGGGGGTCTACTGCTGGTATAACATCACGGAAACTCTAGACGATAAAGTAACGAGATTAATCAGAGACATACGTCGTTCCATTGCATTATTATAGTTGAAATAATTGTTCTATTCGAAAGATCGTTTTACTGAGTTCAACATTTGCCAAAAAATTAAAAAGCCCTTTTGCCCAAGAATTTCTCAAAATTATTTTGAAAATAGGACATTTTAATGTTTTCTACATGTATTTTCTGTTTGTGTTTGTATTTTAAACCATGATCTTTGACATACTATAAACATCAAGTTATTGTTATAACTATTTAAAACGAGTTTCAGAATCTTAGCCATATCTAGACTTACTAATCCATCGAAATGAACGACTGCATGACCCATGAACACCTTTCACTATATATACCTCCGTGATTTATATATATACTACCTGTTATAGGTATTCTTTAAACTGAAATATTAAATATTTTTTTATTATATCATCTAATTACAGCATGTTTGATGAGACTGACGGATAGGATAAGTCCATGTGACTGATGAAATGTACGACTACTCTTGGCTTCAGGGTCGATCCCCTTCAATCACCTATCTGAGCGACAGGTATAATCCAGGTATAAATCAAAGAGGTTTAATGATCAACACACCTGGAGATATTTCCTCCTACCTATGCCGGACTTTCTCAAACTGTACCAAACACCTGTTGATTTTCCGTATATGATGTACACCTATTTATATAGTTATAACGTAAAATATGTTTTCGCAATCCCCTCTCAAGCAGACACGTTAGTAAAGTAACATAAACTTACCTTATGGACTATAATAGAGTCATGCAAATAGTGCAAATACACTTTCCAAGCATCCATCATGTCGATATAGCAGTATTTAGATGGTATAAAACTATTGCATAGTAAATATAGGTAATTATGCATATAGACATTGCATAGAATATAAAGGTAATAATGCCTAAAGGTATTGCAAAAAGTATAAAGATAATTATGCATAACGACTAATCAAATCATTGGCTGTCGCACAGAAATACTAGTAACCTTTTCAGGATACGGTGCAATTAAGTACTGCTCCGCAGCTATCATATAGAATGCCCAAGGGTCAGTTCAAAGACAGCATCAGCATGTGTAACAATGTCATGTCCTCATCCAGGAATCTTCCAGAAGAAAAGTCATCCAGAAGTCTTCTCATCTCCAGGAGGGATGCTATCCTAGTGTCTGCATGAAATGGAACCAGCCAGACAGATTATGTCTGTACTTTACACGCAGTATTTGGGCATGAATTAATGTTCATGTACATGGATGTTGAAAACATAATTATGAGAGACAGGATAGGTTAACGATTGTTCCATTATTGTAAAACACGAGTATATTATGGCTGTATAGATGGGTGCATACACTTTCAGCATTATATTGTTCTTTACAACAGGGAGGATGCTTAAATTAACTTAACATTGTGTTACAGGTGGCTGCTTCTAATGAGAAGGAAATTAAAAATTGTACATCGTATGCACACCATTTCGATATAGATTACAAGGAAGTATACAGTATTGGATGACACAGTAAAGGATGTATTTGCCCTGTCTGGTAATCTATCTGCAGTGTACTAACGCCTGGAGACCGACATATACTATGATGGCCATGTGAGCTGGTGGTATTATGTCTGTCACATCGTGTCGTGAGAGCGCCACAGTTAGTATGTACGTACTAGGTGCTCCCCCTGCACCTGTTCGCTACAGGTAGGTATATAGGTATTCTGGCGCCGTACTGTCGCCAACCTCCGGACATTAAATAACGCCACGACTCTTATTTACCTGAACGGCCAGGTATGACTCACCAGTAGGCTTTGATCTCGCCGACATGACAGATCAATCAGAATAAAACAATCAAGACTTACTACCTGTTTTCCCTACAGCCAAGGTTATTCTCAGGTGCACTTCCTCACTGAGTCTAAAATTAAGCTTCATTAGCTGCGGGCGTTTCTAGATTTATTTCGTGTATTTTCGTTTCCAACTCAGCTGTAGTTGATGTTTAATTCGAGAGTAATTGAAGAATGACTGTTTGCTCGGCTGAGTAGATTAACCCACTATCTGTGATAATCCTATGATGAGGGGGGAATCAAAGCCATGCCGCTGTGGGAAAAGTTGGGGGAAAGTCCCCGAGTCGTCTCGCGATGGGGGTTGTGTGATAATCTCGGACTGATTACGTTGTTAACTACATTGGGGGTAATCGGCCGGGATGCGTTCTACAGCTTTAAAAAAAGTTTGAAAAGATTTCTTGTCTCCTTAATTGAAAGATCTCTCATCAAAGAGACCACCGTCGTGGGAAGGTTATTCTGACTTTCAAGGAATTGTCTGATTAAATGTGAGGAAGTAATAAAAACATTTATATGCATTATATTTCCTTTAAACGGATATATTTTTTATTCTCAAAGAATCTGGTTAAGAAAATAGGCTAAAGCTAAGATTCATCAATACTGTACCAGTACACGGACTTTACCGGACATATAGAATGAAACAGGAGAATGAATACTGAAAATACTTTGATTTGTTTATTGTATCTGACACCATTAGTGTACTTTCAAACTAAATCCGTCTCAAAACGTTAACTAGGTCACGCTGACCTTAGTTTAGTCTATATGGATGGAATATACACGAACGTGTATATAAAGAACTGTCTCAATTCAAATCAATTTATTTATTTCAGTTTTGTATTTTCTTGGCCCATGTACAACAGTAATACAACATACAATAATGATGATGATTATGGTTTGTTAAAAACATGTGGTTAACGTCAGTTTTAACTAAAAATGTTTATCGAGTAGAAATACAGCGCTTTTGTCAATTGACGTACGGCACAAAAACAAAATGATGGATAGTCTGATAGAACATTAATATATTCTCTTTAAATCTTGTAGGTTAAGTTACATCACTGATATTCTTCTAATCATTTAATTGTTTCAATTGAATTGGCAGAATACAATCTTTTAAACGATTTCCAATTAATCGATATATCGAATAATCAATGACGTAGAAAGTATCGATCTAACCCACAGAAAAAATAGAGAGGCAACAGCGAACACAAGCTTTAAATACAATAATTCACGAGAACCAGGATTCGCAAAAAAGCAAAGTAAACGATTTCTTAGATAGTGAAATATGAAACATTAATAAAATTTCTTAAGCAATATAAATATCATTCTTGTCAATGGCACGTGTTAAACAGCGGTTTGGGTCATCATTGTTGAGACGTTTTAAAGATTACATCTAGATTTGTATTAAACGTGCTCAAATATCCATAACTATCTTATGGAAAATATATACAGCTTAATCATCTAAACGGAGGTCACTAACATGTGTATATACATGTACTAATACTATATTATAATCTCAAAGTAGCATTTATAACATATATTCATAATAGTCATTAGAATGATTGGTTAAATTCATGCAAGGTGGTCGAGTACTGGTTGTCCTCTGTTTCATCATTCCAATACATGACGGGAGCTACAGACGAGGTGGAACATGTTTGCAATGTTAGTGAACACACGGTGCCAGTTATGACTGTTAGATATTGCTTCATTCATGTTTTCTCATGAATTGGTCGCATTGCGTCCTTTTTAAAATCTGTTTTGGAGATGATTGCTATGGATTTGGCATCTACAACCATTCTCTTCCCACAGAGGTTATACTCCCTTCAGATTTCCGATCCTAACTTTTGTTCTACATCGCCTGAATTTCGAGGCTCTAGCAAAATCCGCTAGCGGGGAAAAGGGGAGCCATACTGTATCCCTGCTTCTCAACCAATGAAAACTCATCTTTAGCAGCCCTGTCGACCGAATGACTTCAAAGATCAAGGCATTTGACTCTTAAGGGTCTTGCTAACTAGCATATGTTCTTCGAAAATGTCTGATGTAAATAAACTGGTTTTGGTATTTGTCTCTGATGTGGTCTTCTTTAGTTATCAGCATGTTTATGATCAATTGTTTTCACAAAATCAAATTGCATATTTCGAGGAAAACACATTTAATGAGAAAACGTTTATCTTACGTGTATTTTATCGTAATGACGTGTCATTGGCAAATGTCACTTTTATAAAGGCGTCCCTGATTGCACAACTAGATTCAATTGCAACCAATCAGGACACTCCATTTCTGCCCTCGGATTCAGGCAATGTAGAACAGAGGTTAGGTAGGAACATGATAACCCAAAGAAAAAATATTTCGCTGAAACACTTTCAATATTTCACAAAAATATCGTAAAAAGATTAAAAAAGTCATTATACTGATATAGATGTCAATATATGGCAATGTATTTGTAATAGATCTAATATAGAGTACAGATTTCCAATTTTAATCGAGTTATTTTCTTGTATTTATTTTATTCGAGTATGTTCTAAAAAGAAACACTACTTACAAAAATGCAAGATATTTAATTCGACGAGTTACTTAGATACTTTAACAAAATATATAATTTTTAAAACGTCATCTGTTCACGGGTTGGTTAAAAACGTGTAGTGTTTGAATCTCCTTACTTGGCGAAAAGGGAGAGTGAAATATGACCAACTGTGTCAATAAATTGATACCTTATGTCGACAACATCTTGTTCATATCTTGTTGTCAACCGAGATGTTCTTTTTTTGTAAATACGAATACAGGTATATCTAACCAGGTACTTCGGTTTGGAGCCTCTCTACAGTTGCCGGCTGACTTCATGTATTGTGGATTACCAACAAAAGTAAAAAGGTTTCTCCGTTAGATGCACTGGCATGTTGGAGTGTCAGGTAAACCTGTGGCAGCTGTAAGTATGTAGATATATAAATGTGGAGATTACAATATACAAACAACAAACATGTAAATCACTCTCTGCATTAGTGTTGCGTCATGGAGACGATTACAACCATCACAAAATCATAATCCACATTGTTAACGTTAATGACTGCAATATACCCGGCCCACCTGTTCAATATAGGTATAAACCTACATCACCTGTGTAGACCTAATTAAAGGTAATATGGACAGGTAATGATGTTATTGTTTGCGTACAGGTGTTCACAAATCAATTGATCTAAATCCCGAGCATATCAGCGATTGTGATATATCGCTGTGAGAGATCACACAAGGTATGCCAGTATAGATTCACACACACCTGTGTATTGTAAGGTAATTCGGATTCGTGTTGATAGTTATAAAACCACAGTTCCTTTAACGGTACAGAGGACACCACTTAATTTTATTTATTTAACAACATTGCTCTCTTAAGTATAAGATTCATGTCTCCATGTTTTTATGCGTGTATCGTATCATATGCTGAATGGTGAAACCAAATAAATAAATTCAAAATATACAAGAAATTCCCAAGAATAGTTGTTTTATGCATCTTATGTTCGTTATATCTTCAGTAAACATTGACATTTAATTCAATATAAAAATAAATCAAGATAACTATGAAATAATGTTGATTAAAGCATAAAGATAATATTGTTTTATGCGTACCTTAGCCCTGCAAAGTAGGCCTACAGTTGTATCGGCATGAATGATGAGACAAAGTTCAGGAATCGTTATTTTATGATTAAATGACAGACGCATTTTGATAACAAGTGAAAACTTTTTAAAAAGATTAAATACAATGTACAAAGTGTAACTTTAATTTCAACACAGTGTACTGTACGCACTTTTAGTTATCAAAACATTCAAAGATTGAACTACACAATATAAAGACAAGTCTTTACGAATTGACAATTGCAGGAGGTTTCTAAAGCACCAGGTTAAACCTTAAAAGGTATACATTTTAAAATATATGTTCCCGGTCATATTCCAATAATTCCTGTGTAGTTATATTGAACAGTAAATGACTTCCTTTCATCCTACATCGCTGCTGTGTACTCCATAGTCATGCATACAGTCTAAAATTCTTCTTCAACAATGAAATTGCAATCACAAGAAAATAAAATCTTGAAAGCTTTGTCTTATCAAACAAACTCATTCAAGGCCTTCCCTCTACAAGATGAAATAAGCAACGATTCGTCACATTATTTGAAAATATCGCAATATCAATCAGTCTAAGGTAATGAATGTCGGTATTTTACACGTCATGTAGTAAGACCAGAAGGAAAGCGCCTAAAGCGAGGGTGTCTTCACTGCATCATTCCCCACTAACATGCACAGTGTAACAGTGGTATAATATGTAATTACAGTCCTGGACCATCTCAAGCAGAGAGCTAATGCAAGACAAATTACAGGAGACGTGATAATGACACCCTGGCGACACTTTCCTCCAGATCGATAACGACAATGCCTTATCATACGGTAGCTGGTAGTTATGACGTCATAATGACACGCTGGGTTTGTCATTGTTCAAATCGACGTTACACCTGTAACCTAGGGCTGCAACTTAGCCCTGCAATATATCTTTGTTTATTGGTTTAAGGCCTGTGTTTATTGTTTACTGCCTTGCTAATGGGTGGTCAGCATATTGAAGTGACACCATTGACATGTGATGGGTAGATAATGATAGTATTCTTCCCCGAGATAGCCATTGCGTCATATAGGAAGGTAATTAGGTCGGGTTGGAGGGTTAGGTCGAGGGATGGTATTGTGGAAATATTGCCTAAGGACTGTGATAACACTGACGTTAGATAAGACAGCATCGTATACACAGCAGCCTGACGTCGGCTCAACCGGAATTCAAATTACTTGCTTACCAGTTGTGCACTAATCGGAATTAACAGAAGCAAATTCAGATTAAAATTGATTGATGAGATTCATGCTGTGTTTTTGAACAACAATGATGATTCAATGCTTAGGAATTCTAGAATCTGACGTGATGATGAATGATGAAGACAATATGTATTTATTGACAACTTCTTTATTCAAGGAATGAGACATATCCGCATAGTTTATATTGACGTTATCACATATCGAAACGTTGCCTTCCTGAAATAAAGAAGTTGTCTATCTAAAATTATTGCATGCCTTCATCAGTCTATTATTGTTTCAATTTATATCAACTTAAATGTGATTTAAACGATATTCATTTCCAGGTGGTACATGGAAAGGATAACAAGAAAAGAATAAACAGGGTTACCCATATATAAATATATCTCCCCAAATGTAGATTTGATATGTATAACGTATCTAAAACACAACTGATGCATATTGACTTCAAACAACCTTTATGCCGAGTGACATGAAATTGAAACTCATAACGAAATAACGTGAATTAACAATAGTTATGTAATGATGATGATCGCAAAATATCAAACATGTGCTTTAACAAATGTTACCACATATTGATGCTAGTATATATATATATATATATATATATATATATATATATATATATATATATATATATATATATATATATATATATATATATATATATATATATATATATATATATATATATATATATATATATATATATATATATATATATATATATATATATATATATATATATATATATATATATTATATATAGAATATATAGAATATATAGAATATGTAGAATATGTAGAATATGTAGAATATGTAGAATATAAATATATATCAATCAACGTGCAGAAGTTTAGCAGAAATGAATAAAAACTAGGAAGTTCATTGATCCTCACCGCAGTTGTAAACACTGAAGTAAGCTTCACGTAGTTGGCAACTTCAACAGATGTCTAAATCGAAATTAATTAGTGTGATCCTTGAAATTGTTTTTTTACATAAAGGTCCCCCATGACATGTTATTTCCCAGTCCAATCCCATCTATCTCTCTCCTAATGTCACTGTGACATTTGTCAGCCCATACATAAGTGCATGAGAAATAACAACATCGGTGGCATTCAAATCATATGGCAGGGACAAAAAACATGGTTGTGAATAGAAATAAAAATGTAATTGATGTATAATTTAAGCGTCAGTGTGGATACAATTAAGGTGGGCGGAGGTATTTAACCTCCAATTGTGTACGTACCAAGTGGACTAATTCATCAAACCCACGTGCAAACTGGAGTCTCCATGGCAGTACAAAAAAACACCATACGTTCGTGGAGTACAACTTGCAGAGTTTTCATATGCCACATCATACACCTGCAGAGTTTTCATATGCCCAATCATACACCTGCATATATCAAACAATCATTGGTATGATACAAACTGCAACTAAACAAAATCGCCCTGGACATATTACCCGGGACAAAATTAAACCGGACAAAATCACCTGGACCCATATTTTCGAAACTGTCTTAGTTCTAAGATAGTCGTAACTCAATGTTAATGTATATCACTTACGACTATCTTAGCGCTAAGAGAGCTTCAAAAAGATGGGTCCTGGATAAAATTAGCTAGGAGAAACTTACCAGGGACAAAATGACCCCGGACAAAATCATCCTGGATAAAATTACCCAGGAGAAACTTATCCGAGACAAAATCACAATGGACAAAATTACCCCGGACAAAATCGTATTGGCTAAAATCCTGGACAAAATTAAAAAGGACAAAATTACCCTGGACAGGATTATGTCCTGAATTCAATAGTAATATGACGTCTGAAATAAATTTATGAATAGCTTATCAATTTAATTCTTCATGTATTATATATAATGCTTTATACTTGTATTCTTAGATCATGACCATGTATATAACAGTATGTATATTTGAATACTTTTTATATTATTTATCGGATCTTTCACACCAATCAGACAGACACGTTGTATTTTCGTCTCTTTTCAGTACAACATAATCTTTAATACATAAAAACAGAAAACAAGTATGAAAGATACATATCACAAACATCTGCCTGTTCCTGTGGCCATAATTATGAAGATTCAACACACTTTACCTTTTCATGCTCTCTTTTTAGTGTTATAATGCTGTTCTTTCACAGAGGATTTGACTTGAAGTCAGTTTTATTTGGAAATTCAAATTTCTCGTCTACCGAAAAAAATGAACTTCTAATATCAGTTCACGATTTTATAAATTTAACAGGCAGTTTGTTAAATAATTTATCAGTTGATGTATAATTTACAATGATTAGCATTATTGGCATTTGTTGATTGTTTCTGTTTACAGTTGTATACTTGATATTACTTGATGGCGTTTGTATGTATATAGATATATCATATATATTGTAATTTTACCATGACATGTATTATATTGTTGTATCTTGGAGCGGTATTCATATAAGCTTATAGCTTGTTTACCAATCCAATTCTTCATGAAATAAAATATGTTTAAACCAAAACACAAACCCAACATTGCGTAAAGGATCGTTCCAGTTATAAGTATATAATGCATTATATAATAGATAAATATCTATTATAAACCGTTCAGCTAATTGCCTACGAGAGCATACATCATGTATTTACTGACATGCTAATAAATAACAGTGTAAGTTGAAAAGTATTTTTTATCAGTAATTTTGTCTGTTAAATATGTTTGTATCGGAGAGGTATTGATATAGACGAAATGACTTGTTACCGACTCCTTCAATTGTTTCAATGAAACATTATTTAAATAACAAACTAGTATTAAATTAAGTAAAAGCAAGATACAGGTGTAGGAAGGAAATACAACGAGTAATAATTCGTGAATATTAAAGCCATGGAAACAGACAGGAATTATATACATAGATAAAAACGGATCCCAACCCGAATATTCCCACAGGCTTGATACAATGACTCGTTGTGTTAGAAAGGTTTTTAAAATAAAATATAAAGTTAACAATAAGTCTCTATATGTACAAGAATGTACTAATTGTAGTGACTCATGATCGCTCCTTGCATCTGGCTTTCCTATTTAAAAACAGAGACAGGTTAGTTCATGTTATATACAGTGAGTTATCTCATTCCTCTAGAGTATCTCGATAATTATCTATATCTATTAATGTCTTACACTTGTTCGCTGGCCTAGATCCGCCTTTCAGAACTTCACAATGATCACCGCTAATTACATATAATTTGACTCTTTTTAAAGACAGCAGTTGTTAAACGTAAGATGCAGTTTTGAATCGACCCAATGGACTCCTAGATTGACATTTTCTTGAATTAACTTAGTTTAATTTATGCACTTGAAATACGCAATGGAAGGAATTTTTTTTCGATATTGGTTAGTTTGGACAACTGACACAATATAACACCGTTCGGTGAGTTGATTCTGCCTTATCAAAGATCAATTATAATATTGTTAACAAATCAAGCCGCTTTAAGTCTAGCAGGGCAATGTTAAATGTGGGTTTAGCCTCACATTGATATGCCACAGAAGAAGTAGAGCCTTTAGATCTGCAGCTTATCGGGCTTTACAAATTATAGTATAAAAAGGTGAACAGAGAAGGAGTTGTCAGAGGATTAACAAACCTACATTCCACATTATCCAAATTAATCGAGGAATCCCTGCATAAGATTTCCGATTTGTTCAACTTTCAGCCATCATTTTAGTGGCTTTCGATACAACAATTCATTATCTACAATGACCTTGAACTCTGTTCAAAATTGTTTCAAATTGACGGACGTCGGACGATATGATATATATGATTAAAGCCCATCATATGCCTTCTAGGGATAGTTAGCTTACAACCAAGTCAATTCAATGTACATTCCCTTACATGTACAAGTCTAAACCTAACAAAATCACACAGCATGTCTGTCTCAAACATCACAAACGAAGTCACTACTGAGGTTTTTTTACCGTTTTATATATATTATCACGACGCGGCAAGTCTTTTTCAAACATCACAACCGAAGCCACTACCAATTCAATCGGTGTTACTTGTGAAATCCATCTTATCGCGACGCGGCAGGTCTATTTCAAACATCACAACCGAAGCCACTACCAATCAATCGGTGTTACTTTTCATCTTATCTCGACGCGGCAAGTCTATTTAAGCATCACAACCGAAGCCACTACCAATTCAATCCGTGTTCCTCTCTATCTAATCAAGCCTCGGCAAGTCTACCCACTGCTGTAAGTGCAGACCGTATATCAGCGGTGAGCCGACAACATAATTATCCCGCAGCCGTCTAAGCTCCGCCCCTGGTGCCATACAGACTGGAGCACACCTGTGGACGAGCCGAGCTAAATCGTAAAGGGGCAATATGTTGGCCTGTCATCCAGGTGTTCTCTCGACTCACATGACCGTCCTACACCAGACTCGCGGCGCCGGTGATAGGTGAATTTGTGCCCTGCATTCCGGAGCACTCGTCGACATGTACTGTACTGGGATACCGGCAGTTTAACGAGAACATACACGTTTTACTTATAATTAAGTTCAGAATGTACTGTTTGTATACTTACATGAAATATATCGGCAATGTATTTTGGTACGAACTTAAAAAACTACGTGTTATATTATGCATCAGAACTTGGAATAAAGGGAGAACATTTACACAGTTTGATAGTCAAAGTACTTCAATATTATGTGTAGACCTACTTCGTTGTTTTTATCCCTCACTTAATAATTGTTCATATATTGTTTCTCTGAAGCGCTCCTTCTATAAGCATTTTTGGGCTTGTTGATCAATCCACTTCAATTATTCATTCATCGAATTTAATAAGTTGGACATTTTATACACAGCAGTGTTTTGTTCGAAAAGTTCGTTATCAAACCATATATTTCGAGGTGTAAGCACATTTTATTCAGGAAAAATAAAATCCCATTCCATAGTCTCGTCCCATTATTCAAGTACATTGGCTTACAAACTTGTTGGTTTTATGATTAATATCTGCTACACGTAGTCACAATAGAGTCCACAGTCTAACACTTTGACTCTGAAATATATATTTTTTAATTGAATAGGAGCCTTTTGATAAAATGGTGATATTTTCAGAATAAATATTTGTTTCAGAGTGTAAGCCATAGATCCCACTTTGCCAGATATGATAAAAATGTTTTACTTTGCACTTAATGAAAATGTGAGAAACGAAATTAAACTTTCTTCTTTTCGTGTACGTTTGTAAAGTCAACGCTGATATCTACAGCCACCCTGAGAGGATTACTCTAAAGTAAAGACGATAGCTAGTATATTTTCTCAGAAATTGTCATTGCAAACTTAATAAAACATGCTGGTATAGAACTAAACATTTAGACATACGTATAAGGCATTAAAGTACATTTTAAACCAATTTATCTTTCTGGTCCTGTTTACTAATACTTAGTTTGCTATGCAATGATTACATTTGGATTAAGTATTTGTTGATCATTTTATACATACATTTTGATATATCATTCTGTTATAAAATTTTAATTATATTTCAATATTTTATTATAGAACTTACTTTTACTTGAAACACAATGTTGATATACTTTGGTTAAAACGTTTGTTTATTAACAATAATGAATTGGGATTGCTGAAATTTGTAGCTTATTTTAATCTAACTCCCATACAACTACAAAGGAAGTGAAAACATGACATCATTGATTTAGACTATTATAAATAAAAAAATTAGTGAATAATATTTTTCCAAATGTGATGTCTTTTCGAAATGAATATCCAAATTAAAAGGAAATTTCACTTAAATTAGTCAAATTTTAAATCTAGGCTTTTAAAACGTTTTAATCTAGTTTAAGATTTAAGAAAGTAATTTTAAATTGATGAATTGTCACATGTGTGTTTTGAACAGTACTAATCTTAAACTGACAGACGAATGGATTTATTTTTCTCTAATATTTGCAACTTTAATATTGTAAGGAAACTATTTCTTTCTTCTATGTGAATCGACTAAACAATACAGCAATCTACTACAACACTATAATAGACTAATTCTGTATGTTAGATGATAAAGTCCCTACAGCTCTTCTGTACATTTCACTATTTGCCAAATCAGCAACATTTACTGGTATGGAGGTTGAGTGGGGGTTAAGTGTGGGGACAGTCACTGCTTTATTTACCTAAAGTACAACTTATCGATGATTACACAAAGTAAATAATATGTGTTCCGATACGGTCCAGTCAGTGATGGTGATTACATGGTGCCAGAATATCAGGGAATTGATTCGACTCCGGCATAGACTCGAATCTTTATTTTACTATTTTCAGATAGTTGTTTATGTGCATCTGTTCGATATCAAAATGGCATGTTTTATTTCTATTATGAACACGTTTTCATCTAAAACAAATATGTAGTTTAAGTCATATTATATGATATCATATGATATGGCATATTCGATATCTAGTTCTAAGTTGTCTTACTTGTCATGATAACTTATGTACACTGGAGCGATCTTCACTTAAGTTCAACTGAGCTTGTTGACCTATCCAATTCATGTATTTTCTTCATGAAATGAAATATGTTTAAACCATATTAAATGATGTTTGAAGTTAGAATACCAATTAACGTCTAGAATTGCATAGAACATTAATTGCGTTTAAGAAGAATACATGGTGGAAATATTCAATTATCTATCTATTAACATTTAAGGAATAAAGACTTGTTGCCATCAAAGGAAAACTTCCCTAATGAGTAATTACGATCGTTTCAAATTCCGAAGCCCATTCCTTGAATCCAGTGTTGAGCTTTTTGTAAAGAGAACCAATTAAATTAGGAAGAGAAACTGTTTGAGTACGTGCTAATCGTCGCACAAACTCCTAACCTCGTTATGCCTGTAATCAATCGTTTCCTGTTCGCCCGCATTAATTAATCGTTACCAAGCTGCAACAAGTGCCCTAATTCATATCAACGGATTGTTAATTGCAAACTTGCACAAATTGGACATGGTTTCATTCCCTCACAGCGAGGCCTTCTGTGTCCCGAGTATTACTTTTCCCACAGTAATTAGAAGATACACATGTACTTTGAACGCTCAAAGCGGCGTAACAAAACAATAAACATAAGCACGTGCATGTAGTGTCGTTGTCAACTAAAAAAGCGCTGCTTGATTGGTGACACGCCTGAACGGCTTACCCCAGACAGACTGGCGCCGAACGGCTGAGTAGGAGACACCTGCGAGCCCGACAAATACCTATACAATAGCCTGTGATCAGCCAGCCCACCACGTTAACAATACAAGCTAAGCTCTCTGCCGCCAACGACACGACTTATTTTGATTTTTCACGTAACTGTCTGAGTGGTTCGGTTGAGACAGAGATTTACTGAGCGAGCCGCGGTTTCTTGTAGATAAGCTCCAGTTGACATAGCTCTGTCCAGTCCCTCGGGTCAAACGATTCAATATTTAGACATGTCTCAAGTTAGCTTTTGTTCTATTGTTTTATTACAAAACAGAAGTTCGTGATTAAAAGACGTTTTGTTGTCATATAATTAACCCGGCTGGATATTCTTGTAATAAAATGTTACTGCTCTTCTGAATCGCAGTGTGCCTAAGGTTATTTTGTGTTTTGTCGATTTAGGTTAAATATAAATATATATTTTGATACTTTCTTTAATTAAAACGGTTAATTCAATTAAATTGTATTTACATTCACATTTGATGTCATTAACATTGGGACAAAAAAGTAATAAATATCATGTAATGAATGCTTTGAAGTGTTCATTTCAGGTATTTTAACTTTATAACGTATCAAGTGTTATTGCGTTTTGTAACGGATGTATCAGAACTTGTACTTATTAGTTCTATATCTGACATGTATAATCTGATTGTGTATAATTTTATAAATGACATCAACCGTTTTACACAGAGCTCGGTAGCATATGTTTTCTGTATTGAGTTTAATAAACATGAGTATGAGTTTTAAATGTATTTCCACAAATGTATTTACAAACTAATTTGTTTTAAGTTTGTTTAAGGAGAAACATTTATACATGTATAGGCTAGTGTAGCCTGTTTGCTAATACTTTTTTCCATTGTACTTTCCATAATGGGGATGACTTCAATTGTTTTTGTGTGTGTCAAAGATATGTTATCAATTCATACGAACCATGTTTCTATGTGAAAGGTTTATCCACACGGAATGTACTATAAATGGTCATATATATAGCAGTCAGTTTTGTGTGAACTTCATTTATAAAATTGAACGGCTATCCGAGTTTGCTTATCAATTTCTTTTCTGAAACCCAAATCGTTTAAACGACAAGTATATTTATTTTTCTTGTTTTAAACTATTTAATAATGTTTTTACAGGCCTGTATGGATTGAAGATTGAATTATATTGACTGTGTCATACTGGAAATACATTAAATACCAATTTTGTAAATTTCTGAACTATTATATTCAAGAGTTGATGTAATAGTAGTTATCCACTATTCTAACTGCATATTGTTGTAATTGTTGAATATATGCAGGGGTTTGTTATAAAACCATTTGTCTTGCAAGTATAAATGTGACATGTTTCTGTAGCCATTGTCCTCTGGTTCCCTACTGTCCTGTTAACACAACTCAGTCTCGATCTTCTCCTTGTAATCTGTCCCACATTTTATTCCATTAAGGTAACACTTGAGAGTAAGCAATTTACTCCATATATAATTAATTTGACGCAGGCATTGACAGCGGCATCTCAAACTGGCCTCTACCTGTTGAGAATCTTAATTACCTGTCCTTTTAAGCAGGTATATTGTCATCGGGCACCTGTTAGAGTTAAGTGGCAACGCGCACCTGTGCATTAGATTGGCGAGCTTGTGGTCACTTTTAAAACAGGTGCCGGACATTCCGGCCACAACATTGTTAGTCCAGAGGTAAAGGTCAGTTTCTACCATAATGTGCAAGAATGCAGAAATGTTGTCCATTGTAAACTGGAGTGTCCGGAGCGAGAGTGGACAGTGTCCGCACCTGTGTGAGCTGACCGTTGGTATCTCCTCTCGGAGGGGATAAAGAGAGGGAGAGAAAGAGAAGCAACTTTGATCTTCCATGGGAAGCGATGAATGACGAACACACAATGCAGGTTGCAGACTAATACGCTAATCGCTCTACAAACACAAAAATCTACATGTGCTTTCCCTGTCGTTAACGTGAATGGATTCTAACTGTTGATCGATAATTGTAAAATAAATTTCCGGCTGAACTGGACCGCTGAATAATTTCGTTTGAAAATGTACAAAGGATGAACGAATAAAGCATTAAACCATTCAGGTATGCACACAAATAAACAAACATCCAATAGAGTACAATGAATAAAAAGGAATATAGCATTGTCCGATTGTGTGACTCACAAGGATGGAATTTTTCAAGAATACATCTTATTGGGAACGTATAAACAGATAAAAATATACTGGGAAAAAATCAAGAATATAACGCAAAATAGAAGTAAAGAATACACACGAACTTACAAGATCACTTATGATAGTATAGATACAGGAACACAATTGATTATATGGTCAACAGAAAATAGGGACTGTACAATAAAAGGACTAGTCTACATTGTTAATATTATTCAAACATACTCTAATGCATACAAATAATGAAAAAATCCTTGTATAAACACATCAGTCGATGAATTTTGCTATCGTGACATACATATTTGGATTTTCAGACTGATTAATTATTTCAGAATGTTGTGGCAACATTTGAAGGATCGAAGACTGTAAATATAAATATGTATTTATGTTGAAAATAGAATGACGTATGTTATTCAAATTGAAGAAAGTTATTTCTGTAAAGAAAAGAAAAGATTATCATATCCACCGCTTTATTTTAATACAGTTTGTATTAAAAATACAAAAGAATATAGATTGGTTCTATTTAAATATATGCGTGTGTTTCCCAAATGATCATTTAATTTTCCCAATTAAGCCCTTTATTTAAGTTAACAATATCTGATTCAACGAAGCCATTTCCGCTTTACTATAGAATGATGTGTAGTAAAACATCGCTCAAACGATTCGACTCGCCTGGACGAAAATGACAAGCGGGCCGCTGATCTAAAAATAGCGTGTACGGCTACCTGTCGAGTGACGTACTGGCTTCTGATTGGCTGTCGGTGTGCATTGATCGTAGCGGCACGCGCCACTGTTTATTCACCGTAATCAAGTTATCAGACTTAACAATAGGCCCATGTCGCCTGGTCCCTCCCCCCGACAATATTCTATACTTAGTCCACGCGCCGGCTCGCTAACCCACACTCCGGCACGCGACCGGTTGGCTTCGGAAGCCAGTTACTTCCTAGAGAGGGATAAATTGTACTAGTAACACAAAATGTATGTCCCCAAAGCTATCTTTCAAGAAATCGTGGATTTTCTACAAGAAATGACAACAGCCGGAACGTTCATTTACCAGTCATGGAGACGTCCCAAACGTGTGGGAAAGGGTTGAAATATTACTTCTCAGCTGTTCTTTGTTCGAGGGTTCGGACAGATGGACGGACAGACACTAGTCCACCTGTGCTACAGTCGGCCCTGCACCGCTGGGATTCAGCTAATATTCCCTCTTCTTCATCTGCCCCGTCCATCTGGTGGGACGGGCACTTCAGTATGGGAAACAAGTCTGGTTTAATCAGATGGCAGCTGTGGAACATAGAAGAAAGCAGGCAAAGATTAATCAACGCCTGGCACCGTGATCTGGAAACATTGCATGTGGAAGTCTTTGGGGAACAGCCCACATAATGATATCAGACCTTTCCAAAACTCAATTTCAGCTCTGTATTGATGCCCACATCTGTCCAGCTTCTTACCAAAACCCAATTGGATATACGGGATATATTTTTGAAATTGTGTGATAATCATACCAGGTTTATATACCACCCTTAACGACAGTTCTTATATCAAACCTATCTTCAAAGGCTTTGGAAGGTTTCAGAGGTTTGGGTGTGTGACATTGGTTCGAACCCCGACCTTTGCCAATGGATACAGAACAGGTGTGACTGAAAAAAGCTAGAGGTATCTCCTCCCTCCCACAGAGAATCTGTGTAGTCTATCTCGAGACAGTTTGACAGTTGGAACTACATCCCAGATCAGATGCCAAGTCTTGTTGAGTCTGTGGCGAGTCTGGAGCCAAGAACGATAACTCTGTCTCCTCCCTGCTGCTCGCGTGTTATCTGAGAAAGTCACATGGCGCGTTACACAAACATCAACATTGTGGGGTGTCTATGTTCAGAAACACGAGCTTAGAAATTGTACAAAAATATACAGACTTGTCCAAATTGCATGTGTTATCAGTTCCGATTGAATCATGGTTGTAGGTCGGATTACAATGATATACCGGTATGTGAACAATGAAATGGATGTATACTTTTAAAGGAAATGCCTTAAAATTGGAAGCTAATTTTGTGCATGGTTTGTGTTGAACTTTTGTCTATTCAGGCTTACGTTTAACAGAATATCTGAATATGTCATTACATTTGTGTACAAGTCGACTTTGTGATTAAAAGTGATTAAACTGTCCGGCTGAGTGGCGTTATGCAGTGTCAAATACCGGGACTGGACTCACAACCTCACAACAATTCAACAGTCAAAATACCGCAACACAACACTTATTTATTTTTGCTAATCTTCACAGCCGCTCGGCGCCTCAAGTCTGAGTCCCGCCACTCCAAGATACACATGAATATATGCAGATTCGCAGGTGTGCGACTGTGAAACATCCGTGGGGCGAAGGTGACGGATTTTAATGCAATTTATCAGCCATGGGAGGGCGGCCTCTTTGATGTTTGTGTTGATTGACAGCGTGGTAGCTCTAGCGACCGCCTGCCTGGCGCCGACAACGATAGCAAATATACACACACTGAATGGGTGACGTCACAAGCCTGGCGCCAGTCTGTCGCGTTCAGCCGGCGCTGATTGTAGACGGGTCGAGTCTTAATCACCTGCCAACCCCGACACCGCTTCTTAGCGCCCAGCTGCATGTACTGGATGGGAAAAATTATCAAACTTCTAAAACTGAGTTTAGAAAGTCTCTAAAATGAACTATGTATTATGATTAATGTTACCTATCTATTTTAAACGTAAAAAAATCTAGTTTTGTGTTGAAAACAGAGCCTGGGAAAAAATTGGAGGAGGCACGGCCTGCATTAATGAGCTTATACAATACTGGCCACTGATTGGTTAAGGTTTGACGGGGATCTCTAATCCGACCCAAGCTGGAGCTGATTGGTTAGCTTGGTGGGCGGGGCCTGTCTGTGCAAACACGACGTGATGAAGAGCGATTCACACGGCCGTAGCGTATATATAGCTGGCTCGGAGGTTGGTAGTCACACATTCAGCTGAGCTCTCTTAGCAAGGACGTACTTCTCAGGATCTATACCTTTACTTACTACCGGCTTTACCTACCATACCTACCTACATCATGAAGGCTGTTGTTGATACCTGTGTCCGATCTACTGACTTTGGTGTCAGGGATTTAAAGATCGCCAGACCAAAGATGGATGACGTCGCAACCTCCGAGATGTCTGCGTGTTTCCACAAACTGAAGGAACTAGTACCGTCAGTGCCACAGCACAAGAAGATCTCCAAGGTGGCTCTTCTCCAACACGTCATCGACTACATCTTGGATCTGGAGATCACTCTGGACAAACACCCCGCCATGGCTGCCATCCCACCTCCCCTTGCAGCCGTCTGCAGATCTCCTCTCTCAGAGAAATCGGAACCAAACACCAAACTGGAGGTAAATACACTTACTGTATACTATCTAACTGCGTACGTTTTACATTATGTACAAACTGATTCTTTGACAGCCTCTTCTCGCTGCGGAGGAAAAAATCAATGCCATGAATTCATGACTCTTCCATTATCGATTGTCATGTTAATTAATTACTCCTTGTAACAAGCCTCTCAGATTTCCCAACCTCGTGAGTGAATGATTTAGTTCGTGATGTGTAATTTTGCCTATTCTAAATATCTCATCTTTACATTCCAATCTTCTCCAGTAATACAACGAAGTAATATGGCCACGCATAGTTCATTATTATTTTATGTTGATAACTGGCATCTTATGGATTATTTTGCCTCGTTTTCAGTTGAGCTGTATCATGGAGACCGACTCCGGTTCAATCTGCGATCTGCGACCCCCATCCAAATAGACGGACAGCGGTCACTGCCTTTACTAAGGACAAATCAAATGGTATGTACATCAAGCCATATGTCTTTCTTTCTGTTAAAACAAAGCCAGAAACATTAGCACAGCTGCAGCGGCCGAGGGCCGGTGTGAGATACTTGAAATATTTGGCAAGCCGCTGTGGCGACTGACTGGCGCCGCTCTCACTGGGAGCGTCTACATAGTGAAGCAGGTGCATGCCCCCTCCCCCCTCCCCCGGCGTTAACTAGCAGATTACACTCGGATTAACTTACAAATGATATAATCTTTGGACCAAACACTTATTCTGACCATTATATATGTAAAGAAAATATTAAAAATTCTTTGTTTAAAATAGGAAGGAATTGATTAGATGCATTTGTATTTATGTTACTTGGGTTTTAATGGAGATCATGTTATTTATTAGTTTCCTTATTTTTCCAGATTGACTGACCTGTCTTGGATTACTTATCTCTGAAGGTCTGCAGCCGTCTAAGTCGCTGCTGATAGTCCGACTCGACGCTAACTGACGCGTTGTTCCTCGAGACGGACAGACAGATGCACGGACCAAGATCGGCTTACATGCACGTGCGCGCCCGATATGCGGGCACGGAGGTTGTGTGAACTGAGTGAATGCACATGTGATTGTGACTGACCTCCACCGGACACTGACCAACACACCGAGCACTGGTCAGATGAAAGTCTGAATATCTCTCCTCGCTCTGGATGGACATACGCCTACTTCTGGAAATGGCGAAGCGAGTTGATGAATTGCCCACATCCACACGGAGATTATGAACTGACCAACGACTGTTGTGAGATTTCTCTCTCTATCGAACATGTCTTGTGACACTCTTGTTGAGTTTTTGTTGATATTTTGTTACAGATTGTAAATGCGTTTATACATTCGAATACAAAAGAATGAAAACTAGCAACCCTGTTTGTTTTTATTTAATATACTTATATGAAGATATCATATTTAAACACACTGTTTTGTGATAATTACAGTGTGAGTTTGGGGGTGAAGGATGGTGGTTTCAAATATATAGGGAGCATGATACTTGTGGATACTTTTCATGGATATTCTGAATTGAAAGAATTTGCTATCCAAACTGTAGATCGTTATGATATGTTGATTTGAAACCATTCACATACGAGTCAGTGTATCCTCTTCGTCAGTATCAGTTATCATGTAGATGCTTAACAGGTAAATCACGTGACCTTGTGAGGGGAGGGGTGGTGGTAGATAACCCAGGTGCGCTTTCAATGTGCTACTTCAAACACAACATCACTGCTAATTAATTGAGCTATCACTGTCAGGTGTGACAGTACAGGTGTGCAGGGGACGCTTCGTTGAGTACAGGTGTCCGATAAGGCTGAACACCTCGGCCCTGTAACAATGCTTTCTCAGTCACAGCTTCTCCCCAAATCACCGGATGGTCATTGTGCTGACCACAATCTCTAACCACAATATCAACGATTATACAAATACATATACACATACATTATACAAGTTTTATTCCGCTATAGATAATCGAACTCTTGAAATACCGCCGGACTAATAACTAATTTTACCTGGTTGCTGCACATCAAGTGTTCCACATCTAGCTGATTGAAATTAAAATATACGATATATAGACAATTTTGTGTGATACCGCGATACATTTTTGATAAAGCTATATTCGGAAATATATTATGTGGAATGCATCAGGAACTGGTTTTGCCAAACATATAATCTATCTATATATCAGTATAATATTGTCTTTATTTAGGAAAAGTCGCCATTGAAATTCACAATTGCGAGCATAATCAAAGTCAAAGTCTTTATTCGGTATTGAAGGCCTCGTGGTCCAGAGTACAAGTGTTGAATCCAATTTTGTGTGGATTTCTTACCAATATTATACAAAAGAATGACACACCAATTTCACATGTAAACATACGTCATAACATGAAACTCATTTTCCATACGGATTTCGTTTTAAATCCAGTGCCAGTCCTCTCAATACATTGATATTTGTAGAAGACATAAGTTGTTGTAGTTTTTCCCTTGTGGGATATTCATGAAAATATTTTGGATCGAATTTGTTTCTACTTATAATATAATATGGACAACTCAAAATGAAGTGGAATTCGTCTTCGAGAGCCATAGTGTCAAATTTCTCACAAATTAATACGGATAAATTAGTTTCTTCCCTAGTTTTCTTATAACGGTGTTTCTGAATGTTCAAGTTATGAGTGAGTATTCTGAACTTTGTCAGAACAATTTTTAAATCTTTATCTATTGCATTTGATAATAAATACAATTCTTTAGTTAACATGACTTACAGGAGCTTAACTGACAGAAAACGTTGAACTATTGATTTTTGGCACCAATTCTGAATAACTAAATCTATACAACGTTGTTTAAATAGTCGTAGGAAGTAGTACATATCATGTGAAACAGGCGGTGCTCGTCTACCTCTACTCTCTTCATTCTCTAACATCGCAACTACTCTCGCCATTTTCTAACGTCCTACGATTATGGAGACAGGAAAGATCATTTCAAAATAGCATACGGCTTTACAAAATGTCATTGAACCATGCAAACATGTAATACACAGAAGATATCATATTCCGGATCATATGATACACTATAAATACACCATTACTTTAGTGCCACATTGTCTACCAATCTGTAAAGAGTAAGGTGAATCGAATGATAATAATGCCACTAAAAAGTTATTATTATCTAAAGCTTCTAAAATACCCCCCAAGGAAGGAGATGAATGCAATTCTCACCATTGTGTAACATTTTCGTCCTTCTGTGTTGAAACGAACACTATTTATTTCGAAATAGGAAACAACGACACACTATTATATTTTGAAAGGCACAGTTACAGCAAAGCAGACCCTCAACACAATGATACATTGTCTCTATGGTCTCATACCTACCCAATATATTTACAAAGGAAATGGATTAAATAAATTTGAAATACTTTTTTTTACAGTTATGCAGTGTCACATATAATTGTTATTTTATAAAAGTGACAATAAAAGGACACTGATTTCATTGAAAGAAATCAGTTGAGTTTTGTAATCTAAGATTCTCTACATCAGCTCGTCCCCATTGAGGTCAACTTGACCTCAGTGTATATACAGTACTATGTGACATTGCCATTGATTTTACGCAATGTGATTTAACACTTTTACCAATAGAGTTATTCTTTAGAGTTAAATCGGGTCGATGTTATTCCATTATTTACTAGTATCCCAAATTGGCATCCTATTTGGTAATAATATGATCGTATGATCGTCTCAATTGGCGGAAAGGACAAGGATAAGGAAAATTTAACGAAATGTAACAGTGTATTTATTGATATATGAATGCTGTAAAATTGACTGAACATTTGTACTGAACATTCGTAATAATATATGTTTTTGTTAAATATAACAATACAATACAAATTTACATTATATAACACTATGATGAAAATAAGTGAAAAACATGTCATTTTATCCCATTTTATTCACAATTATATGTTGAATTGTGATGCGTATAAAAGGGGATATTTGATACGTTTATATTATATAAAGCAATGTTGTTATATGACCACATACCAATATTGAATGTTCCATAAAATACTCTATTTTATACTTTATTGTAAAGCGAAACAGTTTTAGCAGCATTTTCAAGTGATCAGGGGGGGTCAACATTTTCAAAACTACAGATTATACTTTCTTCTGTAAAATAGCCAGAAAGTGATCACTTATTTCCTCTTAATCTCTTACAATGTACTTGGGAGGAATATTTTCTTATCAATTACACTACACACCACATCAGCTTTATCAATTACACTACACACCACATCAGCTTTATCAATTACACTACACACCACATCAGCTTTATCAATTACACTACACACCACATCAGCTTTATCAATTACACTACACACCACATCAGCTTTATCAATTACACTACACACCACATCAGCTTTATCAATTACACTACACACCACATCAGCTTTATCAATTACACTACACACCACATCAGCTTTATCAATTACACTACACACCACATCAGCTTTATCAATTACACTACACACCATATCACCTTTATCAATACACCACACACCATATCACCTTTATGAATACACTACACACCATATCACCTTTATGAATACACTACACACCATATCACCTTTATCAATATACCACACACCATATCATCTTTATTAATTACAGTACACATCATATCACCTTTATGAATACACTACACACTATATCAGCTTTATCAATTACACTACACACCACATCAGCTTTATCAATACACTACACACCACATCAGCTTTATCAATTACACCACACACCATATCACCTTTATCAATACACCACACACCATATCAGCTTTATCAATTACACCACACACCATATCATCTTTATCAATTACACCATACACCATATCATCTTTAGGAATACACTACACACCACATCAGCTTTATCAATTACACCACACACCATATCATCTTTATCAATTACACTACACACCATATCACCTTTATCAATACACCACACACCATATCAGCTTTATCAATTACACCACACACCATATCATCTTTATCAATTACACCACACACCATATCACCTTTATCAATACACCACACACCATATCAGCTTTATCAATTACACCACACACCATATCATCTTTATCAATTACACCATACACCATATCATCTTTAGGAATACACTACACACCACATCAGCTTTATCAATTACACCACACACCACATCAGCTTTATCAATTACACTACACACCATATCACCTTTATCAATACACCACACACCATATCACCTTTATCAATAAACCACACACCATATCACCTTTATCAATATACCACACACCATATCATCTTTATTAATTACAGTACACATCATATCACCTTTATGAATACACTACACACTATATCATCTTTATTAATTACACCACACACAATATCATCTTTATCAATTACACCATACACCATATCATCTTTAGGAATACACTACACACCATATCACCTTTATCATTTACAAAACACACCATATCACCTTTATGTATACACTACACACCATATCATCTTTATTAATTACGCTACACACCATATCACCTTTATCAATACACTACACACCATATCATATTTATGAATACACTACACACCATATCACCTTTATCAATACACTACACACCATACCACCTTTATCAATTACACCACATACCATATCACCTTTATCAATACACTACACACCATATCGCCTTTATGAATACACTACACACCATATCATCTTTATGAATACACTACACACCATATCACCTTTATCAATACACTACACACCATATCATCTTTATGAACACACTACACACCATATCACCTGTATCAATTACACCACACACCATATCATGTTTATGAATTACACTACACATCATATCATCTTTATCAATACACTACATAACATATCATCTTTATCAATACACTACACACCATATCACCTTTATCAATACACTACACACCATACCACCTTTATCAATTACACCACACACCATATCATCTTTATTAATTACACTACACACCATATCATGTTTATGAATTACACTACACATCATATCATCTTTATCAATACACTACATAACATATCATCTTTATCAATACACTACACACCATATCATCTTTATGAATACACTACACACCATATCACCTTTATCAATTACACCGCACACCATATCACCTGTATCAATTACACCACACACCATATCATCTTTATGAATTACACTACACATCATATCATCTTTATGAATACACTACACACCATATCACCTTTATCAATTACACCACACACCATATCATCTTTATTAATTACACTACACACCATATCATCTTTATTAATTACACTACACATCATATCATCTTTATCAATACACTACATAACATATCATCTTTATCAATACACTACACACCATATCATCTTTATTAATTACACTACACATCATATCATCTTTATTAATTACACTACACATCATATCATCTTTATCAATACACTACACACCATATCATCTTTATCAGTTACACTACATAACATATCACCTTTATCAATACACCACACACCATATAATTTTTTATCATTTAACTAAACACCATATCATCTTCATCAATTACACTACACACCATATCATCTTCATCAAAACACAACACACCAAATCCTATTTATCAAAAACACTACATTTCAGCAAAGAATATCCATCGATGAATCATGTGTTTAAAACGTATTGTTAAAACTCTACATTATATCCATGGATTGTTGAAATTAAATAAAGAGATGAAGTAATTACAGAGCGGATGTCCCTGTAAGGAGCGTGGGTAGGAGGAGGTTCACAATGGACACATCTAGCACCGGACATCCAACTGAAGAGCCGCTTCCCGTGTAATGAGTTGAACATGTGCACTGATGTGTTACACGTAACCAGAGACTTGAGTAATCTTAGAATATTAAATCTAAAGTCTTTGAAATAGTTTATAATTCATCATCATATCGAATTACAATTAACATTGCAGAAACACTTTCAAATGCCTTCAGATGTGACCTATCTTTGTTTCGATGCTATCTATCTGAGAAAATGCAAGGAAGTTTTAGTATATAATACCAACAGTTATCATATATTTTGAAACAAGTATTTTATTAGTAGAACTAGTGGCATGTGAACTTAAAATCAGGAAAGAAGTGTAATTAAATGTCACTAATTTGTAGCGAACCCAACCGTCTCGTAACTTCATGGTGTTTTAATCTAATTAAGTGAGTAATTCAGACTTTTATACAATACAATTGTTTACCTTTAATAGTCGAACTTATTGTCTAAATAAGCTTCGACTTGCTAGTTTTATTCACCGATTATAAATTACTCTAGTATTAAATATACATTCACAAAAATGATAAGTTGGAAAGATATGTATATCCCCTTTGCTCTAAATTACAATTTAATTAGGTAACCTCTAAAGTGGCCGTCTATTTAAACACCACAATTGTAACTTTAGTCTTCGAAATATTTGTTTCCATATCGAAAGGTTTTCCTCGAATTTATGATCCAGGATGTACACATGATATGTGTATTTGAAAGCTGGAATTGTTGAAGTAGAAATCAACACCATGTTTGTGGTGCACTATAACATATAGTCCCTAAACCAGATTTTAAGCTTAAAATTTGATATGAAATATAAATAAAATGAAGCCTGAACATTATTAGTTTCAGAGCAGATTTACCAACATTTTCTAGACTTAAGAAGGCTCTTTTATTTATCCACTCTGGATGACGCACTGTGTATACCACTACAGACAATCTAATACCCAGTCATGCTGCACGACTGAAATGTACAAATGGAATATTTTGTCTAATTACAATGAATGCAGAATGTTTCTGACATTAATTATTTGGGTCTCGAAATGTGTATACAGCTTGGCATGCTAATAATATGTGTATGTGATTTCGTAGCATGGATTTTGGCGCTGTATAGCTATCCTCATTTTTCAGTTTGAGTCCTATGGTATCATTTTTATATCATATATTTCGGAAATATATATCCCGAAACGCCGAGTATGTTTACATTAAAGAACTTGTTATCCAGAAAACATTGCTTTTCGAATGTGTTCCTCTTCTAAATGCCATTGGAAGACTTGATGCTAGAGTGTGACGCGAAGGAACAATTATCCCCGGGCTCGTACACTATAGTGAGATTGCCGGGGAAATCAGAACACCATTCCAACACAGCAGATTAAGTCGTGAAGGAGAAAATCAATACACGTCATCAATAATACACGACACTTTTCATGGCTCTCACAGCCCAGCGCATACCGTGCATTGTAAGCCCAGATCGAGTTTCTGCTAACCTTTACTGAAACAGAACCGTTTCTGTATATTTCAGTCTATCGTTCAGATAATTATATCAGATTTTAGTGAAAGCCGGATTTCAAATGACCACAACAGGTCTTGAAATTCAGTAGAGATTTCAGAATATGCTATTTTATCGTTGTCCCTTTTAGAAACAAATATCATTTGCAATTGACTAGACGATAGTCTAATGTAGATTATTAATATGTATTTTACCAACATGTATTGAATAGACCAGAAACTTATATCTCATTTAAATGAAGGTATGTTTGAAACATATATTATTTCAAATCAATATTTATCCTAAACATAAAACATATATAGCTTCTAGATGATAAGAACGTGTTATGTCTTCCACAAACAAATAGTGTTTATAAAGGGACAAGGGGTTTATTGTATACACAGGAGCAGCATTATGTATATACACGTTAAATACATATACCACAATATCACAAATTGATAAAAAAAAATCCTTTTTAGAAAAAAACAACTCTATTATATCTTGAGAGCATATACAAGACTATTTGGATAGAAAGGAATCACAGTAAATAATAACGTTTGGGTAACTATACTAATGAATAGGGAAATATCCATCTGTATTTCTAATCGTGTTGACTTCATTAACAGGAAAATTGCGTTTGTATATTTTAGGACGGTGTTTTATGTCCATAAACGAGGTATATTATCATATGTTCTAAATCATCAAAATGGAAATTAACACTTATATGCAGGAAGGTAATTACTTTTCAGTAACAAGACAAAATAATCATGTTACACGATACCATAGTTCATACACTGGGCGAGTTGCTCTTTACCATCTAGCATGTCTACAGATCGCAGTAATCAGATCTAGGAAACAGGATAAATGTGTTTGCATATTACTAATACACGATGTTATAGTTCATAAATAAGTAAAATTAGCTTTTGGATTCGGCCACAAAATGGCCAACCCAGAAACAAGACAAATACCATCAGTATATGGCAAATATATTATATCATAGTTTGTAATCAGGTCTCTTGGTATGTTGGCGTAACCACGATTTCATTAGTTGGTTACAGCTGTATATTGGAAAAGAGGATATATATGTATACTAAATTTCATAACCAAATTACCTACGATCTGAAAGTGTAAACAAAAGGGATATCACATGTATATTTCAACTTTTAAGTTAAGCATTATATCATTTTTATATGCTGCAAAGGTACGGTTTAATGTTGTGATTTCATTATAAATAGATACATTTTCGAAAACTGGATATCATATTTCATAAACAAGTCAATTAACGCCTGTCAATTCTTGTCAGTCAGTACACAAAGCATGCTTTATTTCTATTGAAATATACAACAATGAAAACATCGATGACATGTGCCAATCAGAGCACGCCACCCAAGGGTGTTGTTTAATTGATATCGCTGTTGATGGCTGTCGACCCGTAACAATGTCATGTACATCACTGCATTCGCTTCGACTTGCTCAGGACGATCAATAAACTAACGCATTACCCCGTCTACCTGAATGCATGAAATAACCAGAACAAGAACATTGAACTTAGAAAGAACCTCGCATTTAAAAAAAGAATTCGTAGACTAAAGATAGTGTATATGTCAAGGGTCTAAGACGCACACTGGAACAAGACAATGTTGTGTCCAATGAAAATAGAAATATCGTGAAGATCCCTAGCACGAAGAGCGTGGAGAGTCAAGTCTTTTATAGATCAATAGCCTTGATTAATGTCCCTCTACTACTGTAACTCCTGGATGATGTATAGTTGTCCCCATACATTTATATAGTGAGTGTGACATACACTCGCGAGAACCTTTTGAGAAGAGTTTACTGGCATGACGAAATGGAACCTTACAATGGCAAGTGCCATGTAAAATTGCTACGTTGCCGCGAACTGCGAGTCTTGCATTAAGTCTAGATCTTGTTTTAGCAAATCTATATATCTTGCAAACATGCAAATAGTCGAAGCAGAAAATGTCATTGAAATAGTGAAATAGTAAAAGTCACATTTCAGTGCCAAGTGCCCGTATGTCAAGTACGTGCATTGGCGCCTTGCATTAAGTCTAGATATCTCTTTTGGCAAGTCTATGTTTCTTGCAAGTCCATAGAATAAAAAGAGACAAAACAGAACATTATCAGCGTTCATTGATATAGAAAAAAATAAATCCCTATACCATACCAATCAAGCCATGGGGCTCTGTAGGGTCGACCCGCAACGTGATTGAGTATTAACATTCAGGAGCTTCCATACAGTCTTGATTCCTCGCTTTCATGGAATTGCACATGAAATTGCATGTACAGAAAATAATAAAAATAATTTGTAAAAATAAAAGAATTGTTTTCAGTGAAACAGACAAAATTGAGCTCAAATGAAATTGAAAAGGGAACAAAATATGTTTTGCTGTCATCTAAATAAGAACGAAACAATTTGTAAAAATATAACGCATGTACATTGAACTTTCAAACTAGATTCTGGACATAAACATACACTCGTTTGTCGCCTATATTGTGTGTGACCTCACTGACCAATGTTGTTCTACAGCACGAAGCGTAACTCGGATAATGAGTATAAACAGAGAACTATTTTCTCGTTGTTGGATATCTGATTGTTTCACAGTCAAACAGTACTGCTTGGTCTTTGATAGACCCACGAGGTCCGACTAAATGCATTGGTATGGTCTGACAGGTCTAGTTATCTGAATACAGGATGAACTGCAACCTAGAAAATAACAAAACAAAATAGTAACTCGTTTTGGATATCGAAACCAGAAATATTCACAGGATCATTACAGTATGACTAAACAACCGGTATGAATCCATGAAGTCTGACTGATCGCATGTATTGGGTGTGACCTCTGACTTTAAGTTACCAAAATGCACATTTACGTGCAACGCAGATAATGAAAATAAGGAAATATTTTTTTTTTAAAACTCACAGACCGTGAGAGATCCATGGAGTCTGACCCCTCGCCTAAACTGTACGTGACCTCATATGTCGAGTTACCTGAAAACACAATGCTACTCAGATAATGAAAATAAGAAACAAGTAAATGTTTTTCATTCGTTGAAAATACAATATTTCACCGACAGACCGTGTGAGATCACAGGTTGGTCTGATATACATATGTAGGTCTATGAGGTCTGACTGCTTATGTCACGTGACCTCGGAGGTCCCATTATCGGCATGCATACATGTATATATGTGCTACTCAGGTAATGAAAATAAGATAGCTTATTCTTTCCCGTCATGTTATATATTTTTTCAGAATTGTGACAGCGACAGATTTCAGCTGGGTCTGTTATATATCGATCTACGAGTTCTGACTGCGTGTTTGGCATGACCTCAGAGGTCGAGTTATCTGATACACAGTTAGCCGCTACTCAGACAATGAAAGTAAGAAACTAGTAACTATTTTCCCGGTATACATATTTCACAGCCTTATATTATGAGAGTGAGATATCACAGTCAGCTGGGTATGGTAGAAACCCATGAGGTCTGACTGCTCGCAAGTATTGTGCGTGACCTGGTGAGACTTGGCTCGATGTTACGGAACACGCAACACGGAAATAGTCAATATACGTGCTGAGTTTCACCTTCAGCAGCCCAACACGCTCCTTCCTCCTTCTTCTTCTTTCAGGCTGGGACTGAAATAACTTATGAAATATGAAAACTGTCAAATCAACATCCCGTCTGATGTAACAATTCATTTTTCAAGTTAAAGGTTCATCCATTGTGTTGTTGAGGGGCAAATATGACAAACGTTAAAATGGTCTTATTTTATCGAGAAGTACCAACTGTTACCAACCACTATTTTGATGATCCTCGACTTAGTATATTGACGACATGAAAGTTAAAAGTATCGATTTCTGATCGAAAACCGGAAAATACACCGCGTGTGGCGCGTAATTTTGGAATCTTATTTAAACCAGACAAAATAACAAATTTGGGTTGATAATGTACAATAGGTCATATGACTACTGTGTATGTAAATAGGACGTGCTCTTTCGGTTTCAGCACATGCATAATGATGTTACTCGATTTTAATTGGAAACTAGTAATTATGATCCATTTGGCGATTAGGGATGAATAAGCAAGCTGAGTGAATTTGTTTGTATTGTAAACAGCACATATGGTGTGTTGGGACGTAGTAAAGACAAATCAAATTTTATTAAACACAATGGATGCACCTTTAAGTACTTGCGGAAATATGTACGTGTCAATTTCATGAGAATGTACTTTCAGTCAGTTCTTAACATACACAGAATCATAATCGCGAAATTACTTATATGAACCTTCAATACATTACACGACACTAACGTTTCTTCCCTGAATAATATAAAAGTCAAAGTAGATTTCTTACCTTTATAAAGGGAACTGACATAAAAAAAGATCTTAAGATTTCTCTTCTTTTCTGATTGAGCATCGATAGTTGCAATGGATTTGATTTAATAAACGGATTAAACGATAAGCTAGAATATTTTTAATTTTTAATTTTATCATACTTTGTTCACTATAGCATAATGTCGACCTATGAACTTAAGTATCCAATGGCGACTGATACGCTTAAAACATACATCGTATTCATAGCACATATAATTAGCACAACGTATTCATAACACACAAATACGCGTAGCGTATTCATAACATACAAATACGCAAAGCGGATTCATATCATGTACAGACATAATTCATGCCAAGCCATAACTCCCCGCATGTGCTTCGCGTGCTTAAAGCAATAAACAACTTTATTTGTATTTCACTCACAGACCGCAATCACAGCTTACACAGACCACATAAACAATGGCCAACACGTGGCTTGTATATGCAGGTATATCTTGCTTGCGATCATACATTCCATAGGAAGGAATTAAGACAAACGTGTGATAAAAATCAAAAGTTTCTCGTGTAATCTTAAGAAAATAATTTTAAGCTTTCAGGAATTTTAAAGCTGATTTTGCATGATAAATGAATATTGTAATAATATTTTGAAGGACGTTTGGATTTTACTGATAATAATTGTGTATACATTGTATATTGTTCATCGCAGTTTCCATACATTGTTGTTGTGTGACTTGTGATATCAATCTAGGTGTAGTATGAATAGTTTTTAATAAAGCTACAACAATACTAGATATACATCATGTACCATTAAACGAAGCCATGCAAGATCCTATTGCTCGTGTGCACGATCGTGCTACTTACATTGTATTTATAAAATGAACGCTATATACATGTACCGCATTGAGGGTAATTGGAATGTCATAAAGAGTCTAGTAACATTAAGCCATTATTATATAATTATGACCCAAGAACATTTCAACGAATGATATAGTCACATAAAATTTATTAAAATAAAAGTCTAATAAAAACGATTAAAGCAATGAAGCGAGTAACATATCAACACATAGCTGACAATTCTGAGATCAAAACGGCTTAGTGTACGCTTTCTATAGACGTGTTAGCTGTGAATTGCTTTGTCATTTTTAATGGTAAGGCTCTGGGTAACAGATTAAAACTTCAACAACCACAAGAAGGACATTTCTTAATTCTTGAGGAAATTACAAAACCAGCCTAAAATCTGTTTGTAAGTTCAAAGGGAAACACGAAACTATGTTAAGTCTAATCATTGTGGACACGCAGGTGAGAAAATCAAACCACATTCCGTCAGGTAATTATGTGTTCTAATTACTGCCTGTAAACAGGAGCTAAAACACGGAATATGGCGATAATATCGACACGAAAAATGTGCTCATGCATGTATTTTATTAAGGGTCACGCCCAATTTTTACAGGAATACATAATGTAATATGACGTTCAAGGGTCTATAGTCTGAATAATATAGAGGATATAAAGAACGTGCTAAACCAATAAAACTGAAACGTGTCCAAAACGGTTACACCCCAATTTGCCTACATCCCATTCTGCCAAGAATAATGTAGGCAGAATGAGAAATGATATTTTACCTATAAAAATAATGGAACCCATTTACCAGTTGCTAATGGGGTTTGCTGCTCTTATACACAAACAAATTTATGATATTGCATCTGTAAAGTAAAATATTATGAGAATAATTGCATTCCATAGTTTATTATTCCCACCTTTAAACCAAAGCAATACATTTTCGTCATTGCCGATCATCCTGTCAGAGCAGGGTTTACACACGTTACTAAGGCTTTCTCTTTCTATACAAAAACAGTGTTGCAGATGATCACATCAGAATAGTAGAGAGTATTAGAGACTAGTTCGTCTCCTGTCAATTTAGAGAACTTGTACAAGTTGTTTATATGACTTTACTATGTTGTTAAAACCTTCTGCTGGAGATAGACAAGACAAACCGTGGCAGGATGGATTGGGGTTCTCTGCCCAAGACACGTTAAAAGTATATGTACATGCATACTTTGTAAAACTGTGTATGTACTTTTAAACTTAAATGGTATGGTTGTAACCCCCACGCTTGTTAGTACAATCTTTAAGAATACAGAAAATACAGATACCCTAATTCGGTTGGGTTCATTTCTGTAGAGGTAGCATGGTCAGCACACGGACCTTACTCATTGACCACTGGACTGTAACATGTTGTGGGCAGATTAGGACTGTAGGCAAGTTTGGACTGTAGGCAGATTGGGACTGTAGGTAGATTGAGACTTTTGGTAGATTGGGTCTGTAGGTAGATTTGGTCTGTAGGTAGATTTGGTCTGTAGGTAGATTTGGTCTGTAGGCAGAATGGGACTGTAGGCAGATTGGGACTGTAGGTAGATTGGGACTGCAGGTAGATTGGGTCTGTAGGTAGATCAGGTCTGTAGGCAGAAAGGGACTGTAGGCAGATTGGGACTGTAGGCCGAATGTGACTGTAGGCAGATTGGGACTGTAGGTAGATTGGGACTGTAGGTAGATTGGGTCTGTAGGTAGATTGAGTCTGTAGGCAGAATGGGACTATAGGCAGATTGGGACTGTAGGTAGATTGGGACTGTAGGTAGATTGAGTTTGTAGGTAGATTGGGTCTGTAGGCAGAATGGGACTGTAGGCAGATTGGGACTGTAGGCCGAATGGGACTGTAGGCAGATTCTGACTGTAGGCAGTATGGGCAAACACATCAAAAGTATTTACATTTACATCACGACTCTTGGAACATTTTATCGAAAAATAATACAATATCAACACACTTTTGAACCATTCTAAACAAGTTTCAGAATTGTTTACATCATAGGAGACATCACACATATTTTACTATTAAGATGATTCTCTAAAGGAGTATTGTTGTGATACAAATAAGACCAAAACCATACTGACATTTGTCTGAAGTATTCCAATTCACAAAAGAGAAATTTACATATACAGTCACATATACTTCACTCTAAGTAACGTTTTATGCTAATGAGTGTTTCTAAGCGTACCAACCATTCCTATGGAACTTTTTCAAAAGGTATTTTCAATATTTTGAACATATAGTTGACATGTCGTAGTCTGATAAACCAGAATAGGAATGACAGAGATTTCCCCATCGACAGGTTAGTTGCCTTTTCGTTGGTTTTACATTCAAGTTTGCATTTGAGTTGTTATTAAATGTTCATTTGTCATTATATCATTATATATAATTATCATGTCATTCAATATTTACTCTTCGATGTTTAAACTTCATAAAATATTTTAAATGTCGAGACGCTTTAAAAGCTTGAAAATAATCTTTATTTTAATGAGGAAAGGGAGGTAATCGCGTTTAAGTTTTTGGCAAAGTCTGACACAGCAAATATAGTTTTGTTACCATTCGAAATAATAACATTATTTGAAAGATCGATAACGAATTGAACACATATCGAGGGTATCTGAACATGTTTAAATAAAATGTATTATATAATAAAACAATATTTAGTTCATTGAAATTCAAGAAATTTCCTCTTTATCTATCTACATATGTAACTTTTTGAATAAATGTAATCAAAAACTACGAACGCAAAATGCAAATTAGAATTTCAAATATACTTTGGCAAATCTAATCCAACTCTTGTCCAGTGTTTGTTGTATATGGTAAACTTCTGTATTATATGATGATATTCTATTTTCAATACTCAAACCTGAGATCTAGAGTTTTGAAGAATGCTATATATATATACTTTATATATAAGTACTTTATATTTGTTTTGAGGCATTATTCGTTGTATAAGCGATGTCAAGACCTAAGGACAATCACTAAATATGAAAATGTTCAATGAAATGATACATGTATTTATCCCCAAAACATATTGTTACTGATTATACACATAAACGAGATGTCAGTTGAACCAATCTATAACTTACATGTTAATTGATTTTATCAGCCTAAACCATTCAATATAATGATTGATATTAATACATGCATGATAGGTGATAGGTCTTTGAATGACATTTAGAAGTGGCATACCTAAGAACAGGAACATTTTCTTGATCGTGTATTTTCAAATTAAATAAGTTGTAATCCAGAAAATATTTCTGTTAGGTACTAGGTTAATTGTTATTTTTTTTATAACTTTTATTCAAAACGCCACTATGTCTATATATAGAGGATACTAAACGACCTTCCATTTAATACCATTTTTATTTAACGAGTTAATGACGAGTTAACCAAATCATTCACGAGTTTAATAAAAGTGGTATTAGTTTGAAGAGATTTTAGTATTCTGTTAATTATACTTGCCCAAATAAATCAAGCGAAATTGCCGACAGTTTGCTGAAAAAAGGATTTCCGCAAATCATGAACCTTGTGATGACGGTACGACCATTGTGACGTCACAGCCGCACATTATTTTGACGTCATACTTGTAGCGGTATAACACTACATGTAGTTTATTATTGTCGCATGAATATTACACTACAGTATCTTGCACGGGCGAATAATGATAAGGACATATCATATACAATGGACTTCTATGAACAGATATCAAGTGTTGCAGGACCACATTATCAATTTAAAGGGATGTCGGTTTAGAAAAATATCGGTGCAGACATATGTTGGTTTATTATATATATATAGATGTCGATTTAGATATTTGCCTGTTTAGATTGTTGTCCGTTTATAGAGTTGTCGGTTTAGATAGTTGTCGGATAAGATGATGAACAAACCTCTGGGGCCAGACATTGGTGTTGCAGTCCACATGGAATAACAGCTATTCACATATCAACGTTGTGAGATTACGTTTAGTAATAGAAGACTGCAAGCATACCGGGGCCATGCTCATTTTATCCCGACAGGGGTAAGTCTTAACAATTTTACGTGGGAAGGAAAGACTTGAGCAACCTCTGTGGGGATCCGGGAAAGAATTGAAAATATACTATGAATCGTAAATAGACACGTCACAGTAAGAAGAATGTTCATCTTTAAAAACATTATATCAAAAATTATTATAACACAGAGACCTAATTGAAAAGAAGCTGAAATAACGTATTCCAAATGTCAGTTTATGGTCTAGAAACAGATGGAACCTCTACGCGCGATATGTCCACAATAATGAATTTTTAAAAATACAAACATCAATGACAAATGACTCAATTTAAAAACTCGCTTTATATGTATACGTGTACTTATTAACATCCTCAGCCAGTTTCAATCCTACGGTACTTACTCCTTTTTACGAATGTTTCATGGCTTTGTGGAGTAAGATACCATTCCGGGGGAAAAACATGAAATTAGTTGATTGAAATAAGAGAGTATACCATGTGCTAATTTCATAACTTACATATCTTGCAATATAGGCTCAATAACACTGTATACTCAGTCCACATAACATGTTTTCATTCGACAGGTGCGTGAAACATCAATCAATTAGAAATGTCAATTTCAGTGTGCATGACATCACCTGCCACAGGTGATCCATCAGTAGTCAGGTAACGATCGATTGGTAGTAATCCTTTGATCTGCGATCATATCTATTTCGTCATTCTGACCGCCTGTATATATCTATACACGACCTATATGTCAGTATTGTGATGGACGAATGTAGGGTATGTGTGTGGACGTGTGTTTGTAGCAAGGGTGTAGCTGTATTCTCCAGAATCTCATAAGGTGACAGAATACGCATACATTTGGACAACGCTTAATGAGTTCTACATTTTTACATCTTTCATAAAGTATCGACAAAAGAACAAACGTTTATGTTTCAACTATCCAGAAGTAAATCATAATTACTAGAGTAAACTTGATTTTCTTTGCTTATAGAATTGTGTTCACATGCATATGCCTGTTCCTGAAGTACATATATATAATAAGTATTACTAAACATAAATATACTGCACCTTTGATGTCTAGAAAAGGTCATACGACACCCCTTGTATATATACATGCATGCATGCGCAGCCATGAACATAACAAGCAAAATATATAAATGGAGAAATATATCTTCGCATAAAGTTTTAAATAAACTATTTCAAAATCTCTTAAATTTGCAGTCAATATAGGCTTTTCATTATCTTTCCTTTATTAGAAATTACGATGTGCAAGTTAGACGAGGACTGTAGGAATACTGTTTTGTAGATTTATGTACGTAGTATACAGCTACATCACTGATAAGTCTGTGTCTATCAGAGCTCTGGTGGGTTTAAAGCGAGAGTAGGACAAGGTAATGTTTGTGGACAAGAAATTGGAAGGAAAACTTCGCCTTCACATTCACATGCTTTATTGATGTATAATCTGCTTGAAACATTATAGGTTAGGACATTATCCTGACTTACAGACTTGGTTATAATATGTGTATCTTAAGTTTACTCGACATGATAACCGATTGAAACGCAAGTATAGAACATCCAATTTTAATGCCATCAAATCTTTTAATAAAAGATGTTTTTTAAATAATAAAAATAAAACTTAAATATTTTTCAGAGAGTAAGTGTAAGCCTACACGAGAGAGGAGAGCATCTATATCACACAGGCAGGAACGGTAACTCTAGAGCTGCATATTGCACCATGGGATTACTGCATTATTGTACGATAGTTTAGGATGATAGTATTGCGATATTGTTGCAGTATGTATTCCTAATATCACCAATACACTATGCGATTTAGTCTAACACTTAGACTCGGAAAAAATATTGAAATAAAACTTTGAAAAGGAGCCTCTGACAATCCCATTACTCGTAATTTCCTTTTCAATCTTCAATAAAATGTTGATATTTTCAAAATAAATATTTGTTTTCAGAATCTGAAAGTAAGGTTTATATGTAATTAATGCCATGACTTGTTATACCGCAGTAAAGCGCCGATGATACCTTCACTTATATTATCATTTTGTTTCTATTTGAATGAATGTGCATTCTTCTTTGTCACATTCATATCTAAAACCACCAAAATGTATCCCCAGATGTTTATTTCAACTAGATTGGGTTATAATCAGATAATAATAACATTTATATATATAAAAGAGTGTCCCTTCGAATTTCTTTTCCATAAAGTACCCCGATAGTACCCTCCCTTTAAGAACGCCATCCTGATAATTCTAGTCAGATTTTGAAGACCAATTTACCGTGATAGACGTGGCAGCGACATGACATTCAGATGAAGGATTAGCTCAAATACTTTATTTTGAAATCGCCATGCAGGTGGTCATCCGCTGCTTGAGTAGTGATATTAAAATCCTGCCGCGAAAAGTAGTTCCAATTAGTAGAGGTCAGCATGTCCTGTTATAGATTTGACATTAAGTATGACATCACGTGACATTTGACTGGACAACTGTGCTCTTATAATGGGTGCATTCTGTAAATATATTTGCACTGGTTCCCTATATCATGCGGCGCAAACTATAGTATCAAAGTTTCACTGCATCATTCACAGCACTATATCAAATCACTTCGTGAAATATTTAATGTAATTATAGATGGATATGTAAACTATTATACAATCGTACGATATTAGTAGTAATATGATAAAGTAGATAGGTGTTCAGTAAGTTACTGCGCACCAGATTGTTACATGAGCAGGGGCAATTGGTACGGTATGCTAAACGGTATTATTGTGTATATTAAGTGTTTGGTTTTATCCGAAATGCATTTGATGCATCACTAAAAGAACATTAGAACTTCTTCTCACTATGGTAATTTGTTTGCACTATGTTTTGTGGTAATTTACTCTGTAAGGTACACTAAAATGTTTGATGCTCAGTAACCAGACAAGATCGGAAATTACAATTGTAAAAACATAGAAATCATTTACAATACAAACACCTTAAATATATTACGTAGAGAAATATAAATAATCGAGTTAGTAGATGATACAGTTTTTTTGTTATTTCTTCTATAAAACATTTTCCACTATTCGTTTCCCTGACGATGGGACACTACATTGTGTATAAGAAATGTACGTGTATGTTAAAATAACTTGATCACCTATAGCAAAACGTTTTGTATGTTGCATACAATTTTAAAAATGAGCCATATCATCAGCGTGCAGTCATATTTATAAAAATTAAATAAATACAACAACGAGCAAAAACAAACGCCATTGCAGCTGGAAATACATGACATGACGTCATAAGTTATGATGTCTGAAACAGTGATACAGAAATATATCACGCCATCAATTGAATAATTTACAAGAGCCATGCAGTGCCAGGACCATCATGCACCTGGGCAACGGAAGTCTCACCCGCATGATGTATGCGCGCGCACATCGCAGCGCGAGTACGCATAATGAGCGACGCACGTGGTGCCGACGGCAACGAGTGGTTAATAATGCCCTATTATCGAGTCCAGCTCAGAAACAAATGTTTGTCGTTAACGAGGGCAGTGTTTACCCCAATAGATATATTTGTTGTGTGGAACCACCTGCGTAAACACAGGGACTATAAGTGACTGAGAGAGGTATGCCGCCCGACTTGTTCAAAGGAGGAAGGTACCATGTCGGCCGTGTAACCGGGGTCGGCTGCTGGCCAACTGGTGGGGAATGATGGGAATGGTATCTTGCTGTTGCAACTGTCACAAGTCAGTCACATAAACAACAGACAAGAACAACACAGCAGTCATTAGTTGTAACGAACAAAACGACAGACATTAACCATCACAAACATCGTTATAGTCACTAGATGAGGTCAGTGACAAACATGACAAAAAAACACTGCAAACAGCGAAGAAACATACGATAACAAAGAACGCAAAAGTCAAAGGTCCTCACAAAGAACACAACTTGAGTCATTAACGAAATAGTTCCCAGTACTGCTCAGGGACTCTATATATCTAAATAAACAATCCATATACTGCTGTATAGTCATGAAGTACACTAAGGAAGTAGATGGATGTGATATACGTCTTTGAGTACACAATAGTCAATGGTCGTAACCACTGCAGTCACTATATTAGTCATGAAGTACACAATAGTCAACGGTCGTAACCACTGCAGTCACTATATTAGTCATGAAGTACACAATAGTCAACGGTCGTAACCACTGCAGTCACTATATTAGTCATGAAGTACACAATAGTCAACGGTCGTAACCACTGCAGTCACTATATTAGTCATGAAGTACACACTAGTCAACGGTCGTAACCACTGCAGTCACTATATTAGTCATGAAGTACACAATAGTCAATGGTCGTAACCACTGCAGTCACTATATTAGTCATGAAGTACACAATAGTCAACGGTCGTCATTGACATATCTGCAGTCACTAGTAGTCATGAAGTACACAATAGTCAATGGTCGTAACAAAGTCCACTGCAGTCACTATAGTAGTCATGAAGTACACAATAGTCAATGGTCGTCACAAAGTCCACTGCAGTCACTATAGTAGTCATGAAGTACACAATAGTCAATGGTCGTCACAAAGTCCACTGCAGTCACTATAGTAGTCGTGAAGTACACAATAGTCAATGGTCGTCACAAAGACCACTGCAGTCACTATAGTAGTCATGAAGTACACAATAGTCAATGGTCGTCACAAAGTCCACTGCAGTCACTATAGTAGTCATGAAGTACACAATAGTCAATGGTCGTCACAAAGTCCACTGCAGTCACTATAGTAGTCATGAAGTACACAATAGTCAATGGTCGTCACAAAGTCCACTGCAGTCACTATAGTAGTCATGAAGTACACAATAGTCAATGGTCGTCACAAAGTCCATTGCAGTCACTATAGTAGTCGTGAAGTACACAATAGTCAATGGTCGTCACAAAGTCCACTGCAGTCACTATAGTAGTCGTGAAGTACACAATAGTCAATGGTCGTCACAAAGACCACTGCAGTCACTATAGTAGTCATGAAGTACACACTAGTCAATGGTCGTCACAAAGTCCACTGCAGTCACTATAGTAGTCGTGAAGTACACAATGGTCAATGGTCGTCACAAAGTCCACTGCAGTCACTATAGTAGTCGTGAAGTACACAATGGTCAATGGTCGTCACAAAGTCCACTGCAGTCACTATATTAGTCATGAAGTACACACTAGTCAATGGTCGTCACAAAGTCCACTGCAGTCACTATATTAGTCATGAAGTACACAATAGTCAATGGTCGTCACAAAGTCCACTGCAGTCACTATATTAGTCGTGAAGTACACAATAGTCAATGGTCGTCACAAAGTCCACTGCAGTCACTATATTAGTCATGAAGTACACAATAGTCAATGGTCGTCACAAAGTCCACTGCAGTCACTATATTAGTCATGAAGTACACAATAGTCAATGGTCGTCACAAAGTCCACTGCAGTCACTATAGTAGTCGTGAAGTACAAAATGGTCAATGGTCGTCACAAAGTCCACTGCAGTCACTATAGTAGTCGTGAAGTACACAATGGTCAATGGTCGTCACAAAGTCCACTGCAGTCACTATATTAGTCATGAAGTACACAATAGTCAATGGTCGTCACAAAGTCCACTGCAGTCACTATATTAGTCATGAAGTACACAATAGTCAATGGTCGTCACAAAGTCCACTGCAGTCACTATAGTAGTCGTGAAGTACACAATGGTCAATGGTCGTCACAAAGACCACTGCAGTCACTATAGTAGTCACGAAGTACACAATAGTCAATGGTCGTCACAAAGTCCACTGCAGTCACTATAGTAGTCACGAAGTACACACTAGTCAATGGTCGTAACCACTGCAGTCACTATATTAGTCATGAAGTACACAATAGTCAATGGTCGTCACAAAGTCCACTGCAGTCACTATATTAGTCGTGAAGTACACAATAGTCAATGGTCGTCACAAAGTCCACTGCAGTCACTATATTAGTCATGAAGTACACAATAGTCAATGGTCGTCACAAAGTCCACTGCAGTCACTATATTAGTCATGAAGTACACAATAGTCAATGGTCGTCACAAAGTCCACTGCAGTCACTATAGTAGTCATGAAGTACACAATAGTCAATGGTCGTCACAAAGTCCACTGCAGTCACTATATTAGTCGTGAAGTACACAATAGTCAATGGTCGTCACAAAGTCCACTGCAGTCACTATATTAGTCATGAAGTACACAATAGTCAATGGTCGTCACAAAGTCCACTGCAGTCACTATATTAGTCATGAAGTACACAATAGTCAATGGTCGTCACAAAGTCCACGGCAGTCACTATATTAGTCATGAAGTACACAATAGTCAATGGTCGTCACAAAGTCCACGGCAGTCACTATATTAGTCATGAAGTACACAATAGTCAATTGTCACGAAGATCACTGCAGTCACTTGTCGTCATGAAGTACACTTTAGTCGTATAGAAGAACGTCTAGCCATCCTGACCAATACAGCAGTAACTAGTCGTCAGGAAGAGCACATAATCAGCCACTGGTAGAGATATCAGTCACAAACGACACTCGCGTTCAGATATACATTCCATTTGGCGACACTGTGGCGACCAACTCGCTTTGATTACGTAAATGGCCAATTGCATGGCAAAGTTTTTATTCGGTTTGATATGTTCAGCCGGTCATGTTTGAATAGGTCATGGTATTATGCAGTGTAGCAAACATTTATTACCTACAGATGTGTGCGGAATATCTATAACATGTCTTTGTATGACATTACGGTAATTGTACTGAAACAAATGACACTTGTCTTTCTGCTCCATTACTGAAGCAAATAGTCCTTGTTTTGTATATTAACGGCGTTTTCACTGAAGCTAAACTATATTTTATATGTATGTCAGTACTACAATATACACTGAAGCTAAACTATATTTTATATGTATGTCAGTACTACAATATACACTGAAACTAAACTATATTTTATCTGTATGTCAGTACTACAATATACTCTGAAGCTAAACTATATTTTATCTTTATGTCAGTACTACAATATACACTGAAGCTAAACTATATTTTATCTGTATGTCAGTACTACAATATACTCTGAAGCTAAACTATATTTTATCTGTATGTCAGTACTACAATATACACTGAAGCTTAACTATATTTTATCTGTATGTCAGTACTACAATATACACTGAAGCTAAACTATATTTTATCTGTATGTAAGTACTACAATATACTCTGAAGCTAAACTATATTTTATCTGTATGTCAGTACTACAATATACTCTGAAGCTAAACTATATTTTATCTGTATGTCAGTACTACAATATACACTGAAGCTAAACTATATTTTATCTGTATGTCAGTACTACAATATACACTGAAGCTAAACTATATTTTATCTGTATGTCAGTACTACAATATACACTGAAGCTAAAATATATTTTATCTGTATGTCAGTACTACAATATACACTGAAGCTAAACTATATTTTATCTGTATGTCAGTACTACAATATACACTGAAGCTAAACTATATTTTATCTGTATGTCAGTATTACAATATACACTGAAGCTAAACATCTGTGAGTGGCATCCTAGAAATTGTATGATGATGAATGAAGACAATATTCAGGGACATACAACTTCTTTATTCTGCTAAGCGGCGTTTCGACATATGTTCTAAAGTCGGAGTGATGCTCTTGACAATGACATTAGAATCTATGTCGAAACGTCGCCTTTTCAGAATAAAGAAGTTGTATATCCATAACAGTATCTTCATTCTTCACTAAACCAAAATAAGTTATATTTGTATGAGGACGCGTGGTTTACACTTAAACTAATACAGAAACTACATTTACCAGTTTGAATACAAAAACGTATTGAGTGAAATAACATTTTGCATTAATATTATTCATTGAAAATAACTGCAATACAATGGGTTTATTTTACTTTATTAAGCTTAACTTTTGCCGCAGTGGTTAGTGTTCGACTTCGGGTGTAAACCACGAGAAGTAAGCTCACTGAAGTTCAGCAAGGCCTGGGTGCAGTATCATACTATAGACAAGACGTGCTATACAGTTTCGTCCATGTTACACACTTGACAAGCACCTACAATAGATAGTTTGTGAGTTTACAGTAAGTGATAACTTCTACTAAGAATAGTTTTTGTGTGTAAGGATTGGTCTCATTTTGATGACAGCGGTCAGTGTAATGGTAACAAGCTGCGCACTGCACTTAATACTGCAGCCTATGTGTCTGTATCTCTTGAATGTCCTTACCTCAGTAGAGCTAGTAAATTACGCTGTGACACCCTCCCCCTTTCTCTTCCCACAGAGTTCACTCCCTTCAGATGTCTATCTCTTTAAATAAAGGGAGGTAGTTTTCTCGCACAAGTAAAGTCACTATTGAACAGTGATTACGTAAATGTTAAAAAAGTAATATTATTGAAGATGAGATCCACTTGCTCACTGTCTGTCAGTTTTATTAGATTTGAAGTATAGGTTTTGGACATATGTATCTTCAGCTGATCCTTCCTTTCTACATCTCAGTCGAGCTGACCAGAATGTATACCTATTGTGTAGTGGGAAGCTATGTAACCCTCTGGCTGTCCTTATATATATACCAGGTATAATAGGTGCTTGTGCCTGCCTTAACTTATAAACATATCTAGACTATCCTTTTACCCAATGTATTATACCTACTTTTTATATTTCATATCCTAACATGAACAAACTTTCTTGCTTGCTTTCTTTTTTAAGTGTAATGTTTTATATTTTGTTCAAAGTTTAATAATGTTTGTATTACATGTAACAATGTCTAGCACTTAGACTCTGAACAAATTTATTTGAAAACAATATTGAAAAGGAGCCTTCTTTCTTGAAATTCCATTTCTTACAGTCTCCTTTTCAATATTTAATAAGATGGTGATATTTTCGGAATAAATACTGTATTCGGAGTCTGAGTGTAAGACTAGGAAAATGCCAATATTCCCATTCACTAGACTAGAATTTAGTCTATGGAATTTTTATAATTACTGTGCCTTCATTCTGTTGTGAAAACTCATTGGCAATCATTCAATATACTGATTTCGATATACGCATGTACTACAGAAACAATTCTTGAAGTGATTACGTTATTTTAATTCCAGATTCCAACTTGGAATATCAAATATAGATCTAATGATATAGCGAAACATTCATATAGTATAGTATTACATAGTATTCGATACATAGCTTCATCTAGAAAGTTATTCATTAGTCAACTAACATTCACAAGTGACGCATGATTCATCCCTCCAAAGATAAATAGTCAATCTCTTTATGAATTAAAAACTCTGATGCTATTCAGGTTCCTACTTGTCGTACAGAACTATACAACAGATCAGTCCTATGACAATATAAAGGAACCCGAATCGTACACAATGTTTAGAAATACATTAAATGACAACAAATCAACGTTCACGAAATTGTTCAAAATGATGGATTTCGAAACGACCAAATACTAAAATGTATCCGATTGGGATGTAGCAAACTAAATGGTCATAAATTCGAAAGATTTATTGATGATGATTCACGATGTTCCTGTGGTCATGCGTATGAAGATGCACATCATAATCTATTCATATGTCCAAATTATACAAATATCCGCCATGTAAGCTTCGTTTATGTTAATGGTTACGACCTGAATACTGTAATAATTGGTAACAAGACTCTGTCCAATCATGTTAAAGGCGCTGCAGCACGTTTTTGCATATTTTATATTCTCAAATTTGCTATATCTTATTACAGTTTTTACAATATATTGTTATGTTGGACGAAAAAACACATCATTACACAACCCGATAAGCCGTATCCATAGAAAACAGTTATCCATATTGAAAGAAAATGGTGCGACGTATGACGCGACAGTGGTTTGGAACTCTTCAGTGTGAGAGTTAAATTTGTTGGTCTCATGCGAATTAGAGATTTCAGACAGCAATATGGTTGACCATTCTATCATAGTATCATATTCGGTGGAAATGGACTTGCATGGCATAACCGAACAATGTACATTCGTTTTAGAACTCTTTTCTATTGACACGGGAGGGTTATTCAGTCATTGGTAACACCTTTTCGAGAGCTCACTTTATTGAAGAAGTAAGAAAAACGTGCTATTAATACACAAATAATCCAGTCTGTTTATAGGTTTATTTCTCTTAGCAAAAGCTAATAAAATATCTTTAAAAATGATGTTGAGTTTGTCTCCATCAAAGTACATTTTGATGATATTTATGATTAATTATACTGTTTTATTGTTCTTTTGGGGAGAGACATTTATATAGGGGAAACCCTGTTTGTTGCGCTCCCCGTATCTGATAGCCAAAAATTTAGTCTATGGAATGTTTTAATTACTGTACTTTCATCCTTATGATTTTATATTTTTCAATACTACCAGTTCTTATCTAGACTTGCTGAATAATACTACCAGTTCTTATCTAGACTTGCTGAATAAGGATTTAGACTGTATTAAAGTATTAAAGGCTCTTATTTTTACACAGCCATGAAGCACAACTACGTATCTGAGTACATGAATAAATACTGTTTGAACCGCATTCACAACAATTGAAGCATTTGTATACTTTACAAAGACCTGAAAAGATATCCAATGCTATTGATTTGAAACATAATCGCATTTTGAAATTTGACAGATTTTTCTTAAATAAAAAGTTAAAGAATCAATAATAGAAAAGAAAAGGAATTAATGTACCCCCTAAACCGGTGCCCCCAGCGCAGACATGTACCCGGTTCTCAAGGGAGGGAAACAGTGGTGGCCGGGGCAAGCTGTCGACCAAATGTGTTCTTAGTGAAGAACAATGCGCCATATGACGAAAATTACTAAAGTAAATTAATATTTTATAGTCGACTGGTGTTATCATGAACAATAGCTTATCGTCAACAAGCTGATCATGAGGTGTTCGAGTTGATTATATCCACATCTGGACATGGGGATACCGGGAAGTGAAGCCGCTGGGGTGAAGCACCTCCCCCACCCCACCTGACCCCGGCCTGCTGGCACCAACCCTAACGCGTCAACCATTCCTCTTGACAGGTGTAACCTTTGTCCTGACATCGCTGTCATCCCACACGTGCTTCTGTGGACCAAAACAGTCCGTCCCTCGGAGTCTGGGACCCGTATGTGGAATGGGGTGCCGGGTGGAAGGGAGGGGTTGGAGGGGAGGGTGGGAGTGTCGGTGGTCAGTGGAGTCCAGCAGCTGGGGGAGGGGAGGGGAGGGGAGGAGGGGGAGGCAGGTGAGAGGCACCTGCAGATGACTCCCCAACGTCCTTACCTACATTCGCACGTGTGCGTGTGCGACCCGACGCGGATGTAACAATAATTGGAGACCTTTTATTTCCTACAGGCCTAATCACGGCGTGGGCCACATGTTACCCACACACTCTTTCCCGGCCCCCCGACAAAGGGGAGGGTTGCAGAGCGCTGCTCCAAGTACCCCGTGAATAGATCAGGTGGACAAGCCGTGGACGCTGCCGACACGGACCGATGCTTGCTCTTTGACCCTCATTGTTTACCAGCTCCTAGTGTATGTTTTAATATGACACGACGTTACTGCTTCATTAAAGTATTTAATAAGCTGGTCAATGTTGAACGCCCTCAAGGGTTCTATTAATGGAATGATCGTTTTTCTAATATCACGTAAAAACAGACGCCGAAGAAAACACGTGCGGGTTAAAGTCATGCCAAATAATACAAAAACGCATCGTTCTGCCAACAATTTGGCAGTGAAATGGCCGAAGGTGAGATATTAAATATGATGTTGATGGAGATGTTTTCATTTCACAAATGGTTCTAAAGAGTTGAGGATTTTGAAAAATGGAGCGATGATACCATACTAAACTATGAATCTGTCGTCTAGGACCTTCTATCAAATAAAACATGACAACAAATATGTAGCAGTTTTTAAGTCTAGAAAGCAAGACAGCAAGAGATGGCTCTTTTTGTTTCATTTATTTTGTTACCAATATGACAATATCACGTTGAATTTGTGTAATGCGTGAAGTTTAACGCCACATGTTCCTATAATTCAGATAGGCAATTGGCACAAAGGCCATATTTAAATGATTTATAATGCTTAAAAAACTCCAAAATGGGGATCACAGAGACTAGTTTTATGGATGTAGATACAATTTAATTCCTAGTTTCCGTCATTGGAAGTTTAAGTAATGAAGATAATCAGCTTCTGCTGAATCAATGCTTCCATACTAATTAAAAATAACGATTTCACGAACCAAAACATCTGCTTCTGATATAAAGAAATGTCATAATTAAAGTAAAAATTATTGCAATGGGGCTTTTTATTGTTGGGAAAATGTTATACAAAACGAGGAAAACTTTTATTTTTAATTTCAGAAAAGTCGACTCGATAACATTTAAGTAGTGGTTAATTAATACGGTATTTTGTTCTTGTTTCTTGTTTTACTACTCGAAACGAACGGCTTAACATCAACATCACAATAATGCATGTACAGTCTGATCAACAGTAATAATAGATAGTAAAAATAACTATATATCTTCTTGGTATTTGTAATTAACGTTCAAACCAAAATCAAGCCAATTGTCACGGAAATAAAACGGTTTTATAAAAAAGCGTCTTTTTCGAATTGTGATATAGGTCATGAGGTAAGCCTCATGTGATGATACTTTTGTTGAGATAAACATAATAGTGAAATGATAAATATCGGTAATTGAACTTTTCATAATAAACTACTTCCTGTCGGATCAAGTTAATTTTATATGTCTTCAAAAGACGTGTTCATCAAGGTATGATAAATCACATGTGTGTCTGGTCAAATGCATATAACTTCTATGGGGCTTTAACTCGTAGACTCGGAACATAACGGAGGTACATGATACAGCATGCCAAATGTGTTCGTCCCGTTTCAGTCCAAAATGATATTGTTTTAATGTCATTTTTAAGAAATCATGAAAGGATAATGTTTAAAAAATTTGTTTAGTTAGTTTACTTGACTTCTCGAGATTTCTTAAATATGTTTCAACAGTATATATGAATGTTATATAAGTGTGCATACGGAGTATATACTGTTGTCTGTTAACTGTTTTATTAATGAAATCTAGGGACGATTGTGTGAACACGCTCCCTCTAGGGATACTATCTGCCGGACACACTGGTCTGTCTGTCTAAACTTGCTTCAGCTCCTGGCGCCACTCTGTCTCTCCGCATTTCCGTGGCATGCTTGGGCTTCTCAATACCAACATATCACGGCGTTTAGCAAATAATCGCTCTATTTCTCCATCAAATGGACGAAATGTCTAATTTGTGCCTTTGAATCTTTGAGGTCTTATGAATCCATGTTTCCTTTCTCTTTGCAAATCGTTCAACTCTCTGCGCATTGCCTTTTACGCATGCAGGTGCTCGCGAATAGTCTCGCGGGAACGGAAATGGTAACGGAACGCAGAACGAGCGGGCAAACATTTTCTCATTAAGTTGCATTTACTATAAAACGCCATTCTTTCGCCAATCAAACTTGAAGTCTTGATAGGGTATTTAACACCGCGCTCAGTGCGCCCGAATGCTTTATAGATATGCGGCCTCCAGATTGAGCTATTGATGTTTGGCCTCGCCGGAAATGAAGTCTGTGACAATGATGCTGGAAGCAAGGACATTAACGCTGGAATCCTGGCAACGTCATTACATGTCATTTCATCGTTGACTACGGTTGTTAGGGACATCAAGTAGGCGCCTCGTTACAGCGGATGCGCCAAGCTTGCAGTAAAATGAAAGAAGCCCGAACGAAGTCGCGCTGTAATTATAATGACTGGGTCTTCTTTTCCAATATCCTCCGACAGGATGCACCTGCATCCACAATAGCCTGCCGGAGAGGGTCACGTGACCATTCTATTTTACATATTTGTCCATGGGATGGCGATCGTGTGCGTAACAGTCGTCCCGGAGTGCGACACACGTGCACGCCGCCATCTTGGATATCAGCTTTATGGCGACCACAGTTTTAATGATCACGCCTGCGTCCGTGTTGCCATGGTACCGGTTCTAATCACAGATTCTTCCACACAGATTTTCCATATTGAGAATTGGATTACATGCAGTCATCTTATAGCCCTGCTTCTGAAACAAAAGATTTTGATTAATAAAATTGTTCTGTAAATTACAGCACGGGGGCAAATCTCGGTTTCTTTCCGTTCCGAACGAGAGAATCATGTTTCCGTGTAGCAAATAACATCTAACGACCGGTAATAGCATCTGATTGTAATTATAATGCTTAGAAATGTCATTAACTCGAAAGCAAGGCTTATAATGAACTTAATTAAGTTGGACGTTTTGGGTTGCTGGCACGGTACGATCTGATGTCAGGTATATTATAGCTGTATAGTGCTGCTGGCAGACAGACGGATACGGAGAAATAAAATCCAGTAAATATGGCGATATTAATGGAAATAAATTCAATTTGTTAAAGATTTAAGAAATCATAATGTTTTCAGTTAACATGCTTAAAGCTTTAAATTTTGGAAATACTGAACTGTATATGTAATATTTGTTTTATTTAGATTGTTGTGCCCTTGGTGCAATAACCTTAGAAATTCTGGAATATTTACATTACATCACACTGATGCAATAAAGTACGTTAGCCTACATTTTTAAAATCATAAATAAAAATCTATCTATTCATTGTCATACTGATAAAAAAATCAATCATAAAACATCAATATCGCTAACTTATTTTGTCCAAAGTTCACAAAACGATGTCTGTATGTCTGAGCATATTCTCTGTACGTTATCTTCTCCTTTGGATATAAGAAAGTGAAGTCCATGGTGCATCTTTGTTCTATGCTCTTCAGGGTTGACTCCTGTCCGTTGATGGGATAAATAAACACGATGTTTACAAGGAAAACAAGTGAGAGAAATATGTGGCCATACGACAAAGAAGTGTATACATGTATGTTCCATTCTTGTGTGAGGAACTGGGGAACGCTGGTGGTTATGGAGGGGGGGGGGGGGTCCAAGTTTGCAGAGATCAGACAGACAGCCACAGTTTATACAAAGATTCGATCTTCTGACCAATCCAAGATGGCGGATATCCTTTCAATAAGCATGGTGGTATTCCTAGTTTAAGCAAGCCATTTAGAGAATATACGCCAAAACAAATGTTACTTCCGACAGAGAAAACATTGGGCCTGGAAGAGCCATGTTTACTTGAGGTCAAAGGTTGAAGAGGGGTCAAAGGTCGATATAATGGACTGTGGTCAGCTGTAGGGGAATGTCTGTATCTGTAACAGAAGTAGGAGCTACCTCTCTTCATATATTTGTTTCAAAACAATTCTTAGTGTCCAGTGAATGTTTACTCTAACGTCGCTTGTACAACTCCCTGCCCACCTCTTGTTGTATAGTCGTTATTGTTGTGAGATGAATCATTTCTGTATCTGAAGAGAACTTTTCTAAGTTGGATAACTTCTGCCGAATCATTTTATTGAACGAATAAAACATGTTTAAAAGGATTGCTTAGTGATATTGAAAATTCCTATGAAAATAATAATTTTTGGTTAAATATGTAAACTTAAAAGATATTGAGTGACATTATAGCTACTCGAAGATCAGAAATTTGAAAAGATAAATCAAATGAAAGGTTTTAAATAAAAAAATTTAAAATGGTATTGTAAATGAAACTTGGTTGTAGAAGATTACCATGTTTCGTTTCAGGGTAAAGTGAGACTGGAACACCAATCCAAGTGACGAAGAGAAAAGTCTGGTGAACTTAGAGACAGTGTTTAAAAGACTATACCTATACAGACCCTACCCTATTACTATATAAAAGGAAAGGAATGTAACGACGAAACCACCCCATGCTCATTCAAAGTCATATTTAGCATCAAAAACAAATTTTACGGCACAGTCGATGACTACGAAAACGAAAGCTAAATGATTTCCCAACAAAATGAGCTATAAATGGTCACAATCGGATCATTATTCCAAAAGTTATGCGACAAAACAGTCCGTATATCGGTACATCCACATTTTCAAGCCAATTTCGACGGTCATGAAAATCATCGAAAACTCACCTTTTAAAATCGTTTATGAATTCCAGCAATGTTGACAGCACCTATGAATCGGCAGATTCGAACCACAGAGTGAAACTACAGAAACAAAAACATATTACAACACCTACATATCATTTCTCCGACATTTACTACGGCATTTTGTCTCAAATCATCGCCAATAAAGTGGCGATACAGATCTTGTCAGCCATTAATGGCCTTGACATTCAGTTGACCCACAGTGTCCCATATCCAGGTTACAGGGTCTTCGTTCTCGCTAGAGGCCCTGCAACCTCGTCGTTACACCCATTTCCTTTTATATAGCAATAGGGTAGGGTCTATATAGTAGGTCTATGTAGGTATATGTCTTTCAAACGCTGTTTCTAAGCGATACATGCCCCTCTGGTGAACTGCTGATACCATGTAACAACTCTGGGTATGTAAGCTTCACTCAAACATTGTCTTCCTCGGTTTCCCTTCCCTTTCCTCCCCACCCCCTGGACCAGCCATTGTTTGTACCGTCTTGAAATCACATAGAAAGAAAATCAGCCATTGTGGTTACCGTCTCGAAATCACATGGAAAGAAAATCAGCCGTTGTGTTTACCGTCTCGAAATCGCATAGAAAGAAAACCTGAGACAATTAAAGGAATTATATTAATTGTCTCATTCAATAAAAAAACGCATATGTTATGGACTCATTTTTATCTGAGAATAAACACATTAAAATGAAGTTTGACATTAGTTTGAAAACGGTCAACGTTGTGTCGTAGATTCAAGGACGACACAGATCAAAATGTCCCTGCTTATTACAATATACATGTCTAGTTGCTGTTTCATGCCTTAATCCATGGATGACTTCACTTCTCATTGTTTTTCCTTTTACTGAAATGTGCTATTACGTGTAACATTGTAGTAACACCAAATTATTGTCGTCATTATTATCTTTCCAATTGATGTTGTTTTAATCATGTATTAATAACATAAACGTATGAACAGGGATGTCATCTAGAATTTCATTTTTTTTAAACTCTCATAGAATCGTCCCTTTAATGCCAGTTATGGGACAGTACACTGCATAGTAGACTAACATTGGGTCTCAGACAACTTTTTTCTTACCAACACCATTTTACAAACAATTCAAATATTTACACAAAATGGAGCCCTAGAGAAGCCTTAATTTCTGAGTAATGTTCTGGGCTGGTCGTGAATTGAATAATTTGCTCTAGGGTCTGGATGACACAATACAATGAATGGTTGGGTTCTACTGCAGCAAACCTGCTTGTTCTTAAAGGGAGGCCGAAATGTAATATTTTATATTGAATTCTAATCTGAAATTGGTTCAACACACTAATATATGAAAATGAGACCCAAAACGTGTTGATCCGAAACCCGAGATATCGTGCTCAGAATATACATGCAGGTAACCAAATATACACCATGACGAGTGCCGATCTCGTCGAAACCTACGCCTGTCACCTGTAACTCTTAGAGGGACGCTCCCAATGACATTACCTGAGTTAATAATGTAGTAGGACGATCTACCTTTGTTCTTTGCAACACAGGTGTTCAGTATTACATTATCATTCTGTAATTCCCATTACTGTGTGCACCTGTAAGCAATTCAGTCTTTGCATATTTATGAAAAGGCGATTAACTTGAAAAATTAAGTGCTTCATTCTAACAGATCCAGGTGGTAAAGTCGACAGTTAATTATCAAAGATGGCGCAATCGATTCTTTTTCTTATCGAGCCATGCCTTCAGTTCGATTAATCGATGTTCATCTTAGACAGTTCTCTAACTTTTAACTGCTCTAGGTTTAAAACTGAAGCATAAATTAGTCATGCAATAACATAAGTATACCAATAGTATAATTACATATATGGAACTGTCAGACATATTGTTGATTCTAATTGTTCCAAAGAAAAAACAGGCGGTCTAATGTGTGAGCTGTGTGTTTTTTTAAACTTTAATTTAAGAATTGCTATCCGTAAGAAGCACCTGGGCGATTCTCTGGGCGTTAAGTCCTTGTTAACACTAAGTACTGTGTGGACTATGGGGACCTCATTATAGACAAGAACACCAGACAATATACTTAAACATCTTACATCCTCTTAGCCCAATTAATCATATAACAAATGATACAACACAATGAAAAAGCATTCAATGACGCATGACAGCACTTGTTTAAATTACATTAAAAGTTAAGTCATACTGGGATCGTTGTTGGTCACAATTTCACTTATGTTTTTGCATGAAGAAGTTGTTTTCAATGGATATATATTCAAAGTATTTGCAGTATAATTTCAAATTCCGTCTTCAGTATATTTTATATTCATGTTGATATACATATATGTTATACAATTGAAAACAACCCCCACTGTATTAGTAATAATGATGATAATATCAATATACTTTGATGCCGTTGGTTATTTGTTAATTTCAACTTTTAATTTAATTTCAAACAGGAGATACATTGTTGACCAGTCTTATCAGTTGTTATTTGTTGGATATACGCTATCAATATCATTCTGTAATGTACCAATATATACATATAGAAAAGTGGTTTTCTAATGTCTTATAATGCACCAAACAAAAATGGCGAAACTTCTATAGAACCTTCTTTAAGCGAGATGTAATCAATTCCATACACTATTGTATGCAATTACAAGACAAATCAAATATATTAAAGAACGCGTTTCATTGCACGAATCACATTTCATTGATACATATTCGTCTGAGGGCATAGTAGGGTCAATAGTTATCAATGGCGCGATAGAAAATACCTAAATCCACGTATTTTTGTTGATCTAAGGTTTGGCGTTATAATGATTTGTTTTTTTCATTTTCGATCAGGTTCAAACATTATCATATATATATTCGTCATACTATATAGTTCAATTTTTATCAGATTCCTTCTTCGTCGACTAAATTGCAGTTATTCAAAATCTGACTATGTTTGTTTACCATGCTATGGTATTCAGAACAGAATATATTTCTGCACATAATATAAGTTATACCTAATTGTTGAATATCATCTTCATTGTATTAAATGTGCGTGTAGTTATTATCATTTACATGTATTGTACTACAGGCCTGTGGCCTTTCAGTACTGGAAATAAAATCAATACGACTATGTTCAAGTTCTAAATCTAAGTTCATGTTATGAAAATTGTGAAAGTAAAGCTTTTATAATTGATATGATTTTAAAAACGATAAGCTCTATCAAATTAATAAAAGTCATTACACATTAAAACAACGGTACACGCAGACACATATAAAATCATTGTGAATATTTGAAATAATTCTGAAAAGTTCAATAGAAAAAATATAATTATGTACTGAGGGACTAAATTGAAGAAAGGCCTGTGTGTTATCTTAGACGAACATATAGTTCATGAAAAAAGATTAACTGCGGAAACTTTAATTTTTAATACTTTTAAATATTAATATAGAGTAAAATAAAAAGGAGTACTTAGTTTCAGGAACAAAGGCAACTCGCCTGACCAACATTTCTAGACTTCAGATGGCACCATTTAATTTTGCTCTCGGGTCAGGTTGACAGACTAATCTATGCTCTATGCTCAAAGTGCCAAGGTATACGTCTTTTATCTCACCTGGGGGATAATAAATATGCCTAGATGGCGCCACAGACAAGGGTTTTGTTAGGTCTAAGGCACCATGTTGAAAAGTATGCAGCAGATTCATTCGTGTATTACAATAAACAACTGTTTTTCACTTATTTCGAGCCTCCACCTGTCCTTGTGGAGTGATATCAACAAGCGTGCGTCAGTCAGTGTCCTGTATGACATGGTGTGTGTGTTGTCTGTTATAAACATTCATGACGTACTGATTAAAGTCTACATCTCTAAATCTTGGAAAGGTAAAAGGGGATAGAAGTACGTCTGAGTTTAACCAAATGTAGTTCATTTGCGAATGTTTCGAACGATCACATATTTGATATCGTATACTGAATAAAGTAGTAAAAATATAAACTATACCCGAGAAAAGAAATTCCACCTTAAAATGCAAAGTTAAATATTAAATATTGCAAAGAGGAGCCTCTAAGGAATTCTGAGAAATGTGAATTTCATATAACGAAATATTAATTTAGAGAAGGTGATTAAGGTCAAAGTATAATGAAATAACGTCTGTGAGTAAGACCAAATGAACTTATGAAGTTTCTTTTTACAACTTGACTATCATGCATTCAGAATCGACTTTATCCGGCAGCAACATATATTTTTTACCAATTTATGTTGAAAATTTGCAACCGTTTCATTTGCCCGGTAGTTACGAAAACTATACCAAGGTCAATTTACAATTTCAAACAGCAAAAACCGAGCATGATGACAGGTCATCATGACACCCGGTGTCCGAGAACATGGTAATACTCCGCCGGTAGCACACACATTTAAAGGTCTACGTCACCTGTAGAAGTCATGTGATGTTCGAGGCATGTCGTCATGGGATCAATTTAATAGCTGTCTAATTTGAACATCAATCTTTGATTTGAAAAACCGTCGACATTCACTTGTTTCATGTTGGCGATGGTACATTAAATCATCACCTCTCACCTATTACTTAATGCTTACTTTACATAGTAATTAATGCAGAAATCCGCATTATAAAGCAACTTAATTTCGGTGTACATGTATACATAGCCAACGTAACCTAAATATGTCCGCGAATGGATATAAAAATATTACATAATTTTAAATTAAATTACGCTTTATAAATTTTGCACTATAAACCGTGTAAGTATTGTAATTTGCCCGCATTGAAATACATCACATGCGAAAGGTCAACCATTAACTATTGTTGAATCTTCAACCAGACAGAGTGACGCCGGGACTCGATCTTCGTTCAACTTTGACAGACAACTCAAATGATAGCGGCATACAGGCGCCAGTGAATTCGGTAGTCTGATCGTTGCACAAACTTACATAATGTCAGTACCGTCTGATTAATGCTGTGGTTAGTACAGTATTTATTTCATCTCGCTACACAAACTATTAATTTTGTCCAGTCTAATGATACAACGCCAGATCTTATAAGGTGATATATGATGTAATATTTATCAAATATTGGCGGTACCGAACATGTAAACATTTTGTTAAACATGTACTATTCATACTAATGATAAAAGAGGATCACATGCTATATTACCTTACTAATTTACCAACAAAATACGAGAAACAACAAGAATGATCAACAATATGAAATATCTATTTACACTTAGTAAATGGACATTATTGTTTTAGTGCATGTGCACCTACATAAACAAGCCAAAGAATTCAACAACCATTAAGTTTACTTTTCTTACGAATCTCACTTCTAGATTCTTTAAAAGAAAAACTGCAAAAGTAAAGCAGATGCAATTGCGCACAATCAGTTATTTTCTGGAAAGTAACTCCTTTATTGTGAATAAACACGGAATTTCAGAGCTATATGCCTTCACGAGGTTGGGTATAGGGAACAGCAAAATGATATGATATGACATGACATAGAACACATTGTAACACTACAGAAGAAACAATGAAAACGTTTCAAACGGATAGGCAGTAAAAGACACATTTCTGGGATTGATATAAAATCGAAATGTTGCATTGTATTTTCGCCGTAAAGAGGAATCAACATTTCGTACATATCATGACGTATATCGTGTATGCAAACTGAGCCGCTCCCTCGTATCAAAAAGATAAATTGATCATTTTTTGATATTTTCAGATTTCCATAGAAACGTGTTGAATTTGAACTTTTTCAGAGAAAGGTTTGTTTCCGGAGCAAAGCTCCAACACTCTTCATGATATCTACCTGAACATCCACTAACTGAAGAAGGAGATATACGATTATCCGTCAAAGATGTGTTTACACATGATGTGGGACCGGTGGGATATGTCATGTTCTGATGACTCTGTACGTAGCTGACGAAGAGACGCACACACACACACGTGTACTGGTGAGATTATCCCACTTCAAGAAGGACGAGGTTACATTCATACATGTATGACTCCAATCAGATTGTTCTTCCGGGGTTCATAGCAACTAGTTCATATGAAAATGATACACATGGTCAATTATCTTTTTTCCAGGCAACATGCGAAAGAAGCAATTTGAAATTGTAACAAATTACTTAAAGGAACCGCATTTCAATTCAGGAAACACATTTATATTTAAAAGAACACATGCAATAACATGTCATGGTGTATTTAAAATGATAATAAAAAGAGCGGAATGAAGTATCCATGGCCAATACCTCTAGTTTTTTCATTGCCCATTTTACATAATCACAGTGTAACAAAATGTTCAACTTGTTGTTAAAACATAGTGATTTTCTCTTCTTTTATTATCACTTAATTTATTTTTCTCAGGGTCCAGCGATTTTCATTTTCATTTCACAGTTCAATACAATATATGTTACAATATTTTTTACATGTAAGTTGATATATATGAAGAGATTGTAGCAAGATGACCAGAATGAGACAAATGAATCGTATTTGCACTCTGAGTAAGCATGTATATATGTAATTGGTAATTTAATCTTAAGTTCGGTTTCTTATTCACAATATGTATGTATTAAATACATAGCAAAACTGCGAAATCTTGTTCAGAAGCTGAACTCATGTGTCGATACACAGAGTTAATTAGTGCATCAAAAATAATAATCAGGCGGTGTAACCTCAGTATGTTCCCGCTGTATTTATATGCGGGTCGGGTCGCAGCTCGCAAGAGACCGGTACACGATTTCTTGGCCCAGCTGCCTCGCCGTGAATGGTGTTGAGTGGGATGGGCGGGGACGGGTGTGGCGAGGGGAGGGTTCCCAGAGATTGGGACCCAAGCACAACGAAGTACAAGCCCCTGTGAACCCAAGTAGTGAATGTGAACTCGAAGTTAACTGACTAGTGGCATATTGCAATCAATGAACTATTTTTCAGTTGTATACCTCTGAATTAAAACATGGCATTCAAAATCAAAAAGCTACGAACTGACACAATGCGTGGGTGTGAGTGCAGAGGTAGGGTGGGGTAAGGAAGGGAGCTAGGAGAAAGTCTGCACAGATTGTGGCTCGGGTAGAGGGGAGGGGTGTTTATGGAAAGGGGGATTTTGAGGTTGAAGAAACTATGTACAGAGGGTGGGAAGAAGGAGAAGGCAGGTCCACAAGGGGTTGTAGAGACATGACAAAAAACTGCTGCATTTAGAGGACTTAAATATCATATTATTTCCAGAAGGACTAAAAAAGGAATGAGAATATTTAGTCTGATTAATTTAAGTATTTATAATAATTATTATTAAAGTCCACGTTGCTGCTGCTCCTGAATGTTAAGACACCATTGAACCACGTTTTGGCAATATATTGGACAGTCCAGAACTTACTTTGTTACATGAACCGCTCTACATAATGTCAAATCAAGCAACTTAGCACTTCGTTTTATCAAAGAATATTGCTCTAAAAGGTCAGAAAATGGGTAGAAATATGATCGCAAATTACGGTTATGTTCTATTTTAAAGGCACGTGCGTGTAAAACCTTTTGTAATATCAACCTTAGCCGGCGGCTCGTTAGATAAAATATAACGCTGCACTGTTCCGGGCGACGAATTAACTATTCTGAACGACCACCAATGCACTGTCCTGAACGACCGATGCACACTTCCGAATGACCAGTTAATGCTGCAAAGCACTGTTCTGGACGACCATTCACTGTTCTGGATGACCGATACATTACCATGGAAGACCGATGCACTGTTCCGGAAGACCAATGCACTTTTCAAGACAACCAAAGCACTATTTTGGACGACGGATGCGCAGTGTCCACTGAACGCTGGTGTGTAGTCCAGAGGGAAGGTCTATAGAGATAGTTGCGTGTCCCTTAATCGGATTCCTCGAACAGAAATTAGATTGAAGGGCGGCAAATCACATCAGAGCGGAATCTAAATCGGATTTATGAAGCTGTAGTGAGTCGGCTGACAGGCCTCTGGATCGGGGATCTCCTCGCACATGTCAGTCTTCTTAGTGTGTCTGTCTGTCCATCTGTCCGCTTGTCTGCCATTGCATTGGGTATACATCTGTTCGTCGTCTAACATTTAGTCTGATAAATTAATTTTCAGGAAAAAATCCAAATTAGTAATGTGAAAATACAGTAAATATGAACCTTTGAGAACTTTCCAGTTTATGAATGTTCAAGATTTGGCCAGGGACTCTGTACACAATTATTTAGAGTCCCTGATTGTGTATAATGGGAGAGACACTTGTTTCTGATTGTATTCAAAATAAGAGTCTCGGAGCCATGATAATGTCTACATGACTGTCATTGGAATAGTCCTCTTATTTTATGTTCTATTATTTAAAATAGCTGTCCGCTTTTCTTCCATAGTGGATAAAATACTTTGTACAAAATGGAAAGTGTTCGACTAAATTTTGCTTTAGAACTATATTCCTATTTGAAAATAATGCAACGCTTTTTACTGTTCAGTGTCCGGTTGATTCTAGACTTGCTAAATTGATAATTTTAAGCTGAATAAAAAATTCTTATCTTATACACAGTTATGAAGCAGGACTCCACTTTTTGTTTTCCAATATAGATCTGAGTACAAGCGAATATGATTAGATATATTTGCCGAAACACGTTATCACTATACATCTAGATTTTCATGGTTGGCGATTATCGTAGCGGTAAGAGATATTAAAAAATCTAGGTTCTAAATCCCATTTAGTGTATAAATAACGTAATTTCTTCATGTTACATCTAAGACCATTAGCAAGGATAAAGTAGTGCCTGCTATATGGACATGATATTCGCATTTCATCGTAAAATATGAATGAAGTTGTGAGATACTGGGTATGCAAGGTTCATTTGACTCGTGTTTGACGTGAAAGACTGACCTGCATGGCTATAGTGTTACACCTAGCTGGAATACCTGGTCTGTGGATCAATACGATTGATGATGAACAAAGGTAAATAACAGAACATTGTGTCATAACAAAGTCTGTGTTGGTATGTTTATAAGTACACACTGTGTCAGAATTCATGGTGCATTTGTCCTTTTCCCTAAAACGACTATATCCATCCGATGGGCTAACATGGAACGAATTGTCGTATACTCTCTAATAGATTGAATGAAAAACAAAAAGAGAAATTCGGTTTCTGCTAATTGTATACATAGTAAAAATAGTGTTGCACCCACATATATACCGATAATTTGATACTGGGACAATTATATGATTTTGGAATAAATCTGAGATCTTTTTTTAGTTCAATTCTTAATCAAACACTAAAGTCTTCTCTATGATTTAGAAGTGTCATTACAGTCTTACAGACCGGATTTTGTCAGTAAGCATCTTTCAAATGTGTCTTTTTAAAAAAGATATTCTGATTTTATATAGGTTCATACTGCTGTGACTAGTGACGTTTTGTTGAAAGGCACTCAATCTGTTCACTTGAGAGAATGGAAATACTCTTATTTATACGACAACCACTATTGACTTCCATTTTTCAGTGTGACAATACTTGTTCCTGGAATACAAATATCACAAAGTAGTGAAACGTTATTTGAATTAAATTTGTTTTGTTACACTGGTAGATAAGGCTAGCTGCTGTCATACCACACAGTTGCTTTTTCTGATACATTGTCTTCTTTCTTATCAGAGGACGTACGTTTACTGGTGAAAAACTTAGGGGTGCAACACTTTTTTTGCTGTCTATAATTACATTGATTGGTATTCTAAACGCACATGTTTATTTTGTAACGAATAACGAATTCATGAAAAATGTTCTTAATCCTGACTTAACGTGCACGACCATAGACATGATTATGAAGGATGTTTTTATATCATGCATTATTCGTGTAGGGAAAGAGATAAAGTTGAGACAGTTGGTTTAATATCCATAAGCTCATACCCGTATGCTGATTTTGTTTGACACCAACAGGATTCGTGCGGACAAGTCAGATTTGATAAATATTCATTAATTCCATCTGTCGACAACAAAAGTAGTTTTCCTTTTAATTAAAACCAGACAGCATGCAGATTCACACATGCAGATGCGTGTAAAGACAATGAGTTCAGGTTGGAGGTGTCAGTTTCTGACTCCAATTTGAAGGTGCTAATAAAGTTAGCTTTCAAGTTCAATCATACCATTAATCATTATTCACCAGATTTATACATTCGAGATATTTGATTTCTGTTCTTTGAAAAGAAAAAAAAGGTTAACTTAAACATATTACTTAATTTAAGGACAATGATAAACCGTCAATATGACTTTTCCCGAGAGTATATATTTCAACATAATAATTAGAATGCTATTGATAAAATTAAAGGAATATCAGTTTCGTAATCCACCCTGCATCTTATAAAAGTGCGCTGGTATCAAGACTTGTTCCCAGCATGATCCTTCCATGTTCCATGTCGATACAGATACGCATCGTATTCAGAGAAAATATCTTCTAGAGGCTTCGCTTGGGGGAGTAATGAGTATATAAAAAATGACTGACTTTAATTGACATCTTAACATATGGGAGTCACACACGAATCGATGACAGCCCGTGGAGCCGTATTATATCCCAGAACGTCACTTGTCCTTCACCAAGGAAGGACGGACGAATTCTTCTTTTCGTGGACGTGATGTTACCCTGGAAACAAGATGTTCCCAGATATTTGAAATAAACAATAAAGCATTTGCGTCATACACAAATTATCAAATCCACGGATATCTTGTTGAAGGCAACTGGAAATATTCTCAATGCAGGGCAGCTTTGAAGAAGCTTCATTAAAGCACATGAATGATTTTAATTAGCAAGAGACACGTGCGGACTTGGTGCAGGTGCGGTGACATGCACGTGCACCCCGATTTCTCCGCACGTCTCAAGGCAAGGGCGCGGGCGTCATCCACGGACTTTGTTGGTGGGAAAGTTGAACGCCGTTTGTTTCTTATAGAGTGTTTTTTGTGTTGTTGGGAATAGTTTTTTTAGGAGACATATTATGATGTAATAGTATGGACAGTAACCATCCAAGTGTGGCTGTTTAGAACTATACTCATCTGAGAGCCACTTCCTGCGTCTAAGACAGATGGTCATCTTATATAAAACATATCTCTGCACCTGACAATTTTCTATTACCAATGCTTCGCGTCTAATCAAGAATTATTTCAATTGAAATGCCAAAAACCTCACCCACGTGCACGTCTAGCTGGTAACGTTTTGGCCATACGCATTTGAAGTAACGGTTTCAAAAGTTATTACTTAAGGCAAAACGTTAATGTAGTTTTTTCATATATTCTATTTCATATGACAAAAAGGTTTTTCTTGTTCACAGGTGTTGATTAGTCAACCTCCACTGGTCGGTCCTTTGATTCTTGACTTGTTTTGCTGAAATGTTTTATGTGGAGTTTTTTTTATCGATTTTACCGTCTTATTCAAACAAATCGATGTAAAAACAACGAGTTAAAACTTTGGTGTAAATAAAAATATCAAATTGCGCGAGCCAGGTGTTCGGTATAAACTTATCTAACATTTGGAGTAGCGTCACATTGGCCAAAAAGTTTACTGACGTTTGTTAAAGGTATAATTATTAAATTAGCTTATAGCACTCACATATTTGTATTGTTATCCCCTTTAGTTACCTACCCCATTTCCCATACACATAGACATGATTGTATGTTCTGAATTACGTGATCCTTACATTTCCTTGTAAGATTTGTCGTACAAACTGAACATGGTTCACCCACTCCCTGTAAGGTTTGTAACATATCAAAACAACCTTAGCCTACCCAATATAAGGTTTATTGCAACTGATGGTTATCGTTTGCTGATGATCAAGATGAAAATAGTTTTTTGGGGTTGTGAGCAAAGCCAAGGAGGTTGCACACAAAATGTCAGCTCCTTCGACCAAGTGGTTCTGGAGAAAAAGACAATATGCGAAAAGTTTACAGACGGACGGATGGACGGACGCCGGACGGACGCCGGACACCGTGCCATGCCATAAGCCCATCGGGCCTTTCAGGCCAGATGAGCTAAAAATACATCCATGGCAGTTTTTGAGTTCTGCTCCGGAAATGAATTATTAAGTTATGTATCCATGGAAATGGTAAAAATTTAAACAAATTAAAAATTGTGAAGAAGTTGAAAACCCCAAAAGGCACATCTACACATGATGATTGTTCCACACACCAAGTTTCGTTGAGCTATGTCTTATAGTTTTCGAGTTCTGCTCCGGAAACGAAATTCTAAGTTACGTTTCAAAGGAAACGGTCAAAAACAATAACTCGAAGAAGTTGAAAACCCCAAAAGGCACCTCTACACATGATGATTGTTCCACACACCAAGTTTCGTTGAGATATGTCTTATAGTTTTCGAGTTCTGCTCCGGAAACAAAATCGGTACGGACGGACGGACGGAGCCCATTTCAATACCCCCCTCCCGTATATAATTCATATAGGTGTTGGTTTTGGATTTTAGCTATATGTACCTGCACGTAAGTTACATTATGTTTCGGAAAGGTGAGAAGCCCCTTCTTTATACTTACCCATTGTAAATGTATTTTAGATTCGAAATGTCTCTTGGTTTTATGTAGTTCAAATGCATGCTACTTTGCAATTTACTTAAAGATTCTGTTTTACCCTGTTCGTGTTATGTGATGGAATGAAAAAGCAAAATATACATTACATGCGTAATTGTATCCTAAAAGTATTTATGAAACTCGTTAAAGGTCTTATATTTGGAAGCTCAAAGGTAATCTGCCCAAATTGTTCTCTTTTGACAAGCACTAAATAATAAAACCCAAATCATTAAATATTTTCAACGATTTGAGAAGAACTCGACAAGCGCTGTTCAAACTATCATCTTGATAACGAGTACTCGTTCGGAGTTTGAGGTTCCGGTTTAGCACTAAGTCGCGAACACACTGCATCAGTGTCAGAACACAGTGTGTCCTGTGAGATGGTCAAGTCTCGGGCCACCTGGAAAACACCTGCATAACAGATCGACTCAAATAAACTGTCCAACAATGACGCGTTATTTTCTTTGTCCACTGGCCAAGTTTTGTTTTGTTCAATTTATGTGGACATCTGCGAGAGAGTGTGAGACTCAGATTTGGTCCTGCTGGCGGCCACGACAATCTCCGAGTTGGGGACGCCATGTGTTGAGGAGTCTGTCGCTTAGTGTTCAAAATATGTTCTTTAAAAATTGTATTTGTTCTTGCCTTTCTCTGAATGTGGAGAATATCTTTCTCGATCGTTTCAAGCCGGAAAACTGACACCATGAACTTGACTGTCACAATAAATTTTTGAACAATTATGGCATTTTAGGGGAAAGAATAATTATGAAATTTTTAAATAGGAAAATTAAAAAATCACATTTCATAAATTTGAGATGTTTTCCGTCAGAAATTGTAGACTATTTACGAAATAATTTCAGAAACTAAAAATATCGTTTAATCTCTTAATTCCTTTTTCGAAAATAAAGATCAAATGTAACTTTTCAAGAGAATATTTAGGAATGTGGGACGCCATTCTCAAGATAAACTTTTATTGATGTGACAATAAAACTTAAAATAGGTGGTATTTCATTAATCTAACAACGTTCACTTATTTGTATTGACCTTGGTTTATTCAAATGTTGGATATACTGTTAAGGACATTCTGAGGCAGTTGTAATATAGCAAAAGTTAAAACTATATTTTCACTTTTTCCTTGGTTAATGAAATGCGTGATATATTATTTAAGGGGCCTGTGGGAAGGGTTATTGCCTGGTACCAGTACGGACTGACATATGGCTCGAACCCGACCCTCCGTCTCCATATGGCGCATTAACACTGCGTCTCAGATTGTGGCGTGCTAACAGGGTGGGCGAGGCGGTGTCGTGTTGATCTCTATCGGCTGATAGCATCAGTGTAGTGCGTATCGATCTGTGATCATTTATTGCTGACATATTGGGGGGACTGCATGATACCAGGCCATATGCTCGCTTTAACTTTAGATATATAGAATTGCGTCTATGCAGTTGTATTTATTGAAGATGAGTCAGATTTATGAGGAAAAAGGTTATCTTTCTACACGGCCAAACTGAGTGTTAGCCTACAAATCTACACGTCTGACGTTCTGACAAAACTGATTTTAATAATCTTAATATATCTTAAATGTTGGGAGTTATTACAGTTTCATATTAAATTCAGCTACAAAGACTTGTAAGTTGATGATGAATGAAAACTGTAGCTTAAAGAATATGAACGTCCCCAGCAAGGCGTGACTCGCAGTCGTCTCTCACTGGCTAATTTAAGTCTTGCTGCATTCGTCATCTTTTCTGTGTCAGCGAAGTAGCGTGCTGCACCTGGAGGACAATCGGAGATCTCTGCTACAAGGCTTAAATTAGCCAGTGATAATGACTGGTTTGATATGATAGAATATACGTAATCACGGAGACACACTGATGTGGCTTATTGAAACAAGTACAAAATAAGTGGAATATTTACGAGCCAGACCTTTAAAGGGAATTTCTTTATTTTCAGTTAAACTATCACTATCTTCCAGGAATATAGAATGTGCTTTAAAGGGAGGGTTATATCGAGGTATTTTTCGTGGAAATGAAATTTGAGGGGACATTAATTTGTGTACATGTATTCTAATAATTAATGATTGAGACCACTGTTGTAACATGATTATGTTTAAGCATATTACTGAGTGTAATATTTTGATGACTTTTCTAAGGCATAACATGACATTGTTGATCCGTCTTATGAACAATTATTTATTACTTTGTGGATATTTTATCAACATACATTTACGTTATATTAATACAAAGTTTTGAACTTAGTAAAAATACCGCTTTTATTCTCCTTTGAAGTAATGCAAGAGAGCAAAAACTGGCTAATATCCCTACATAACTTCCCTTTGTGGATATTCTATCATTATATTTTTACGTTTTGTTGACACAAAGTTTCAAGAAAAGCAAGAAAATGACGGGTATCCCGAAATAACCTTCCCAAAAGTACCCGTTCGATCGTACATTCTCCTGAGGGCCTATGGGTTATAGTTACCAATAGAGGAGCGCTCAATTATGACGTCAGAAACTCATAAAAGGAAACTCCCTGAATTTTCTAATCATTTCCTACAAAATCAAATAGGTTTGTTTGACAATTTCGTTTTAATTAAAGTGTTCATTTTCCAAATATAGATCGACTGAGTATATTGACAGTTGCCGCTGTATGTTTGAACTTATCATTATTCAGTTGGGTACTGTAATACGTTCCCTACAGACGTCCTCGGAGAGATCAACAGTTCAGCTGCCCAGGTGCACCGCCATCTAACAAGTGACATGACGCCACCCATAAACCAGTCCCTTTGTCATATTGTTTTGCCTATTATATGAGTATTGAAGCGATGCCGGGCCAGAGAGCACGTGGCCGTCCCGTCATGCACTGTGGTCACATGACAAAAGTCCGGGAAGGTGATATCGCGGGAACAGACCACGTGCGAACTGCGTACCGCCAAAGTAATTTTTAACAAACCCGCCAGCGAGGTTTACCCGAAATTTACAAAAATCCTCCAACGTAATCGATTGCTTGAATCGATTGACACGTGACAAGCTTATGACAAGCGTTGGCGGTCATTTCGGTCACGTGACCTCTTGACAAGGCGTTTGAGAGAACGAGTATTCTCTTTTTGAAGTCATAATAATGCATTTTTAAGAGCCCGTTGTTTTCGTTATGAACTCAAATTGATCTGTCGGTAACCTATCAGCTGTGTCGCCCACGCAGTCGATACATGGTGTAGTTTCCCACATACGTCCAGCGCGTTCCTTTCAACCATTCACGTGCATCCCTCCATTTCGCACTCACATCGGCTGTTTGCGTCATCTCATCTCTCATTGTTAACTCCAGATCGAAAATAGCGTGTACCTATTTCATCCGAATTCGCTTAAAGAGTATTCTTGTGTTTCTATGTATTTATCAATTTCTGTTCTCCATTCATTCAACATGCAGTTCGAGCATACACAAGTGCCTCCTTCTTTGTACAACAGCAATGGATGACTTATAAAATATTTAAACTCTTTCATCGAGTGGCTGTGCTACATTCAATAACCACACTCCTCTCAGCCATATATCGTGTGAATTTTGGCATATTTCCACAAACAGTGATATTTACACTGTAATTGATGAATTCAACAGCTGTATCGTGAATTGACCAATTACACCCTTTGAGGTATTGAAGAAAGAAATATAAGAATCGATTATTTATTGAATGAACAAAAACTCTTAATATTTGTTGTTGTTACATTATGTGTTATAACTTCCTTGCAACATATATAATATCCTGGATTTCGCCGCTATTTTAGGACTAAGACAGTAGAAAATAAATGCCAACCACTACATGTACATGTATATGAATGATACTAAGACTATATCAACACTGCAGGAGATGAAGACACCGAGGACAAACATGAGACTAGTCTAACATTTAGCCTCTGAAATTAATGTGTAAAATTTCAAGAATTGAAAACATGAACTTAACAAATAGAGAGGAGTCTATGAGATGTGCTCATTTTAACTGAGTTGTGGAGTCTTGTTGTAGACTGGCTAAAAAGACCCTTTAAAATTAAGAGGTGTGGATAACAAAATAAAATGAGACATTCAGACTCAATTTGTTACTAATTATATGTATTTTTTTTATTATTTGCATTTATACATATTTTTCTATTTGTCAGTATAAAGCATAAATATTTTCAAGAGGCGGTATTACTTTCTTTTTCATTTGTTTTCTAAGCTGGCGTTGTTGACTAAAATTTAGTCTATGGAATTTCTATAGTTCCTGTACCTTCATCATTTCATTTTTACACAGTAATGGGGCAGGACTTCTTTCGTTGTTCTCAACGGCTTTGAGGGACTTTGTGCTACAACGAGTAGGCTGACAGGAAGGCAGGGTTTGTCCGGCAGATGTTACAGCTCTCTATAAGCTGCTTATCACTTCCTTCATTATTGTGAGAACATAATTATCACGATTTATCAGATTTTGTAAATTAATGTGTATTTTCTAAATCGGATTTGTTACTAAAATATCGATAAAGAAAATGGTTTCGTGACGAAGAAAATGATATTTATTTCATATTATTTGAATAGTTTCGCATTTACGAAACTCCCCTATAGAACAAGAACAGAAACCTTGAAACCGGTAACATAGTTATTCAATATGTGGGGAAAAAATAAAATAAAAAATAAATGTCATGTATTTAACATTCGAATATCCTGCTTGTTTCGATGGTTATTAACTACATTATGCACCGTGCGTATATTTTGGTGTATGAAGAAAACATATTTGATGAGTGATTTAAACATATATTATAAACACTTTTCCAGTAAACAGAAACTTAGCTTTCCTTATTTTAGCTTTAGCGCATAGATAATAAACATGTGACGATACTCGTAAATTAATTTTTCAGTGCAGAACAGCCTAGAAGATGGACTTGCATATCCATTTGTAAATGTTTAATGAATAATAAATACATTTTACTTTATTTTAAATTTTCTGGAAAATACAACAGATAAGAAGAAGTATATCTATTCATATGACCCATGCAGATTACACATATGTAAAACAATATTTAGAAGATGCATACTCCGATATAGAGATGTTCGTTCCATTAAATGTTTATCATCGATGGATTCATGGATATCAGATATACCGTGAACATTGATTATTCCCGTGTTTATAGAGCTGGGCCTAGAGTTTCCAAGTCCTCGTTGTAATCAGAATGCCGTAAAGCCCCCCAGAGGGGAAATTCCATTCCACGAGTATATAATGGACCCATTTAACCAGAGTGACTGTCTCGTTGCCCATTTTTGATCAGATTATTGTATATTCTTGTACCACTGATTATGTAACGGAGACAGAAACTGTTAGATAGCATCTTATTTAAAATGTCAACACCTACTTTCCTTACTCCCACACCCCGAATATAAAGCTACACGACAAAAAAAAAAAAAATAAACGAACAAACAAAACTACACAAACTTTCATTTCAACGCCACCGTTACCCCCCAGTAACGCTCTGTCTCTCCCCATGTTGTTCAGGGAGGTGAATGCCATCAATCTGATTTCTGAATTTAATCTGGAGAAAACCTCCTCTTTAACAAACCTACTCGGGGGAAATCACCTACATTTTCTGATTTCCCAGTGGCGGAGCTTGGTTTAATGCTGATGTATAATTCTACAGAATATCCAGTATTGTTGGACTTACTAGACGGATGTGGAGAAAAGCTTTTAGATAAACAGACGCATGGACATGTATGACCATAACAGTCCAATACTCAGTCAGATCCGGAAGAAATAGGTAAATGTTTCTTATCATTGGCGCATTGGCGCATTGGCGCATTGGCGCTTCTTCAGTTAAAAAAGTTTATAATTCTAAATAATAAATGATTTTAATTTCTCATATCAAATATAAAATTTTAAATGTCACTGTCAAACTCCTTTTCAGGAACTATTTGTTAGTTTATGAGCCCCAATATAATTAAGGTTTCATATCGGACCCAGATTGTTTGATATATCGTTGTCAATTCAAGTCAAAGTTCATTCTAATTAATGGTAGTTAGTCTTTAAATGTAACGAACCGGTGCAGTAATGAGAAAAGGGACTAAGAGATGGAACCTAATCCGTAAATTCGTCTTATTTCCATCAACATGCATCATTCCCCGCATCATTACGAATTATTGACTATTGGGACAGTACACACGTCTAGATAAGCCCATCTATAGCTAGTTGAAGACATATGTCAATAATGAGTTTCACTCCCAAGATATTAACACAAAGAAGAACTATACATTCATTAGAACTGAACATCATTTCATAGATCACATTGCATACACTCAACCGCAAAAGAAACGTCACCACTTTTTCAACGATGTTATATTCGAAATACTGCGGCAGGAGAGAATCCATTTTGAATGCTTTTTATAGGAACATGATTTGTAAAGAGGTACCCAAAATTTCATACATAATTAACAGTATAATAGTTTTAATAATAGTTTTATATTATGTATTTTCTAGTACACTTGGGGTGTTGAACTCGCTTTTCGAAACGGGCTTGGCCAGAATGTTTGTCATTTAACTTTGCAATTAATAAAATGCAGAAGTTTGATTATTAAAAAATGATATCGATATGCTTTTTTGACTCTCGTGTCTCGTCTATTTAAGGAGATTCGTAAAGACGATTTCTTAAAACGTCTGTTTCTCGGAAATATATGAACAGATAATGTTTTGAAATTTCAGATTTAGTTTAGTTTGCTTATGAAGAAGTTTTGTATCTCTGTTTCATTCATATTTTTCACTCGTGGTTTGAATTTCCTTTATTTTGTATTGTGACGTTACTTTTGGGATAGAGTGCAGTGCTATATACTGTTTGTCAGTTTCTGTATTAAACGGTCCCAAAAAGTAGGTACAGAATGTATACCTATTGAAAACGTTAGCCAACCATATATATATACCCCTGCTCAAAAGAAAGTATACCAAGAAAAAATTTGAATATTTTTTTTAATATCTACATTTTATATATGAAATGATTCTGAAACACGTCGCAGGAACACAACACACTGTTTTCATTGACAATAAGCGGAGAATGGCGAGAACTTTCATGCAACACGGGATTTTACCAATGATGACGTTGAGTCGGATCCCATGTAATGCACGTGCAAAATCACTGTATAAAACACATGATACTGTACATCAAGACAGTAGCAACAAAAAACACATGAAAGAAATGCCGAGGTTAACGGCAATACAGAGAGAGAGAGAGCCATTGAATGGCAGCGACTGACACCCAACGTCATCCGGCGTTTGACGTCATCGATGCGGCGGCGAGCTCAGGCATGCATTGATGCCCATGGTGGACATACTCGGTATTGAAGACGTGTTGAAGGACTATTCCTTTACTTACGAACTCATTTTCAGCATATACAGCTTGACAGTCATATTGAGAATTGTGAATTTTTGACCCCATGTGTCTTTGTACCTCTGTTGGGCATTCAGTTTTTGTTTTATTGACATGAACGTTTCCATTAGTTATGTTAAAATACCACTCTACTGATATATAAAAAAGTTTATTCTATATCTTCATCTGTTTTTCTTCCATGCTTCTTCAAATCCTTGGTATACTTTCTTTTGAGCAGGGGTATATATATATATATACACACACATCACGAAATCACTAAAAACTGCCAGACATGGGAGATTGTCGGGAGGAGTATATGCTTTCATACATAACAACCCATTTCTGCACTCTGTTTAAATTGGATATTGATAATTTATATTAATTGCATTTCGTATATCTAAACATATATTATAAAACGAAAAAGATGTTAACTTGGTAGGTCTCTACATACCACCCGGGGGGTCTGCATACCACACGTCGTCTGGAAAACAAACAAGTATTGAACTGTGAAAACCTTGACATTTTGTCTAACTGTCATATAATCATCACAGGTGATCTGGGCCATGTTCAAGAGAGGTTTATAAGTAATCGCTCAATGAGCGATCACTTTTAAACCTCTCTTGAACGCGATTACCCAATGTAGCGCTACGTAGCAAGGCGAGCAAACTTAGATGAATTTGCACCGTGTCGTTCAAGAGAGAATGAGTGCTACTTGAGCGCTACTTGAGCGCTTCTTGAGCGCTTCTTGAGCGCTACATTGAGCAATCAATGAGCGATTATAAGTGCTCGCTGTTATGGAACGGAACCCAGAACTCCAGAGTTGGGACATGGTTCTTTAGTTAATGATTATTGTGTTGCCAATATTGAAGCATCCGAATTGGTCGAATCGTTTCAAGTAGATTCCCGAGTTGAATCGGATCACATGCCTTTGAGGACTAAAAGCTGTTTACAAATCTGTACAAGCCTGTGTCAAATGCTCTTCTTCAGATTTTACAGATTACAAATAGAGTGCCCCAAGGATGCATCCTTATCCCATTGTTATTCTCACTATATATTGGTGAATTGTCATAAATCCATAAAGTCCATAAATGAAAGCGCCAAACATGCATCGTACATTTATTCCCTGATTTCTATCAACTATATCTACTGTTATTTGTAGATGATGTCATTCTAGTATCGATCGTTGGTATTAAAAACCAATTGAATATACTTGAATCTTTTTCGGACAATTGGGCATTAACTGTCAAATTAAAGCTGACATAACCTCCACCAAAGAGAATGTATCCTGATCCTCCACCAAATTTTGCCTCAATACCCCCCAGGGGGCAAATATTTACCCCCTGTGTGTACCGTTTACATGACGAAATTTGCCGCCTGGAGGGAAATTTGCCCCTGGGGGTATTTTGCCCCCGGGGGAAAACGGTGCTTTGGCGTAAGTGAAGGTCTTCTCATCGCTCCCAAGCATAGCTCTAAAACTACTTGACCAATCGTAATGCCTCCTCATGTCATATGGATGTGTCGCATGGCTATTTCAAATTTAATTTGTTTCTGTTTCCTTGGAAACAATTTGAACTTTCCGGAAGATAACTCTAAAACTACCTGATATATCGTTAGCAAATTGTGTATTCTGCATCTCCATATCACCTTCACTATAAAGGTGCCTTGTGCTTGTCAATTCTATTTCTTTCTGTTTCCGTGGAAATACTTTTGAATTTAGTCTTTTCGAATGGTAGGGTTTGTGCTCAATACATAACTTTTAAGATTGAATTATTTTGCTTTTGAATTGGGGGGGGGGGGGGGGGGGGGGGAGACATTTTTTGTACGAGTACACCGCTTTGTAGGTACCCTCCATATTCACTACAATATATTCAATAATAATTTCTGACAAATATATAGCTTGTTTTTATTCTAATTATTGTCGTATAATCAGAAATTATTAATACGAATAATCACTCAGGTTTGTAGCAATTTCAGCTTGATTCTTTCGCTGCTGAGCTGTTTCAATTTGTAAGCTCTTGGCCATGAAATATGTGTTCTGTGCCTTGTCGAAACCTGTATGTTTGTAGTAAACTATCAACTATCATATTGAACTGTAATACATATCTGACATTTGAGAGTTTGTAATGGGAAATAGATTCCTATAATTTGCAGTACGTTTATTGGTCACAGTACTGTATTACTTTGAATAAACAACCCCATAGGATATGCAGATATATCAAGTTCTAGGCCGAAACGAAACATACATTTGTATGTGTGTTACTGTTGGTGAAGAGCAGATTTCAAAGAAGCATGTCGTCTAAAACTGATACCCTTCTTTGTGGCAACAGAGTAACCAAATGCATTTTTTTTTTTTACATATTTTAAGGTTTTAGCACTCTGAAGCTATTTGTTTTTGTGAAGAAGTTGATAATGCAAATGTTTTACGCAAATGTAAATGTTTTTTGCAAATTTAAATCTAATTTTAGTGCTTAAGAAATAATTTGCAAGATTACCCCAGCACTCTTAGCTGCTTTGTAGAGGTGACCATGCTACCAAAGAAGTGTTATCATGGTAATTCTTGGTGGGATAATAGCACAAAGTCACTTCCAGTATTTAGAAAGGTTTGATAATGATGAATACCACTGTATTTACCCCCAATGTCTTAGTACCCATGTAAACGCAAATTGATTTGCCCTTTGTCCCTGGGGGTAAATTAGCCCACGGGGGTATTTTACCCCTGGGGGAAAATAGGTGTCATGTAAACGCAGCTTAAGACAAATATCTGTCCTGATTCTTGCTGGTAGATTCTGGATTCTCTTGATTGCAGAACGGAATGCTCTCTCAAGGATATTTATCTCATGCCATTCCAGAGCTCACATCCATATTTTGCCTTTGGTAGCACTGGTACTGAACGTAACTTGCTAGCTGTTATTAGACTCATTGACTTGGAGTGAAATCCTTTCGCAATAACATCTGTATTTGTCTTTATTGTCACATACTCCATTGATGACATTCTCTGTATAAGCATTATGTCAACATGTCTGGTGATCTCTGTCTGAAGCACGGGTTCACTTACAGAGGATGATCTTGCTCTTAGTACCTACACCACAGGGGAACGTCATGAATTCTCTCTTGTAGGGAGACAGATAGTCCTGCTCCATGACTGTGTAAAATTAAGAGCCTTTAATACAGTCCAGATTTGTAATCAGCAAGTCTAGATAAACTGAAGACTGATAGTAATAAGAATATATAATCAAAAGGATGAAGGTACATTAATTATAAAAAAATCCATAGACTAAATTATAGCACTCACATTTGAACTCACAACTGCAATATCATCTGTTTGAGTTGGTGCGCAAAAGTTCAGATCTATTACCATTGCACCTTTCTTAGCATCAGAGAGTTTCTGCAACATTCAATCAATGTATAACAAATACACTTTAACTGAAAGGACTCCGCATTAACGCACGCCTTGTCGAAGCTCAAATTTCCTTAAATCTATGTTGTTCATGTTGCACAACTTGCAACTTCCCAATGCAGGGCATAACTCTTGCTAGTCTCCATTACTGGCTGAGTAGGCCTTGCAGTATTTCCTTAAGAAATCTGTGCTAAAAAATCCAGGCCCACAATGCATTTCTGGTGCAGCGATTCACTGTCTAGGCACAACAAAGCGAGGCTTAAATCAGCCAGTAATGCAGACTGGCAAGAGTTATGCCTTGTGTTTGGAAGTTGCACAACTTGCAGAAGGTTTGGTTGTGCAACGGTTGGTGCACTAGATGAGATAACACGACCTCAATTAATCGAGGCTGAAGTTCTTTCACTGCATTGACCACGACCAATTTCACGGAGACCCCACCACATCTGAAACCGACATCAAAACAAATCATAGAGATCGTGAAATACGCAAACGTCGCTAACTTCCACGACTTTGCACGTGCATCTTGACTTGTTACATGCGCATGTCGCTATTCTTTCATTTAGCAAGGTAAATTGAAAGGTTCAGTTTACTGAGTGTCGACGGAGAGGACCAGTGTAAAATGTATGTTTTTAAAACCTTCGAAGTAATGGAACTAATTAGTTTTGAAACTTAAACTCCTATAGTTCAAGTACCCTGGACGATGTGAATTGTACATTTAGACGCCCTGCATTCCGAGTTTTCTATATAGCTAGTTGTTATTTAACGAAACTATCGTATGTAATGAAGTGCTTCGTTTGATAACACAATGTCTGCCTACGAAATATTATCGAAAGAAGTTCATTATTTGAAAAAAAAATCTTTTCAATTCTCATAACAGATAACAGGCATCACTCAGTTCACAAAAAAATCCGAGCTGACCGGTTTCATTTTAAACGGCATCTAATTAGATTTTTCTCATTATTCGCGAAATGAAGGGGAGATATTAACAGGCTTCCCATTGTATCTGGGGTCAGTCTATATGAGCAGCCACATCTGAGCATAACGCACTCGTGAATCATATTGCTGGCCAGATGGAATTATACCAAAACTCTTTCGTTTCAGAAATTCAATTTTACCAACTTAACGCTTGCTTCACCTCATATTGCGCTCTATAAATCCCACGTCCGGCTGACGGAATGGAATCCATCACAGTCGATAAATTTGATGCTCGTTCCAATATTGGATGTGGCCGAGGGCAGTTTGGCTTCTAGCGGTAACCCATCATCATCCTTCTCGACTGATTGTCTCCCCTGTCACGGTAGGAACACGTGCGCGCTGTAATGGCTGCCTGACAGGAGCGAGTCTAACGACCATCATTACGGACAGTGGCAATATGGAGAGGTGATTAAAGACTCAATTGATTGCTGGAAGCAGCTTCGTGTCAACTTTAAAGCCGAGGGACAGACCAGTCCTCTTCATTACATCAACTTCGTGTCAAAATCGTTATCTTGAAGAATATCTTGAGACGCTTTTTCTGTTATCTGATGCTGTTTATGCGGTTTCCCTGGTAATGATAGTCGAGGCTAAATTTCAGTTATGAACAGTTCCAGTCACTATATTATCATTCATTAAGATGTTCAAGTGAACTTAGACCGGTGAAGTATATATTTTACTGCGACTACATACCATACTATGTCGGTGCCTCGTTTACTGTCAAGATCAGCCCTTTAGCATGTCTAACGTACAATACGAATATACATGTATTGAATAATTTTACCGAAACTAAAAAAAGCTAACGAAACTGGTAATAATGTTAGTACCTATAAGTTAAGGTATCTACCATAAGACAGAATTCCCATATAACAGAACAAATATTGAATGGTTCAGTGATTGAGTTTCCCCCTTTAGAATCGTGGTATGATCCAAGATAATTCCCAAAAGACAGAAAATGACAGATGATGTCCCCCGCTCCAACTTTCAATCCAACATTATTTTTCACTTATGATTTTGAGATTGAGGTCGGAAAAAGTCACTACCCCTCAAACTGTTTCCATGGAAACCCAAAAAATATATATAAATCAGAATATCCCAAGTAGCAATAGGCACCACTCCAGTACTAGGTCTAACCATATAACACGTTTCGTAAAAGAATATTGAACGTTTTTTTAGAAATGGCCCGGAAACGAAAGCATTTCGGAAGGACGGAAGGTTGGAATCACGAAAGGACGGAATCACAGACGCGAAAACAGTATGTGTCCCACAAAGCTTTGCGTGAACATAATAACAATTTTGATTTTATTTGTCGTAGATAATGTGTACTTTAGTACTCTGTCCACCTATACTGATATAGGGTTGTGACCTGGATCAGCCTATCAATCCAAGAGGGGTGGACAGCTACTTTGATTCTGTCTTTTGAGAATTCTGTCTTTTGACAATTCTGTCTTATGGTACTGAACCATAAGTTAATTACACACGGGGTATATAGCTGTGTTTGTGAAACTCACCCGCATAAACCTACAGGGTATGTTCATACATCAATGTGTCTTGTACTATTTTGAAGCGTTTTCTTTGACCAGTGTTGGATGCAGGGTTAGTGCTCTGTGCTCTGTAGTTCTCTTGGTTTCATATCATTTGTTAAAACCTGGCATAGTATTTGAAGAAAGTCATTTTATGTGACAGTTTACAGGTCTAACATGCACATATAGTTATTTACTCAAACAAATGTTGACTTGTAATCACACATTGTTTATATAAAGGTGTAATTTCAATGTGCAGAAGCCAAGTATTGCATTTAAAGGAAACGACATTGTAATCTCCTACTCGGAGTCTTTAAAAGGACAATTCCACGAGCGTGTTTTGCATGAAATGAACTTTCGAGGAGCGATTATATTTTCTTTTTATGCATATGGGCTCTTGAGGCATGATTAAACCACAGCTCTGTTGACAGATATTGCACTTGTCGTACTGAGAGAAGACCAATGATATCTTTGTTATTCGTGAATATAGACCCAAGCACCAGCACCAGGGCCGGGAACTGAGAGGTGGGAGGGGGGAGGGGGGAGGAGAATTTATGTTGTTTATTTTCATTCTGCAAGAGCTGTTCATCCAGGAATAGGAACGTCGCGAGTTCGTTAGAACTTATGTGGAAACGTCGCCTATGCAGATAAAAAGAAGTTGAATACCCATAAATATTGTCGTCATTCTTCATCATACCAATTTCCAGAATGCCACTCAAAGAGTTCATTCATGATATAATATGAAATGTTTTAACTTCACAGTGTGAATATGCACGACTGCTTCATCTGCACTGTACATGAACCGATGTACGAGGACCAACAGATCGAGACTAGCACTTTTTATATGATGCCCTCGGGAAATATTACTCATAATCCACCCAATATAACGTCATGTTCCTATTGTGGCATCACATTATAGTTGAGTTGGTGACACGTAGTATGTACGTAGATTTGGGCGTATTATCCTCAACTTTTCCTGGAATTATTATGTAGGAAACTGATGTTTTATTTCTAAAATATTGAAAGGATCATGATGAAAACTTGAATTTGCGATGACGTTTCTGAAGCTTCCTGTCCTGTATGTGAATTCGTTCTGCTGTTGCCACTCGTTCATCTGCACAGCGTCAATAACACTGTATTTAAGACTTTACTAAGGTTATCATGCTGTGTGAACGAGAGAAGAACTGTCACAGAAAACTATATAATAAATAAATAAATAAACAAAGGCCTTCGTGTGTATAGGAAAGTAGTTTTTTGCGTGTATGTGCATATTGTCAGTAAATTGATTTAATTGTTCTTTAATCGTTCCTTCTTTCTTTAATCAATCCATTTTGATATCACTGTAATATACTGTTATGATGACAACAACTTTGGACGGTTGAACACATCCATATTAGGTAACAGATAACAACTTCTTCATTGTGTAGATTCACGACATTTCGGAGTATATACTCACTCGTTCTTTACATTCCATGCACTGATTATTTTCCCTCAATAAATAGAGGATATCTGTCTTTTATTTTGCTAAATACCATGTTTATGTCATCGAGTAAGGTAGAAAAATAGATGTTTCACGAGTGGCTCAGTCACGAGTGAAATGTATTAACTTTTCTACCTCACGAGATAAACCTATTCATTTTCTTAATTATAAAAAGTCGATGTCGAAATCCTTAGAATATGTCATAATGAGAGAAATAATTTCTTCAAAGTGATTGTGTCATTTTGGCAAACATCATTACATTTGTCACTGAAATAATAAAAGATATCGGAAAAAATAAATTGAGCAATATATTGCAAGCTTTACAACGTTATTGTCAAAGGGGTTTCCCGTTGCTTGAAATATAGATCATGGCAGACTATTTATAATCTAGTAACTGCGCCGTCGATTATTACGCCTTTATTATCTACTTTTTCTTTCTGCAAAAACATCAGTGCATTTATTTCATTTCTGGTATCTGGGGGAACTCCATGAGTGTCACGTGACGTAGTTTTACGAAGAAGGAAGTCGTTTGATAATAAAAAATTAAAAACTCAAAATTAAAGTTTAGGCAACAAACGTAAGTCATGGAAGTTGCAATAATAAGAGGAATGAATGATGTAGGTAATGCAGCATTTACCCTCGATGGTCTCTTGCATAAATGTGTTCCTTACCTAAAAAAATCACTTTAACGACGTTCTCGCCAAAGTGCAAAGCGAACGCATCGTCTGATAGCCCCTTCATGTTAACTAACGATGTATGCGCGGCGGGCAGATGAATGCCTCTTAACATCATGTTCGTAGTTTAAATTACATTTAATGAAAAGACGAGTTTAGGTCCTGGAAAAGTAACTTCACAAATTATTTGCATAAAGGATATTGGACTGTTGCAATCTTCTGAGGACAATGGATTTGCTACAAGCACCCGGGCCATTACAAAATGTGCAAACGTCCTCGTCAACATAATGTAAGATCTTGTACAAAACCTTATCACCCTTTCCTGCACATTTGGCAGCAATGGGCCAACCAGCACATGCTTTTATGCAGGCAAATGTTTTCAAACTTGTGAAATTTACAGTTTAAAACGGGCATGTGTAGCGATTAATTGAACTCTGGATAATGGCTTGTTTCTCAAGCCGTGGGTATGAAGCACTAGAAGAGAGAAGTTAGCCCGGAACACTCCGCACCTGTGAGGAACAACCTTTTCTGGGCCGGATGTCGGCTCCTGAGGACGCGTGCGCATCAAAGCTGTATTGTTGACGAGTCGATGGAGACGTCTGCTCGGCACGCGACTGTAGTTCCGGGCTTAATGGCTACGGTGCATTGTGATTGGCTGATCTGCACCTGCATCCGCCGCCATATCGATTTGATAACTTTGGTAATGTCAGAAGCCAGCCACACCAAGTTTCCCACACGTAAAACGAAGTAGAAATATCTACAAACTAATTCTGAGTGAAATTTCACACGGATGAAAAAATCGAAACCTTTTATTATTACCAAGGAGCGCTAAAGGCGAATTCCCACCGTTTTTTGATATTGTAGTATTTCCGTATAGTTGTATGACAAGAGTTTTAATCCTGGCATCTTTATGTTGAATAATACAGTGTGTACATTAATCCTTCGTCGTTCAAAAAGTATTTAAGTATTCAAAAAGCATTCGATTTAGAGTTAGAGCTGAACAGGGGCAACTCATGTTATAGAGGCTGAAGGGTTATATACCAAATTATCTTTTTTTAAGATTTGCTCTGAAGTATCCTTGTTTAAACATACGCGGGACTATATGGACCGTCTTTAGACTGAAGAGTATCATTGGTTGTTTGCTTTAATCATATTTCATTTCGCTCACAGGTATCCTGACAGGCGAACTAACTATCCTATTTTTAACTCCTTTCCGTACATTAGTATTTCTTTCAGGATCAATGTTATTTGGAAAGATCAAGTGTGATTCAGTAAAAGAGTATTCGATAAAACCCAAATAACTTTAAAACGGGTTGAAACGTCGGGATTTCGCTGGACACGTTCCCATATCAGAAAAAAAACATCAGTGCAGCCCGCATAGTGAATCAAAGTAAATACAGGTGGTTGGAATTCAAAACAAATTCATAATGTTTAATCGGGGTCACATTTTTTTTTTAAAAACAAACAAACAAAAAACCTCATCTCCTTTTCTGCATTTTATTACTCGAGATCTGCCAAGGCCTCACATTTTACCGGATGTATATTGACAATATTTAAACAAACCTACTGCTAATGTACAATTAAGAGACTGGTGATAAGACTTTTAACTTCATAATTACGCTTATTAACGAACAATCATCCCTTTAAATGTTTTTTAACTAATTTTGTAAAGATCCATTTACACTAATATCGCCAAGTGTTTAATTCTATCAGCTGCAGTTTTACTGAAAATCTTTTACGATCTGATACGTTTGAATACACACGGATGAGGCTTGCATTCATCCCGTCCAAGTCAACGCATTTATATTCAAATTCTATCTAGCGTGGGCTTCACAAGACCGAATTGAACACGAGAGTAAACACGTTAAAACAAAGGGAGGACGTTTGTTTTAAATCGTCATAATGAGTGACTCAACACTTATAATAAGTGGCATTAATAGGATAGGTTGGTGTCATTTATGCTCTTGACAAAACATCGACTGTTTTAAAATCTTTAAGGAGTAGCATTGTTCTTGGCATGCCATATTGATGTTTCTATACCAGCTTCATGTGCTTAATGGCCTGTTTGTATTTCGACTTTCCCATCGACGATTCTCATCAATATTATGAATATAAGATGAAGCAGCGAGTACCACCCGGATATTACATGTCTATAATGATCACAGGTCATTGTGCAACACAGTGTTACTTTTCATGATACCAACAGCTTGGTTGAGAAGATTCAAAGTTATGGTATGACAAGTTTTGCCCTAGACTGTGTAAAAATAAGAGAATTTTATACATTCTAGATCCGTATTCAGTTGTAAGCAGGAAATGTAACCTAAAAGAAATACAATCATAAAATCACATGGATAGGGGTAGAATGTAATGTTGTACTTGTAATGAAGGTAATTATCAAATTTCATAGACATAGACCGTTATTATCACTTATCAAATCCACATAAAACACTAAAATAGATGGACTCAAAACAACGCCTTGCCTATTTGGAAACTTGGACCATATCTAAACCTGACTGCAACAGATGTGGCCCGTAAAGTGAGGTGATATAATATCTGCTATGATAGACTGAATTGCAATATAGGTTGTTATTTCACAGAGAGAAAAAATATACATATTCCTATTTTAATATCTTAGGTTTAGAAAAGACATGCATGCATTCTACCGTTTGAGACTTGAGATTTACTGAATGGCAAATCTAGACTGTTACTAAACGTATTGATAAACAGGACGGTTACAACAGCTTTACGGTTCATCAAGTGTTTTCAGCGTATACTACCTTGAGATATCACTACCATAATGACAAGTCGCCTTCAATATAAGTTTACTTTACTCACTCAAAGACAACTCATAGAGAAACACATTTAAGGTTACGATATGAATCCCCCCTGTACAGCCGACTTGATAAGTTGTGGCCTACAGACCTTAGACGTTAGAAACTATCTCCACGAGAATATTAGAGAGTTTATCTCTAGTCAAAGTGTCTGCCTACCCAATAACGTCAGACATTTACAATCATCTCGCGTGTGATACTACCACGCAGTTGTCTCCCTTCGTCGGCCTCCTGTACGTTTATGTTGGTTAATGCATTTCTGAAGTGGTTTAGAAGATACGTTTCAAAGTGATTGATATCTGGCAGCAAAGGGTACATTTTGTCTTTATGTTTTACCTCAACTGCTTTGCTTTGTAGACACTCTTTGTGTTATAATGGTTAGTCAAGACTGAGAAAAGGCGTGCGACAATTATCCACTAAAGGATCTAAGCTTAAACCTGGCTGCAACAGATTTCACCCCAAACAAGCAAGGTACATGTACATAGGGCGATCTGTCGTCAATCCATTTTAGGCCGTTAGTCACAATGGGAGGCTCAGTGAAGTTTAAAGGATCATATTAAATTAAACTTGAGAAAGCTAGTCGTTCAAATCATTTTACCAATTAAAATTCGTCGATAGAATTTCTATCAAATTTAATTCTAAACCGATATTCTGTTTATCATATCTGAAAATGAAAATATATACATACTTATTTTTATTATTTTCAAATTTTCAACATTGTCCCCAAAAGTATCGACCCCAAAGAAATGTATGTCATTAAAACTTTTCATAGCTTCATTGCAATCATTTGAGGTCTTTCAAAATCATTACTCAAAACGCTGTCATCAAATCAATATCAGAACGCCCGTTGTCCGACAGTATTGTTACTTTATTATCCGGCGACGTTATATAAGTAATATTCTTACGTACTTAAGTTATTTGTCAATCAAGCGTTTTAACCAGCGCATGTTTGCATGATATATTAACTGATACAAGATAAACTTGGGTAATATCGCAATTAGTAAAAGTAAAATTTCCATCAAATCTAATTGTATTGTATTAATTGTGCAGTAGCACGTTTTTTCGCTCAAATTAGTTGATGACATATATTTGAAAAATAATGTCACTAATAGTGTACACAGTTCGGTAAAGCCATGGGAATCGTTTTTGTCATTCGAAATAATAAAATGTGTTCACAATAAAATGGCCGCCATGCAATTTTTGCTTTATACGCAACACTACGGATAATTGGTTTCTGTAATAAGATGTTTTACCCTATAAAGTAAATTCAAATGTCATAAACTGTCATTATAAATGGGAAAATTGAAAAAATAAAATTTAAAAAAAACCGTGCTACTGCCCCTTTAAGCCAATCCAATTCTTAATTAACATTTTAAGCACAAGAACTCGATGTTGTAATTAAAATGTAGGTGGAAAAGTGTTGGTAAAAACAACCTAGAACCCTATACAAAAGCGGATAGTTGTAGTTTTGCTTGCCTTCATTTTAAATGACGATATCGAGTTTTCGTGCTTGCAAACTCTCCATGAAACATATTGGGGCCATTTTTCAGCATCTAAAGTAATCCTGCAACATGAATGTCTGTACAGAAGACCCATTGATACAGTATGGTTCATTATTCAGTAAGTCTAGACAAACAAAACACATCTATATGGAATTGAAAACTTAAATAGATATGATCATAGGGATAAAGTACAATAATTATTAAAATTCAGAGAGTGTATTTTAGTCTACATCAAAAGCATATATATAATTTTAAATGCAATTCGACAATAGCCCCTCAAATTTTGATTCCACAAATTATGCCTTGTTCTTTTGTTTTGTGTATGGGATCATTTTGTGATTCCACATGGTATGTATATCATTTACACATTGATGTAAAGCTTGTTTAAGATCAACGCAGTAGCCATCATGACGTCAACATTGTTACATGGCGTCAACGAGGAGATGACATATCCCCTGGTAGGATGACAATGATATGTTATTTCACTAAGGGAACTTTGGATTCATTTAAGCAATATTATACGGGATCATACTGAAATAAAAACATTATAAAACAAGAGCATTAAACTGTTCACCAATTGAAACGTCAGTGAAAGTGTTTATTTTTCACATTTAAAGTCTTTTTTAAGCAGGCGAGCACGTTGCTCCCTAGCAGCTGGTCGATATTGTATATTGTAGCTGAAATAACCTTACAGTTTATGCCATTTTATCCGTCTCTCACGCAGGTCGAATGTTCTTAAAATCATGCGCCTCGACAATGTATTAATAACCATGCATATAAAATTCAATTTAGGCAAAGACATGACATTGAAAAAATAGTGGATTGTTTATTAACGTCGCAGCTAAGAATTGATTAATATTTTTTCAAACATAAACATACATTTATACATTCAACTAATTCTAGTCTAAGGCAATCTTGATCTCAAACATGTACACTTGTAATCTTGTTCTATTCTCGTGTATGAAAATAGCTTAATGTGTTTGCCATGTAATGGATGGAGATAGTTGAGTAGGAGAAGAGCAATGAAAAGCTGTCATTCTGGATTCTAAAGAGGGGGGGGGGGGGGGGGGGGGAAGGTTCGGACCGATCTAATCACTGCCATCAGTCATTACTGACCCACGTCCTGCACGTGCAGACATTGTGCACGAGAATTATGCACCGGTCGCCAGTGCTGCCGCCATCTTGAATTATGTTTGTGCAGTATATGTTCAATCCCTTGACAATAGCTGAAGACACTCAAGTGTTTAATGGCCACATCGCCTGCACAAGTCACGGCTTGCCTCTCGCCGACTTGGGTTGTAATTTCTCTTGTAGAGATTCCTGGCACTGGATCGATAAGTTCCGAGAGAAGTCGGGAGGTCGGGATTCAGGAGCGGGGACAATTCCCTTTGATTATCATAGAATATTATCCCATCCCTGTCGTAATTCTCGACATGATTATATCATCTTCCCCGAGATGCAACTAAACACGCTTGACGTTCTCTCTGATTACTCCACAAACCAGGGACTATGTTAGCTTGGACTCTGCGGGGATATAAGGGAAGGGGACTGTCTAACTGTTCTAGTAGACTCGTGAATACTAGGACCATCTACTTAGGAACATTCGTTGATGTCTAAACATTGTTCTTTTAAAAGTATTTTGAAAATATGCTCTAATTTATGGATGGAATATATGTGTTACTGTACGATTCAATGAAGGATTCAATGATAGACATTTACATTGTCCATTATTGACTTAGAATTTTGTGTACAATGACGGCAATGATAAATATGATAAGACTCCAAATCAATAAGTATATTGTGTATTATATTTTTAAAACAAAGTCACACGAATATAGTAAAATAAGATTATATCCTAAATTACCATAACAAGTTAATACATTTTGTATCTTACAGTTTTCAAATCGCCTTGTACTAATTTAGTTACATTTGAGTTTCGCAAAACAGTTCCATACAGTAACGTTATTATTAAACGCATTGGGGATTAAATTTGAGAATAAATACTAAACGAAATGAAAAGGAAGGTCACGCCATGGTTGATGTTGTTTCGATGAAAAACTGTTTTCAATTAACGAAACATACTGTTGTCTATGTTAGCTTTATACGCGGGGCTTGTAAATTATATAATTGCAATAAATAAGTGTGTTACTTTATTAACTATAGGTATTTTTCAATTAGTAAGCAAGATTGTTAATTTGAATGTTTTAAATCCTGTTAAGAATTAAACAGAACTTTTCTCATATAGTTATCACAAAGATTATTTTTCAAAGAGCCAAAACTTTAATAAGGCTTCTTTTCAGCATTCGAAAAATAATAATATTATGGTACAAACCGTACAATACATCAAGTCATGTTAAATAAATTGTTTCAAACGGACATTACTTTAATGATGAAATGATCGCACATATGTCCAAACGTGAATTCTAGAATTTCAGGCATATTGTAAGTTGTAAAATGTCGGGCGAAGATACAAAATATGTCTTACAGTATTTTACAGTATATTCTAGTTATGTATCGCAGATAACACTGATAAATAAATTTTAGTTAATACAAAATAAGTTATACTTTGTAAAAGCACCGAATGTAAAAGTACTGAACTAAGTTTATTTCAATTGCCTCGATCAGTGATGTAGAGACAATGTTACATATTATTTTCTAAATTCAAGTGGAATAATTTGTCTGCTCGATTTAAAAATGACAAATATTTGAATGCGTACTTTCTCATCAGTTTATGGGGCAAGGGCAAGAAATCTATTAGATCTGAAATTTTGTGTAATGTATTCCAAAGGAATAGAATAATGAATTTAAATACAATATAATGGGAAAAGAAGAACAACCTTTCCCAGTTTGTCGCTTTATATAGTTCATTTGCGGAATTCAAATTGTTCTCAACGTTGTGAAATCTGACATATCAACCGATCACAACCCAGAAAAACATAAAAGTAAGTTTTATTTCTGGTGTTGATATTGCACTTTATCTTATTCTATCAATATCTATGTTTTGTCATTGAACAACCTAAATGTATTTGAAGAGTACCAGTCATGACTCATTTCTAGACCTGACTTGGCTTGCATCGGGAGTAAACACGAAAACGAGCCTTCGTGAGTCTAGATATTTCACAGTTTAGATTGCTTCGGAATCTTTCTTTCCTTCTCAAAAATTAAATTCTAGTATCAGAAGTTTCAAATATACATTTCTGCTGCGAAAGTATACACCTATGAATGAGATTGATAAATCCTTAGACATGCCAAGACCAGATTTTCTGAGCTTTTGGCTGAAATAAAGCACTTTCATGGCTCTTTTTTCTCAATATTGTTTCACCCATATCTTCAACTGTATATATACAAAGGAATCCTATCTCGCTAAGGCGAATGAGAGATGATAGCAAGGTTCGTACTCTTCCAATACTGAATTCTGGTTAGAAACATTAATTCCCATACACAATCTACTGTAGAAGTACTCAAGGGACCCTTTTAACGAGGGATTTAGTTTAATTCCATTGCAGTTTTGATTCTCTGTTCGCATCTGAAAGATCAAAGTCTGGTGTCCATGGCAACAGTGAATTAACTTTGACATTTCCATCTTTATGAGGTTTTGATGACACCCAAGTGTATCTAGTCCAGTTACAAGATTAAAGTTTTAGTCACGTTTCAGGTTATTGCTATTGGTTTCATTTTAAAAGCCATTACGAATGTCAGTTTAACATACAGACTAGCATACAGTTCCTGAAAAACAATGCTCATGACGTTTTCTTTTTAAAGATGGAAAGAAATCTTAGACAAACCTTTCTGAATCCCATAATTCATACAGCTGAAGCAAGCTAGACTTGTCAAAATAGTTTTTCTCTCGGCTCTGAATGATGATTAAAAAGATATGCCATTTAAATTGTGAACAAAATCAACATTGACATTTTGGGATCTTACTATCTGCAATAGTACACATTCTTGTACTTTTTTCGGGAATAGTTTCTTACGGAAATATCGAAGCCAAGGTGGCCGAATGGATTAAATTGTAGTTACAGTTAGTGCTGGTGGTTGATGCCTGGATCTGTGGGTGTGCGCTTCTTTGTGTTACATCTGAATGACAAGACTACATAAATATATTGGTAGGTGCTTTTCCAAACTGTTTGTATAAACGCTGAAGTGGTTCATTCTTGCAACGCCAACATTTGGATAAAAAGGGTGGTTTGACCAAAAGTTTTGTTTGCGTATACCAGGAAAATTGTACAGGAGATAATCAGCAAAACCAACATTTGTATCATCACATGAACAATTATAACCCAGGTTAGAACAGCCGCCAACTCTTCAAACATATTTTCTGCACAACTATTTTTATTTACATTTTAAATTAAAAAACAAATTTAAACAATTATGTTTGCAATTATATAATGTTACCGAAAAACTGAAAATTTGGAAATTTGAAAAACTATGGCACAGTCATGTTTAACATAAATTGGCATTCTTTTTTCAGATTTCATCATTAAATTGCATTTACCAAACGGTTCCTTCTTTTGGGAATAACTATTTTAACCACACTGGTACTAGTAACTGTTTTGTCCTCATATTGTGGGAAGGTTTGGTTTCATCTGTAATCTAAGGAACGTGAAGCATTTGTTGAAAAATGAAAATAGAATTATTCTAGGATTTGTCAACAAGTTTTCAACTACATGTGTCCCCTACACTCTTGTATAACATAACCTCTAAAACAAGATCACTTTTTAACCAAAAAATATATACCCTTGTCATATGCAATATGAAATATTATATTGTACAGATTTCATCAAGCATTACGGTACACACACCTTTAAGAGGTAACAGTTGGCAGAGAGATCATTCAAGAATAAACCAAATTCCATGCAACGTGGCGACACATTGAACAATTCCTTTTAATATATGGTCCGAGTTGAAAATGTTAGTGTTTCCGTGTGTTTTTTTTAAAAATGAAAATGGGGGAACATCCCTTTTTACAAATATATGTTATTAATTTTGACTTTATATTTGATAATGTGATAAAGAGTAGAGCAAATTCCTAAAAAAACAAAAACAATGAGATGTTAAGCCATTTATCCGCGCTACGAGTGGCGGATGCTTTTCTACGTCATAACAGGACATCGCTGATCAGTTTAATGATACATTATGTGTTACCTTATGCACATTCTACAAATAAACATGTTCAATTATTTCAAAAAGAGCTTTTTCATGTCATGCACTGATCAAAAACAAAATGGCTGATACTACCAAATGAACCCTCCCTTTAAAACTATCACTTGTAATGTCTATTACCTTATGGTCGTCTATACTACCGAATAAACTGTATGTTTTGTTCTGCTTTGTTTAATTAAGTAGGTTCGTTCTATGAAAACCATTTCATGAAACAAAACCACACATCTTTTCCACCACTTGTTGGGTGTTGATGTCAGATTTGGAGTTATTTTCGTTCGTGTTAGTACTTGGTCGGCTATATCGGAATGACAAAGAAACATCCCGCTGTCTCTAACTTGCAATAGCGCGCCTAATCCTGACTGCTTGCTGGAAACTAAGTGATCAAAGACGCTGTGTACACAATGAGAAAATCAATACAAAAGTCCATCTGATTACTGAGAGAAATGACCCCTGTTTTTCCATCTTTTTTATCGATTGGTGCGGCCTTCTAATCTGGCTTATGGCTTCATCATTTTCAGACATGCGTAATTCGGAGCTAAACGTATAGACAGACACGCATTCCGATAATTTAGCCCGCCTTATGTTCATGGTATAAATCAAGAAAATACCAGTCCATAAATATGCCAGAAGAGACTTGGAGAAAATTAGAAGATAAATTGATGAGACATCGTTGTGTCAGTGTCAATAAAGCCAATGCTTCAATCTCCGGCACAAACACTCACATACAAGCCGTGCTTTTACAATCGGCATTAAATTCCACCATCGTTCTGACTGACGGCGCTTCATCAATATTCATACGGCGCTATCTGGCGTGTAATCTACTCTGATTGATCTAGTCATGCTCCCCCTTCCCTTCCATTCCCTTCCATTCCCTTCCAATACTCAGCGATCTCGCGGTCAACGAGAGCGATCGATATTCTCGCTGCAAAAGAGATTTAGGACACGCGAGTAACGGATGACCGAGGGTGATATTTGCAGAAGCACTGTCTGAGTGTAATAAAGCCCATAGAGTGTTGTCCATGAATTTATGATGACACATGGCCGGCTACCGTGCTTGGCATCTGGCTGTCAGACAATTCCCTGCAACCCTGCTCGGTATGCTGCTGGTATGTCGGCCAATCTATTCTCCGCCACGATGTTAATAAAGTCACGCAAAGCCGTGTTCTCTTGTGGAGTTTGGTAATTCCAATATATCCTGATTAATGAAATGTTTCATCCCCTCAGCGTCCCCAACACGCCATGTCCGAGTTATATATGAGCCGGTATGAATCGTTTCGTTTTCTGCATTTTTGAAAACTTGCTCTACGCTTACTGTAATGGTTAGCAGTAGGCCTAAAGACTTAATGAAAATTCTGACGTTCCCATAACTACAATGATTTTCAAACAGTGTGACCAGCTTTTTTAGGGAACTAAATTCGAGGGGATAATGCCTTTGTTGCGTTTATGAAGATCAACGCTTTTTTAAGTTGTAACATAAAATGAAGGTGATCATTGTTTTAATCATATCTTAACATTTTGTTGTTTATCAAGGAAGAGCACAAATGAACGTATCCTCTCAATATTCGTCCCAAACATATATAAATCCGTTTATGCATTATTTAATTAAATGTTCTTTGTTGAACAATGATTTTGCCAAACGTTCTACCTTCTTGAAATACTTTAAATGTGTTGGCTAAAAACCGTCTTTTCGATCCTTGGAAATAAATGGCTGCGCACTGATTGTAATCAAAACGTATTTCAGAAATCGGTACAATGGTCATTTGTCAAATCAAAACACATGAATTCCAACAAAGTACGGTCCTTGTCTTTTTTCTAAATAAAATCTAAATAAAACGTAGCAGGGAGCATACAACACTCAGAGCTGCGCCCTTCGTGTTTTATGCTCCCTGCTATGTTTCATTCTACGATAAAGCACGCCGACTCGTCTTCTATAGTCCTGCTCCATGACTGTGTATTATTAAGAGCCTTTAATACAGTCTAGATTTTTATTCAGCAAGTCTAGATAAACTGAATACACTGGAAGTATAAAACAATATGTAATCAAAAGGATGAAGGTACAGTAATTATAAAAATTCCATAATGTAAATGTTAGTCTACGTCTTCTATTTCTTTGTGAAAATATGTTTTATTGTAACTCATCAGGCCTATACGACCAGATCAGTTTATGGCATGGTTCGTCGTTTGTTCGTTGTCATATATATGTCATATGTTTCATATTTTCGACTTCTCCTCAATAAATTGTCAAATTGTTTTAAAAAGCTTTTGGCATTTCATGAACTATCAGCTTTGAGAACAAATATATGACAGTTGGTTGCATTGACTCACAATGTGCGAGTCGTATGCAAGTCAACTTCCTATTAGCTATTGTTTTACTCATTCATTGCATGTATGAACCTATTTTTTATGTAAGTATTTAACCTTTAATAATCAATCATGCAAACGCTGATGAACTACAGAACCAATGGCTCTATTTTTAGTTTGCTAGCATAACTAAAATTTCTGTTTTGAGAACATTCCGTAGATGAACTTCGAGTGGCTCTCGTTATATCTTAGTAATGCTATGTACAGCTGTCTGATTACACGTACTGAAATTGCAATCTTCAGAAAATAGAAAGTTAGGAACAATATTCTTCAGCAAACTTTTAGTCAAATAGGTCACAATAAGAGATTCTCCCTGAAATGACAAGGAAACCTATTCATTCAAAATAAATGTGAAAACTAATCAAGAATATGACGTAATGAGATACTGAAGATGAACTTGCATATATACCCTTATAGAAATGAATGCTCAACTTCATAAAAATGGAATATGTTGGTCTTGAATGAAAGTGGTGCTTAATAAATAAAGAGCCGCGTATTCGTATCATTCGTAAGTTATCATTTCTTTAGTTCCAAGTGAATAATAACTAAATATTATCACAAAGTACTGAACTGATGACACAATACACACACACTTGCTGAGAGGCTTCAACTTATATTTTACTAGCGCTTCGACTATATCCCTCTGTAAACATACATTCCCATTATATGATAAGTGGTGGATCCTGCGAGTGGGGATCAGGGGATTCGAACACAGTTTTCACAGTTTAGAAAATTTTAAGAAAGATCATACTATAGCTTGCCTAGTAACACGTTGATTCGTCTGTGTAAATAATGTTTTTCACATTGAATTATTATGGTAAAAAGCACAATTCAAATTACAATGACTGGACCAATTGCAATCATTGGTATATATACAAGTATAAAGTAAAAACATTAAAATGCATCTTTGCATAATAAAAGTTAAAAATTATAATAAATTAGAATTGAGATGCAAATGACATTCATGGGTACATGTATCGACAAGCTTGTTATTAACAAAAACTCATTTTTGTTAAAAAATATTATTATAGCATTAACGCTGAAAAATAAATAATTCAAATAGTGAATAAATGTGACAAGTATAAACGTGACTAGGGCATTAAAAGAGATTATCTAAGCAGGTGTGTCTTCTATTAAAGAGTGTGACTTGTTAATCATTTGTCCATTTGTTCTGAATTAGAATAGGACAAGTGTATCACACTTCGTGAACATATGCTAGATTGATGTCACACCTCTGTGAAGTGCCTAAATGCCTTGAAATCATGCATGCATTCATTTCGTGTATATCAAAATTAACTGAAACTAGCTTTACTGAAAACCATCTGAACCAATTAATCAACTGCCTAAAAACAAAGCATTCAGGTGACTAACATTTGACTTTTCACTAATCTTTCTAGGCCCAACGAATGTGTACTCTGATATACTTGAAATATTTTTCTTTTTGTAGAAATATTTAAATAAAAAGGCAAATAAGTTTGTTTTTTTTAAAAAAACATTCTTTTACTTAATATCTATGTGGATGGTGTGGTAATTAGTAGCGTATATATTTTGTTACTTCCTTCGAACATTATTTCCTCTATAAGTAACAGTGGTGCCTCCAAATGGACTGACGTTCTACACACATTTTTACAGAATATCCAAGTGTCACTGATTTCACTGTCGATCTGAAACAGAATTATTATAGAACTTATTGTTTTATGCAAGTAGAACATTTCAGTGTTTAGTGGACGAACTTGAAATCACTGGCCTATGGCGGACTATCGTGCTGCATCTATCATTTGTGTGTGATTTGAACTTTTAACTGTAGATATAGTAAAAACATTTCGTGTCCCGAGACCAACATAAATCGGTAATGTTATGAGATGGATTTATCTTGTGCAGTTGACATTTATAATTCCGTGATTTAAAAAAAATATGGATGCTTTGGCGCTCAAAGGATCTACATAATAAAATCGAAAAGATAAAAATAATATTATGAACACTGCGGAAATAGTAGAACCAAGGGAGATAAGTCTCGTTAATTGTACATTTCCTATACCAGTAACAGTTATGCCCCTTTTCAACAAGCAGTGGTGTACAGTGTTTGATGCATAAACTGCATTTACAAGATTGCCTTATTCTCAGAGAATATCGCGTTCTCAATAGAGGAACCATATATCAACTCTCAATGAGACCTGTGAACAGCTACAGTAGGAAACAGAAGCGTGTTAGGTCACAGGGAAATCGTAAATTAGTTTAGCTTCATATTGAAGGTCTTTATGCAATAAACTATACAAGTTTTGACTTCCCTGTTACCGATTGTTAACTGTTGAAACATTTTGTTGGTTAATGTGATCTGTTCAACGGTCGCCTTAACAATACGTGGTGTTATATTTAAATAGGAAACTACAAGAGCTTCCAAACATGCCAAATGTTCCGTCCCGTTCTTACCATATTTCCTCTTCAAGGTGCCCGTTCCCGCTAACCGCCAGGAACTTATTAACGCAGATATCACATCATAGATAAATACATGTAGACACCAGGTGTAAACTGGTAGGTGGTCATGTTTAAAGTGACAACCATTGTTTCTCATACTGTTTTATTTGGCTTATTACGTGCCAAAATACCGTATGTGCTGATTTGGGTAAAATCATTTCATTTCACTCAACTGTCATATTCATCCCAAATCGTCAAATATGATAATTCTTTTCAAACGAAGTCGAGCAAGAACCCTATACACATCGTTGTGAAGAATACAGTTAAATTACTTCTCTACCAACACCACCAATGAACTTATAAGGTTGACACTTTTCATTCGTTACTGATATGATACTTAAAAGTTAAACAATCCTATAACTAAATTTACATCCATGGAGTTGTGAAGCAATGAAATACCCGCATATCCTTGTGTAAAATATCCTATTGACAGGAAATTGTTTGAAATCGATGAGACGACTGAACAGCAGGTTCAAACAAGTTGTGACTGGCTCTATGTGTTGGTTTAGTTAATTTAAATGATAATAAAATAAATTGTTGTAGCTCTTTTCGTCCCGGGAATAACCCATTAAAGAAAATACCTTGAGGTTATTGAGAAGCTTGGAGGAGTAAAAACTTGGCGAGATTCCAACATAGTTAAGGCGAGGTGACATGGGTGAGTTACGGTTTAAACATCTAGAGTATTTTCCTTTATGATTGAGAATAGTATTATTAAAGAAGGAAGGCCCCAAATACCATTAAGGATATATATTGCAGTGAAACCTGCGAGAATAGGCTGGGCGAAGGGAAGAATTGGTGGTAATGTCCTTAGTTTAAATGTGTTAAAACCTTACTGCATTGTTACGATGCCATGCGAGATATCGTGAACATACGTGATATTTGTGGTTATTCACCCGATTTATATATTATTTGCTGACAAGTCACAGGGATGTTGACGTTGACATGACTTCATTGGCGACTGTTGATATACAGATACATGTAAATCTTTTAAAGTTTCGCTGAGTTTGAACCTTACCATGTAGGATTTACGAAGGGATTTGTCAATGAGGAACATCATATTGTGTTCTATATTGTTCAAAACGAAAGGAAAACTACTATTTTGACATAACGACCTGTCGTCAACAATTAATTAATACACAAATTCAAGATTATCGATCTAACCTTCCTTCTTAAACTTACAAGAAGAAGTTAAAACTCATGTCCGGGATTGTAGTGAACTAACCAGGTAAAACTTAATTAATGAAACGATCTTCCAAAGGAGAAATCCTTGCATTTCTGTCACTTACAATCCATACATGTATGTTGCTGAGCAAACATTAAACGGTGTCAAAACAAAATATTGGTGCTGGATAAAGTCGATTTTGAATGTCTTTGATAAGCACAATTCTTGTAACTAAGTTTTTTCATTCATAAGGACTTTGTTTTATTAACCGAATTATGAAATCATTTCTTCAAGCAAGACCTAAAGCAATGAAATATAACATAAAAGTCAAACAAATTACAGTAAAGTAACAGATGACCAACTACCAAAATTATCTGTAACAATTATCATAATCAAGCTGATAAACAATTGACCCAAATCATAGTACCGATTTACCAAAATCAACTGAAATAACACTGTACCCGAACGAACACAATTTTACAATCGACCAAGTTGATAACAAATGACCCAAATCAAGCTGAAACACAAATGGTCCAAACCAAGCTGACAACAAATGACCCAAACCAAGCTGACAACAAATGACCCAAACCAAGCTGACAACAAATGACCCAAACCAAGCCCATAGAAATGGTTCAAAACAAACTGATAAAACACATGGCCCAAACCGAGCTAATAAAACAAATGGCTTACACCAAGCTGATAAAAGAAGCTTGGTGTAGGTCAATTGTTTTATCAGCATTGTTTAGACCATTTGTTTTGGGCCATGTTTTATGGCATTGGTTGTGGCCATTTTTTTAATTACTTTGTTTAGACGATTTGTTATCAGCTATTTGTTTTATCGGCTTGGTTTGGGTCATATGTGGACAGCTTGGTTTCGGTCATATGCTATCAGTTTGGTTTGGGTCATTTGTTATTAGCTTGCTGTAGGTCAATTGTTTTAAGAACTTTGTTTGGGCCATTTGTTTTATCAGCTTGGTTTAGACCATTTTTTTTATCAGCTTGGTGTAGGTCAATTGTTTTATCAGCTTTGTTTGGGCAATTTGTTTCATCAGCATTGTTTAGACCATTTGTTATCAGCTTGGCTTAGAAGGTCTTGTGAAATAAACAGTTCTTTTTATCCTGAATGTCTTAGTTTTCTTCAGGGTTATTTTGAAGACGTTGTCAACTTTGTTTTGGACAGTAGTATCGGGAAAGTGAAGGCTAACCTGAAGTGACTGCCAACACCAAGCTGATATAACAATTGACCATGAACAGGTAATTTCAAGTTTACCATACAACATAATACCCAAACCAAGCTGATACAACGTATTACCCTAACCAAGCTGATACAACGTATTACTCAAACCAAGCTGATATAACGTATTACCCAAACCAAGCTGATACAACGTATTACCCAAACCAAGCTGATACAACGTATTACCCAAACCAAACTGATACAACATATTACCCAAACCAAGCTGATACAACGTATTACCCAAACCAAGCTGATACAACGTATTACCCAAACCAAACTGATACAACATATTACCCAAACCAAGCTGATACAACGTTTTACGCAAACCAAGCTGATACAACGTATTACCCAAACCCAGCTGATACAACGTATTACCCAAACCAAGCTGATACAACATATTACCCAAACCAAGCTGATACAAAATATAACCCAAACCAAGCTGATACAACGTATTACCCGAACCAAGCTGATACAACATATTACCCAAACCAAGCTGATACAACGTTTTACCCAAACCAAGCTGATACAACATATAACCAAAACCAAGCTGATACAATATATTACCAAAACCAATCAGGAGCTAAAAGGGCCTTTATGACTTGTTTTATGACGTTCTACAGTAGAAATGGTTAACAAATTGAAGTCCAAGAAGGTTATTAATGTCAGCATCATCTTTTATTAATTGATTGTCTACATTTTATAATTTTGATGTTAATTGCAAAATATTCTGGCCCAAAAAAACATTTTGAAAAAATTATTTTTCAACACCTCAAGTGTCTTGAACAAACATAAAACTAAACGTATTATACTTTGATGTGTGAAATAACGAGTACCTCTTTACAAATCATGTCCCTACATGTATTATAAAATTACATACAATATCGACTTTCTCCGCTAGCAGTACTTCGTTTATTACACCGCCGAAAATGTGGTGGCGTTTTTTTTGCGGTTGAGTGTAATGTTGATCTACATAGCAGTGTACTCTTTCGTGACAAATGTGATTTTAATGTTTGACAAGATGAATTTAGTTGTGTGTGTCTGTATTCTGTCAATACAACCGTACGTACCTAGTTACCACCATTATCCATAGCATTATCATTATCAACATAAAAAAAGTTAAACCCAAAGAACCTTATACAAAACTAATGGATGTTTTGACCAAGCCAGGTTATATGAGTCCTTGGTTGGTGTTGTCCGGGTGGTATCTGTCTGCATGGCAATTGTCTTAGACCCCCTTTAAATGACCGAAACTAAGTAAATATATCAAATTATCAAAACTAATCTAACATAACAAATGACACACACTAAGCTAATACAACAAAATTCCAAAAACTAAGTTAACATAACAAATTAAAAAAAACAATCTTATACCGTCAGACCCCGGTTATCCGTACAATTGTGTTACAGTTGAAAATCGTCCGGATAACAGGTCGTGCGGTTAAGGGCATCATCATTTGCATAGAAATGCATAAAGAGGATTTGAAATACTTCTGTGCGGATGGTCGAGTTTCCGGATAAACGAGGTCTGACTGTATATCAAATGACCGAAACTAAGATAACATTATAAAGACAAACACTAAGCCAATATAAAAAAAACAATTCAAATTAAACATAACCAAACTAATGTCTTAAATGGCCCAAACTATGCTAACATATCCAACGACACAAACTACACTAACATAACCAAGGACACAAACCAGGCTTATATATCAAATGGCCCAAACCAAGTTTATATATTAATAGCCCAAACTAGGCTATTATATTTAATGATCAAAACTAGGCTAATATATCAAATGACACAAACTAGGTTAATATATCGAATAACACAAACTAGGCTATTATATTTAATGATCCAAACTAGGCTAATATATCAAATGACACAAACTAGGCTAATACATCAAATGACACAAACTTCGCTAATACATCAAATGACCCAAACTAGGCTATTGTATCTAATGACCCAAACTAGGCTAATCAATCAAATGACACAAACTAGGCTAATATATCAAATGACACAAACTAGGTTATTATATCCAACGACACAAACTATGCTAACATATCCAGCGACACAAATCAGGCTTATATATCAAATGGGCCAAACCAAGAGTATATATTAATAGCCCAAACTAGGCTTTTACCTTTAATCACACAAACTAGGCTATTATATCAAATGACCCAAACTAGGCTATTATATCTAATGACCCAAACTAGGCTAATATATCAAATGCCACAAACTAGGCTATTATATTTAATGACACAAACTAGGCTATTATATCTAATGACACAAACTAGGCTAATAAATCAAATGACACAAACTAGGCCAATATATCAAATGACATAAACTAGGATATTATATTCAATGAAACAAACAGGGCTATTACATCAAATTACACAAACTAGGCTAATATATCAAATGACACAAACTAGGCTAATATATCAAATGACACAAACTAGGCTATTATATCAAATGACACAAACTAGGCTAATATATCAAATGACACAAACTAGGCTATTACATCAAAAGACACAAACTAGGCTAATAAATCAAATGACACGAACTAGAGTAATATATCAAATGACACAAACTAGGCTAATATATCAAATGACACAAACTAGGCTATTATATTTAATGACACAAACTAGGCTAATAGATCAAATGACACAAACTAGGCTAATATATCAAATGACACAAACTAGGCTAATAAATCAAATGACACAAACTAGGCCAGTATATCAACATAACGTATGCTCTTTTATCGTTGAAAGGGTATTACGTTAATTGTTAATATAGTGTTCAAGGACAGGTTTGAACATAACTTTGAAACGGATGGATTCACTCACGGATAAGTATTGTGTCTGCGTGCACCGATTTCCTTAGTGGAAATAGAGGTGCACTCCGCTATTGTGCGTATCTAACAATCGATTTATGCTACGTCGTCAAACTCATTGATCAAGGTCTGAACTAACGCACTGTCTCTTCAACACTAGCGTTACAACCTTCTCTAACAGTTTAGTATTCCCCAAACGGCAGAAAATCTGCGTATTTATACCTAAATTAAGTATGTAATGAAACTTATGAAGTATTTTTAATTTGTTCCCGCAAGTACATAGTCAAACATTACAAGCATACAATAATATACTCAGAAGGTGGTTACATAGTATTACTCAGTTGAAACCTTTATTTGCTGAAAATTTGGATGAGAGAATTTTTCCATTTCATTGTTTTTCTTTGCAATGAATTTTTCTACAAAATATATTTCATTTATTACCATTTTATAGTTACTGAATTTTTTTAATTGAATATTTTGAATATTACACAAATGGATGTGTTTTTTTGGCAGATATAATGATTTGGTTGATTAAAACATGTTTATGTATTGTATAAAAACCAAATTAAATATTTGGTAATTTTTAATTTTGGAAATAAATATGTGTTCATCCAAAGTTCCAAATCATTCCAAAATTGTTTGGTTTCACAACAGTCCCAATAAACATGGCAGATGCTCTCAGATAAATTACTACAAGAACTGCATAAATCATTGTCAATCTGATTTATTTTCAACAGTTCTTTTTTGGTATAACTGACTCTTTACAAGAATCTGTATTTGAAATCAAGAAGTTTAACATCTTTGAGATCATTTCTATAAATATTAAAGACATTGTGCCAGTTGAATTCCGTGTCATTGAAGAGCATTTCCCATTTAGTACAAATTTTAAGTTTTTAAGTTTTTTAAATTAACTGATCATAAAATAACCATGATCCTTTTGAGAATTTTAAAATATTTCTTTGGTAAATGTTTATATATACATTATATGGTGGGATGACTCTGGTCCATTTGATGATATTTTTTAAGGAGTAAGGTAAGATATGAAGTAGATAATTATAATCTAATACTGTCCCTCTTATTTTGTTCATCAAAAGGTATAAATCCATGTTCATCACATAAATCCCTAACAGTCAATAAACCCTTATCAGCCCAGTATCTAATAATAAATCATGTGATCAATATTGTCTGAGTTCACATTAAACTGTTTACAATAGTTAGTCCATGCTTTAAAAACATCTTTCCAGTAAGGGTTTTCAATGTTGAAAAGTTTGAATACATTTGCTCCATATTTGAAGAGGTATGTTACTAGGATTACAATCTGATATTTTTTTACAGTAAAGTCTAAGAGTGGATAATTTCAGCGCTTCAATGAATGTTTTTAAATCAACCATACCCAGCCCCCTTCTGCCTTTAATCTTTTCATTGTTGTTCTTCTTTTTTGTCATTTTTGTCATTCCATATACATTTGAAAAATATCTCTTCAAGAGACTTGATAAAGTCATCCGGGGGATTTGGCAATGAGCTGAAAATATGTACCAATTTTGAAAGTGCTGATGTTTTTATGACAGTAATTTTCCCTATTAATGTTAAATATCTTTTTCTCCATACTAATAATAATCTTTTTATTTCTTCTAGTCTCTTTCTTGTAATAATCACCCATAGATCAGCAAGGTTTGGGGTAAATTTGATTCCCAGTACTTCAAAGTCTCCATTATGCCATTCAATTTTTAAACTTTCACATAGTTTTTCTGCCCTGCCTGCCATTGAGCCTATCAAAATTGCCTTAGTCTTGTCTATATTTATTTTCAAACCTGACATATTATAAAAAGTATTGAGTGTTTCAATATCTTCACAAAGGCTATCCTCTGTTCCATCAAGAAATGAATCAGTATCGTTTGCATATTGGCCTAATTTGTATTCTTTATCATAAATAACAATACCTTTTATTTTGTCATTATTTCTTATCATACACCCCAAGATTTCACAAAGAGGAATAGATATGGTGATATAGGATCACCTTTTCTACAGCTCCTTTCATTTCCAAAGAATTCAGATAAGTGACAGTTTTGTATCACACAAGAAGTAGAAGTAGTCTTTTTTAGGCGATTTGTTATACACGCGCTAACAATTTTATATACAGCATTCAAGAGGGTGATGGGTCTCCAGTTTTTCAACTGAGTTATATCTTTATTTGCTTTGGGTATGCATGTGATAACTCCTCTCTTCAATGTCAAGGATAGCTAATTATTAGTAGAAACATCTTTAACAAATCTGTAAATCCATATTTTAAGCTCTTTCCAAAAGAATTTAAAGAAGTCAATAGGAAATCAATCAATACCAGGACTATAAAATAATTTTTCTTCCAAATTACAGTTAGCAGAAAATAGTGACTTATAGAATGCTCTTAGCTGCTTTAAGATAGCATTGCTATCTGTAATCACCTCATTTTTGTCCGTTACAATTACATTTATTAATTTGACTAAAGTACTTGGTTGCTTTTTCTCCACCTTCATACCATAACATTCTTTTTCTTGTAATGAAACTTGATACACTATTTGAAAAATGACTTTTCTTTGATGGTAAATACAGTTTAAAATAAAATATTGTGATTTCTGTTCGAATCTTTAATCGTTAGATTAAACTATTTTACCAGGGACACTCGAATTAGAGAGTTTAAAGAGTCTCGTTTTGTTTTTCTTTACCATTAATGATGTTTTGAGGGAATTGAATTCCAAATGGACTTCTATCAAGCACAGTAATGAATGTCAAGTCTTATCGATGAAACACTAGATAAAATCACTTTTACTAGTCAATTGAACATTGTTATCTTTGATCGCTGCATGTCATTGAGAGCAGATTGTTTTCTTATGAAGTAGTTCGCAAACATGTGTTAGCATTGTTATCTCAGCTGGAAACAAGAGAAGCCTTCTACCCGCCTATATACACCCTGGACTGATAAATGCATTTATTACCCTGGAGGGTATGTCGATATATCAAGTCGTAAATCATATCAAACTCTTTGTTCGAGATGTCGACTCATTTCGCAAGGATTCAATTGTATTCGACTTCCTTACTTGCTAACAGTTTAATCAAACTACACCCACGTTTCTCTACATTTAATAAGTCTACCTGGTTCGGTACAATGTATAGATCGTATTATAGATTATAGATAGCATATACATTTTTTTTATTAGTTTTTAAGTTTAATTTTAGAATTTGCATGTGGTATTTAATTGAAGTAAATATATAAAACTAAATGTTTCCGATTGATTTAGACCTTCTGTACATCATTTGAAAATATGTCGCAATATTTTTACATATCAATCAGAAACATGATTTTTGGATTTTAACAAACATTTTGATGACAGGGATGCTCGATTTTGTGTGAAAACTATACCTTGAAGGCCCAATACAACTGAATAAGTTACATTATTAAACTATTTTAAATGTAAAAATCGACAACAGTATATAATTTAAACGCTTTATTACAAAATATGTTTATTTGATGAATTCGTCATATATAAAATTGGAATATAAAACAGATCTATATATTTCACAACATCATTTACTCAGATACGTTCCATTTGTTCTCGGCAAGGGTCATGAGCGCGCGTTCCCATGTCAGAACGAGGCTTGATAACGAGCTACACGACACACACATTTGTCTATAATCCTTAAGTTCTTGGGCGAGGCACAGAGTGGCAGTTACTGTATGTAAATACTCTCAATGAAGTTCAGTCAACAGAAACAAGTCACATTGCTAGTGTTTGTTGTTGTTGTTATCGTTGTTGTTGTTGATGATGATGATGTTGTTGCCCCTGTTGGATTCTGTTTTACGAGCAAATGGAAAACATCGTGTTTTGTAAGTTGATGGAGTGACTTTTCTGTCACGAAGTCAAAAGTTAAATTTCTCAGATGAGCTTTAAAAAATTCTTTCTTTTTTTTTATAAAAACTTTGCTTCATATATCATTTTAAGTCCCAAAGGTATCTTCAAAGGATCTCCTTGGTATATACTATATATCGAAATCAGATTGATATAAGTTGTTCTTTGTTTGCAAGAAACCTGAGGGAAAGTAGGTTAATAAGCCTGGTTTGGAAAGATTAATCAGCTAACAATGATATACCTACTGCCTGTACATAACTTGACATGTGTAGGTCAGTGCGTGGACCAGGATATAGTTTTAGTGCTAACCAGGATGTTATAACAAGAGCCTAGTAACAAATGTCCTCATAGCAACTGTTACAGATAAGGATTACGAAATGTCTAAATGTAGGCGCAATCAAAATCAATTGCGAAATATAATGTTCGCTTATTTCAATTAATACAAAACAACTTGATAAATGATATATATAAGAAAGCACTATTTGGAAGACGTGTTTCCCCAGTCGTAGGCGGCCCTTGAATCAAATGCTGTTCCGTACTCGATCCTCATCACACACAACTATGTCAGGGACGCTGTTATACAAGTCACACTGTTGGTGCTCATTGGTAAATATATCCAGAAAAGAGAAATCATGCACTTCTAGAAGACCACTAAACTACTGTGTATATACATCAGAGCAGCAGCAATACACTGACACCTAGCACCGTGCGATGTGCTGAATGCCAGCTCCTTGCACCTCCTGAGCCTCCTGGACCAGAGCACAGAGATGACAGCACCAGTGAGAGAAGCAGTCCCCCAGGATCCCCCCGTCTATCCCCTTCTGGTCGCGGATCTTACCCCGGACGCTGAGAACGGCGAATAAGTTGAGAAGGGGGACGAAGTAAGCAAGGCCACACATACAGCAACTGTCTCCAACTGCCTCTGCGTTCTTACCGAAGGTGTAGCACGGGACGAAGTAGGTGATCACACAGAGACCAATGTTGTCGAAACATCCGAACAGTCCGTGCTGCCAATCTCCCGCCATGTTGCTTGTAGGTTATTAGACGGTGTAGATATTCACCTGAGTTAGTTCAACTACCTGGTCTCTACAACTGTCAAGTTGTTTCTGGTCGCGTTCCGTCAGTGCGCATGCGTCGTCTGTCAATGTACCGGTTTTCCTTTATCAGTCAAGAGTACTGTTATAAAGCAAAGCATTCCTGCTTCTCGTACGAACAGATTAAAGGCAACCCGCCCACCGGGCAGAGTGACCTCACTTCCCGCTACTCGCATTAAAGGTGAAGTTCTTTTTGTTCCTTTATTAAAACAAAGAAACATATGAATCAGCTAACCAGGAAGAAATGTTTAACAACATGAAGTTTAAAAAACATTCCTCTATGTAAAGAGACTTCTTATTCAAATTAGGGAAAGAACATGTTAGGGCCCTGTCACACTTTAGCGTATAGTAAGTGCGTATGGGTTGCGCATAAAAAATATTGTATACGCAACCGACACGCTCAAAATTAAAGTTCTATTTTAGTACTTGTCCTTACTTGTTTCGCACATGAAGCGAACAGTTTGCGAACATAGCAAATGAGATGCGTACGGGATGCGCGTGAGATACGTATGTGATGCATATGAGATGCGTATGAAATGCGAATGAGATTGATATATATATATTTGTTTTACCAGATGACTCACATTTTCGACTTTTTCTCCAGAACCGTAAACAAAATCACAAAAAGTAAATAAATGCACTTCTATACTTCAACTTACTTTGCAGTAGAACTTTTACTCAAATAGTGTTTTTGTATATCTAAATAGTTTGGACGGATTAAGAGTACATGGTATTCATCTTTTATTTTTTTTTATAACAAAAAAGACATAATATAAAAACAAAAGGGATTTTAGGCACACCCATCTTCCTTTCCCAACCATAAGCATGTGTGAGCGTGTAAGTGCAATTGTGTAGATCTTCACATCAATATTAGTTAAATATGTTGTATGCAAAGGGTATTTGATGTGAAAATACAATCTAGTTGACAATTCATGATTCCACATTTGGGAATAAATATCTTTAACCCGTTGTGTAAATTCTCTCACAATAGTATCACTATTAGTAACATCAGTGACCCAAATATATCCAAAACCAAACTTAAAGAACATATCTCTCAATAAATTGTTCAATTCCAGGTTTCTCATCTGAAGCGTTCAATAATGCATTGTCATATCAAAATTATACATCGATCCGGTGAAGTTTTAAACATTTTAGGCCAATATTTAATAACCGTGACAAGCCGAATACTTTTTAAAGATCCACAAACCCCGACCATATCACTTTTCGGTTTTTATTCAAGCATATTCCAAGATGACGAGGATTCCACTTGATATTTGTCAATTCAACCAATAAACACCTTTTATAACGCCTTTTTAGAACGCCGCTCAATTATGCCTCATAAAACTTTAGCCGAGAGCAAATTCCGCGTGCTTGGCCTTGTGACGTAATACACAGGAGTTGCTTGGCGTCTAATGACAGAATCCACTAGATTTAGCCTTACATAACTGCCTAAATAACATATTTACCTGTGTCCTTATACAACAAAATTACATATATATATACGCCACGTAAAACGTACTACAAATGGCAGCAGATGTCAACACTGTTTAGTACTGGATGTGACCATTGCGGGACCCGTAATTCTGCAATGTATTTTGGAACAATTCTTATCGTTGCCCAATATGGCGGCGGCACGCATGTCAGATGATGAAGATGTTCAAACGTCACAGAGATCTATTACACATTTCATACGGATTATAACGGTGTTAACACGCCTCATTCATGTTGAATAATTTTTGTTTTCACATTCGTCCTTATGCAAAATAACACAATATATTTTCAGTATTTTTGTTTATCAATGTAGCGATATGTAATAAGTGATGTAGTTGCGTTATTGACACTCTAACTTAGATAAATATTAAATAAGAGGGGAAATCTACACGACTGAACTATAGCCGGGGTATTATTTTTTTAAATTGAGAACCAAACAACACATGTACACACGGCCATGGTGAGTTGATCAAAGTTCTATAGTTCCAATACTTTCATTTGAAATTGGGAAAGATATGTTTTCCATATTTTTATCCGAAGTGATTTAAACATTATTTTATTTCCACAAACATATGAATTGACCATCAAAAACTACATGTAATATAAAATGCAAGGCCTTGTATATAACATGCTAGGAAAATGCTAGTGGTATTACACTGAATCTAAGTAATTGTAAATGTACACGACTATAGATTTAAAGATAGCCCGAATATGTTCTTCTAAAAAGTGTAAACCAGTAACATTGATGAAAATTATAGGATTTTCTTAGTTGTAATGAAACTATTCTATTAGCAAAATTAAGTCACCATGAGAAATATTGACGCAGTAGATTTCAAGCTATAGACACTCTTCAAACACAAAATCAAGCACAACAAAAAATTTAACTAATAATGGCGTTTATAATATAATAAAAATTGCATGATCTTGTTTATTTTTGAATTGTCAGTTATTCATTTCAAAACAATTGTAGCTTATAAGATAACATAACACTCCACTCGATTGGGAAAAGAACAAATCTAAAATCAGCGGTTGAATATCGAAACATGCTCCTAAAACTCCGAAATTACTCCCTACGGACGCACAAATACCCATTCTATCGGAAACTTGTAATGTCAAAACGTTCTTATTATGTTTTAAAGGAATTATCAACGAAAATCGACAAATCGCCTAAGGATTTCATTTAGCAACTCCTGTGTATGACGTCACATCGCTAACGAAGGTTATGCTACACTGAGAGGCCGCGGCAAACTGTTTCAAGAATGAGATAATGAGCAGGCTAAATTTACTCACTTTGAAGGGCTATATCTTGATGAGTAGGTGACGCTTCGAAATAATCGTTTGTGTTTTGCTTACTTGAAAGTATTGTCTATATGAATAAACGAATTAACATCGAAAAAACAGAGAGATGATATTATCTTTAAGTGAAATGTACCCGCCATATGAGAATGTTGATGGAGTTGACATTTTCACATATAGCATATTTTAAATAAGTTTCCCTTTCCATAGATTTAGCTTAAAAAAAAACCCCCAAACTTCACAGTCATATGGGAGAATATGAGAAACGGTTGATTGAAATAATTGATACTGAAAATCTTGAGATATATACGCACTCAGTTTATGACTTAGATGAAATATCCAAAAGCATCCCTAATGGTATTAATTATATCATCTTTCATTATCACGGCCTTTAACATATATAAATAGGTGAGAGAGAGAGAGAGAGGGAGAGACAGAGAGAGAGAGAGAGAGAGAGAGAGAGAGAGAGAGAGAGAGAGAGAGAGCAGACAGACAGACAGACAGACAGACAGACAGACAGACAGACAGACAGACAGAGAAGAGACAGAGAGATCCTAAACTTAGTCAGGCATATGTGCAGATGTTTTTTTCATAAACCATTCTAACATTGCTTGAGAGCAAATTTACGAGAGTTAGTGATACTGAATTGGAGTTATAGAGAATTATTTTCCTACTTCTTCTAATGAGCATAAAAGCACTGGAATTTAATGTTTCGTGATGAGTCATTACATTTATGTTATGAACCTATTATTTAAATGCAATGCCTGATGTAAATCTTACAAAGCCTGATAACCTATCGAGCGAATGGCTCTATTTTCCAAATAATAAAATATATTACACGAATATATAATGGAACATAAATTAATGATTAAGGAACATCAAATCTAGACTCACATCTGATACTGAATAACAGCATCGATGACATTTCGTCTGTGTTGATCTGTTGTCTGGCATGTACGATATGTGCGCTGATGTGTATGCTTGCCATACGTTCCACATAAGGACAATACGCTTTGCGATTGCAAGGAATACGGTTATGGTGCTTATGATGTTTTGAGTTCGTTCAGCATGCGTGCTATATTCGGTCCAAGTACGCTATGTGTACGTCTGTCATACGCTATTCCTATGTGCTTCGGGAGAGTAGCAAATACTGCGTATGGAGTGCATACCCACTACTTATTCATTACGTAGGTGTACCGCACTCGACCGATGGGAAATCGATGCATTGCGTACGAATAACTTTTGAGTTGCATATCATCGTACGCAGCATAGTTTTGAGCATGCCAAAAACTATCATGCGTATAGAAATGGTCTATGCGTATGCCGACGTACAAGAAACGACCTAAAACTTATAAGATGCCAATTAGCGGCGTATATTGCGTACGGCCGCGTATGAAAGAATTATCAAAACGCAAGAAGTGTGACAGGGGCTTTATGTTCCTATATTTTTGTCCCCCGCCGCCGCGAAGCGCGGAGCTGGGGACATAGTATTCAGCTCCGTACGTCCGTCCGTCCGTACGTCCGTCCCGCTTCTTGTTTTTGGTGACCTTGACCTCATTTTCAAGGTCACGGCGAGACTTTGACCAGTTTTGAAAATGTTGTTAGCGCGATATCTAATGAACCGCTCAACCTAGAATCTTCAAACTTGGTACCACTCTTCATCTGGGGAATACGTAGACCTGAAAAGTTTTCGGTGACCTTGACCTCATTATTAAGGTGACGGCGAGACTTTGACCAGTTTTGAAAATGTTGTTAGCGCAATATCTCATGAACCCTTCGACCTAGAGTCTTCAAACTTGGTACCAGTTTTCATCTGGGGAATACGTAGACCTAAAAAGTTTTCTGTGAATCTGACCTCATTTTCAAGGTCAGGGGGAGACTTTGACCAGTTTTGAACATGTTGTTAGTGCGATTCCTCATGAACCGCTAGAACTATTGGTTTTAAATTTAGTATCAGTCTTCATTTGGGGAATATCAAGATACCAGTCGATTTGGTTGACCTTGAAATTATTATTTAAGGTCACTACAAGACTGATTGTCAAATGTTGTTAGCACGATATCTCATGAACTGCTGTACCTAGAGTCTTCAAATTTGGTACCTGTCTTCATTTGGGGAATACGCAGACACCATTCGATTTGGGTGACCTTGACCCCGTTTTCAAGGTCACTACAAGACTTTGACCATTTTAAAATGTGTGCCCGATATAATAATAATTGAATCAAACATGTAAATGTCACTACTCGGTACAAGCTGTGTGTCCATTCTTTTAGCTCATTTCTTAATTGCGGCGGGGGACATGGTCACGTTTGTGACAATTACTTGTCTATATAACGATTATGAGATTATTGAGAGGCGATAAGAAGGTAAGATAAACGTTATTATCTCAGATGCGAAATTCGTCTTATATTCAAAGAGTCTTTCGTAGTATACAATACAAAATAGCAATACATGAATACAATATTTTAAAAAAAAACAATAATAACATATATACATTGGGGTGATTGGTACTAATGACATTGCTTTTAATCAGCCATATTTTAATCAGCCATGTCGTGTTTTAAGAGTTACGTAAGTACTTTTTGGTGTGGAGATTTAGAATGGAAATTCATAATATTCATTTAGAAAGATGGATCTGATTGAATGGCTAGAGCCTTTTTTTAAACTCTAGAATCAAACTGGAATGAAAGATGCTTAAAATTAAAGCAGTAGATTTTAATGGGGATGTTTACAAGTTTATCAATTAGTGTTTGGTAGAATAATCTAAGAATACTGCGGTCTACATCGAAAGATCGTGTCAGTCATTTGTGTAGAGAGTGAAGAGGACAGGAGACAGGACACATCCTTGAGGAGTAGCGGTACGCAGGAGATTGAGTGCGTAAGATTAACTCGAACACGTTGAGGACGATTTACCAAGAAAGCTTCTACCCATTTGATGATGTTACTGTTTACATCCATGGGGAATAATTTTGTTATCATATGATCAAAGGCAGAAAAAAAATCTGCAGATCATTCTTGCATATGATTTTGAATTCTCTAGGTGAGTATATATATTATGCAAAAGAGAAATGCATCCTCAACACCGTGTCCAGCCCTATAAGCAAACTGAAGAGGGTCCATTAGATGTCCGGTATTTTGTCTAATTAGCTTCAGGATACGCTCTATACATTTCATTATTATTTGGGTTTAGAGCCACTGGGCGAAAGTCATTAAGGATTGAAGATTTGGACTTTTTAGGAACTAGGATTATATGTGACGTTTTCCATATTGTTGGTACATGATGGTTGTCAACAGACATCTGAAACATCACTCTGAAGATCCCGCACAGCTGTTCACAACATTCCCGAAGTGCATTGCCAGGTACTCCATCCGGGCCACTAGCTTTCCTAATGTTTATCTTTCTAAATGCTAACCTTACATCAGTATTCGTCATTACTAACTCGTCATCCTCGGGTAGGCTTTGAATGAAATCACTCCTACTCTGGGTGAAGTCATGTATATCAATCCTAGAATAGAATTGATTGAGATCACTAGCAAATGAAAAATCGTTATGATTGTTGAAAGACTTATTATTACTATCTTTACCAATCATATATAGTTTTAATTCCGTTCCACGCTGCTTTCAAATTGTTACATCGGAATTCCTTCTCAATTTTATCTTTATACTCAAGTTTGCACTTTTTTGTTACACGTTTGATATCCCGTTGAATCTCTTTCACTCTTATTCTGTCTCCTGAGCAGAAAGCACGCTTCTTATCATTGAGGAGTCCTTTCAGCTCAATACTGACCCACGGTATATTATCTTTACCGTTTTGGACGGAATTATGTCATCAATACAAAATTTAATATAATCTGTAACTATTGTTCAGCTCATACAAATCAGTCGATGTTTTTAGGAATAAAATATGCCAAGGTTACAAGTTGTGTTACTTTATCGTATTGGCTGTTGTCTAATATTACCGTTTAATTCTAGTCGATTCAGTAGAGTGGCGATATATAGGTGAAAGTAGTGATTTCTGATCGAAAGCTGGTCAATGCATCGCGGCTGAGGCGCGTTAATTAGTAAAACGTTATTTTAGAACCTTATCAGTCAAAAATGCAAATTCTGTTTGGCAATGTTTAAAAGTTCATATAAATACGCACTGTGTATGTCCACGTGTAGTTTCGGTCTCTGCCCATGTATACATGTACGGTTGTTACTTGAGTTCCACTATAAACGTCACATATACTGTATATATAGTGGAAGTAATATATGAAGAAATTATATATCCCAAACTGTAGATGTCAGCTTCATAAAACTTGCTAAAAAAATATCCATGATCCCTATCGTATATGTCACGTGATTATATGCGTTCTCTTGTGTGTGTAGTAACCATAGAAATATGAGTAAGTGCAGCATTAGTCCACTAGGATGTCCACCTCTTCTTGTATGATGTGTATCTCTCAAACTATATGCTCAGATGTTCATACACATTTTAATCGTTACCCGATGCTTCAATAGGAAACTCTGGTTCTGTACTCGGTACTGTGCAGGTGAAAGACAAAAGACCAAGGAGTTGTCAGCTAAATTGTATTGTCTTCTACAATGAGGAATTGTCATGAACGGACGGGCAATTGCATGATTAAAGGTGAGCTACTGTTCTGATAATGCTATTAAGATTTTCACTTTGACTTGCTCGTATCACTTACAATGTACATCACATAATGAAGTATATATATAACTTATGCTAACATTTGATATGTGTATGATTTATGAAAACATAACATCGATAGAGAACACGGGTATAGTTGCAGTGTTATATTACTATTCGGTTTACTGCCACATGTCCATGCCGAAGGGTCAAATCGACGCTCCCAGGTTTCAGCATAATGTAATCTTACTTTGGTGTTGACCTTCAAATACTAGGATGTAGTCAGTGTAGTTTAATAGTCTACTACATTGACGGTGGAGTCTACTAACGCCTACAGGGACGATCGCCTACAGTCTTAAACAAACAAGTTTATGCACCAGTGGTTCTGATTTTTACATCCTTCAACCTTTCATAAAAGTGGAATGACCCGTTATTTGGTGGACTAATGAGTACAGTGGTTACAAGCATAATCAAGCAATGCATTTCCTTCTCGCTTAGAATTATTAAACTATGTTATCAGTATTTGATACTTATATCGGTAGTATTTTATGTTATGCATCTGAGGTATGGTGTAATATCGACAAATTACATTTAGACTTTTGTAAAAGGTTATTAGGTGTTAAGAAATCAGCATGTAGTGCTCTGATTTATGCTGAACTCGGGCGATATCCATTAAGATTTAAAAGAATGTTTGACGTGGTAAAATATTGGCAAAAATATTGGGAACAAATAAACAAACTGTATTTTAAGGGGCTGCTTTGAATATCTTTATTGTGAAGCGGAATCGCGTTCAGTGAAAATTGGGCTTATCAGGTTAAAACGATATTGATATCTATTGGTTTTGCAGACATATGGTACAAACAAGAATTGCATCAACATTTTTTACCAGTTATCAAGCGACGAATTAATGACCAAACCGTTCAATTTATATTTAGTCAGATATCTACATTAAGGAAATGTGTTATTTATAAGCATATGATAGTCTATTGTACCCTGCAGTATTATTTAACAAAATCCATTCCAATAACATGTAGAAAATATTTATCTAAATTTCGTTTTGTCAGCTCATAATTTGTTGATCGAGTATGGAAGATACAAAAATATTGATGTTAATGAAAGAAAGTGGATCAATTGTAATTCTGATCTCGAAGATGAGTTTCACTTTGTTTTGGCAAAAGAAAGTATATGGCTCAGTTATATTTATCACATGTATAATTTTCAAAGTCAAATATCTCGAGTTTTCGACGTTTTTCGTAGCACCTAATCACGTTTAGCTACATAAACATGTTTAATAATGTGCTTAGCAACTAAACACAATCCTTAACACATTCATGTAGCTAAACGTGTTTAGGGGTCTAAACGTGTAAAAAAAACAGGACAAGATACGCGCTTAGTATTATGTTTAGCTTTCAAACAAAACAAAACCATACAATCCAACACACCTGAAAATGAAAGCATTGCAAATGTACAAAATATTTCAATCAATGAAGACCAATTGTATATCTTGTAAATTAAAATGCTATATCAAATCACCAGTGGCTGTTGAAAACAGTTACAAGTTTCAATGTTACACAGTCATCGCCAAAACATTCTACTACTAATGTAGCACTACTACTAAAAAATATACCAAACAAGACATAAATTTGGTCTGCATTAACCTCTTTTAAGAAAATAAAGACTCAAAATAGGAATTTCTCGAAAAGGTTTATTAAAAATTATATATAAAATAACCATATACACCAAGAACACTCCTCCAAATTACCAAATATTGTATTTATAAGATAATCATTATTCTCATAATATACATGGATAAAAGGTATCTAAAGATAAAATATATGCCTGGACAATGTTCACTTGGCAGTTAAATTTTCAGACACAAATATTTTTAAATTGGTTTTAGAATCAAGGCAATATAGCGACATTGTTTAACAAATGATTTTCTGTACATGAATTAATAACTAAATAAATCCTTTAAAATAGGTTTGGGTGCTTTCTGGATTTTTTCCAACATAACATTTTCACAACAAGTTTTTTGTAGTTTACTCCCTTTAAATCATCTGTATTAAATCCAAGGATTTGGGAGGTATTTGAGATTCAGGAAGGTCGTTTGTAAACTGCATTTTATTTCCTTTGGCATCCTTCACCTGTAACATGAATGAATAAACTTTTAGTTTACCGTCGTAATGCAACATGACAAAAAATAACACATTTTATGAACATATCGTGTCTCCTGAAAACAGTTTTCTAAAGGAAGTAAAGTGAAACATGTCATAGAGGAACTCATTTGGGTATATACAAATGGTTGTACAAAATTAACTGACATCAAATCCAGTGATCAAATCAGTTTTAAAAAACTTTAATGTAGTTTAGTGGGACTTCAACGTTTTGTAATAACTGATTCTGTCAGTTCTTGTTTCCTACAAAAAGGGCAAAAATTAATATAAAAAAGACAGAATAAAATGGCAGATAAAAGCAAATCTTTTACCAAAGCATATTTATACAATAGTTGGTCTTTATAATGAAATGTAATAGTCTATATATTACTTAAATACAGTTCATTTGTGAAAGTCCTTACATAAAGGAATTTAGTTTAATATTTACTCACCACAACTGAGTGAATGTTTACAGTTTCTCCTATTTCTCCATCACAGCATCTTTCTTTTCAAGGCAGAATGTCATCAGGAAAACGTCTTCTCCAACTGCATAACATAGATACATCTAAATATACTGGTCTGGTCCTAAATGAGCTATATGAGCATCAACCAAGTATTTAATGAACATATTGTCATATGCTTCTTTCAGAACTTATTTAGTAAATACAATTGTTAAACGTCTATACCCTTATTACACATCTTAATTCAAGTAATTCAACACAACCAGTTACACTAATCAAACGTCACTACACTGGAATGTGATAGTAACATGTGGTTTATGGATATTACTTTATTTTAGATCTATAAACATTATCACAACCCTCATATATATCATATATAAATAACAAATATTACTTAAATATTTATGTTACTGTTGGTGCTAAGCATATAATAAACTCCTTTGACAAATGAAACCAACATAGAAAGCAATCGGACGACGTTGTTAAATCTCAAATGAACCTACCTCAAAGTCTTGGTTGGAACCATAAGTGTGTCGTTCAGGGAACACAGAGACATATATTCGCAGTAGCATCAACTTTTGGCTTCATGTGCACTTCGAATGACCAGAAACGTGTGCATCAACAACGTGTAAATAGACAAGAGGATGCTGGCGAAATATGGCGGCCACAGGGATACACATCTGTTCTTAATTAACTCTCCCGCCCAAACTGACCGATGTAATCCGACCCATTGGGGACATTCTCAAACATGTTTAGGAAAGTGTTTAGCCACTGGTGCAATGTCTGTCTAAACACGTTTAGAAATGTGTTTAAAAGCTATTCATGTTTTAATAACAGATGTAATATCGTTCTTGTGTTTCGCTATTAAGCACTATCCTAAACATGTATAGCATTAAACATGTAACGGTGGTGTTTAATTGCTAAACGCGATTTTTACAGTGTATGGTGAAGTTTTCAACGCATTTATCTTTATCTCAGTGTCTAAATGTGAAACAAATAGTGAGACAATCTTTTGTTGTCACTAGATTGACGGGACATACATGAAGGACAATATGATGTGCTGTGTGTAACAAACATTTTCATTAGAATTTCCCAAGGGAGATAACTCTCACCGTGTGACTTCATCAGGGCCATGTTCAATAAGCATTTAAATGTACTCGCTCAATTACTTTTTACCTCGCTTGAACGCGATTGCTCAATGTAGCGCTATGTAGCAAAGGGAGCAAGCCTCGAGGTATCGCTCCGTGTCGTTCAGGAGGGAATGAGCCCAGTTGAGTAGAGACAGAGCATACCGGAAAGCCAAATCAACCAAATCCCAACGTGATCTTGAAAGATTTCACTCCCTTAAAACAGAAAAAAAACGTAAGATAAGACAAGCCAACAACAACTTTGTGTCCGAAGTAATCAGCCCTGACAGCACTCAAGATCCCAAACGATTTTGGTCCTTCGTCAAAAGCAAAAGACAAGAGTCATCTGGAGTTGCTCCCCTTAAAAACCAAGACGGTCTCCTATACAGTGACCCCCAAGCCAAATCAGAGATCCTTAACAACCAGTTTACCTCGGTTTTTACAAGGGAGAATCTAACATATATGCCAGCTATGAAGACCAAAGCATTTCCCTCGATGAACAGCATAAGAGTATCTGTGACAGGAGTCATGAAGCTACTCAAAGGACTCAAACCTCACAAAGCAACAGGTCCGGACTCCATTCCCTCGAGACTTCTTAAGGAGCTTCACATGGAACTGGCCCCTGCCCTTGCTCACCTGTTCCAAACATCCCTCGACTCTGGCACAGTACCTGATGCATGGAAGCAAGCGCATGTCGTACCCATCTACAAGAAAGGTGATAAATCCACAGCAGCAAACTACAGACCAGTGTCACTGACATCCATTTGCTCTTAATTAATAAAGCACATCATTCACAGTTCGGTAATGCAACACCTAGAAACAGAGAACATCCTATCCGACACCCAACACGGTTTCCGTAAGAGGAGATCGTGTGAGACTCAACTCCTACTAACGATACACGACTTCAGCAAAGGGCTAAATGATGGCAAGCAAATCGACATGATCCTCCTTGATTTTTCAAAGGCATTCGACAAGGTCCCACACCAGCGACTACTCAACAAGCTCCACCATTATGGGATACGGGGACCTCTACACCAATGGATCACTGACTTCCCAAGCCACATAAAACAACATGTAGTGGTCGATGGATCCACCTCAACAGAAGGGAACGTCATATCTGGTGTTCCTCAAGGTACAGTTATCGGCCCCCTACTGTTCCTACTTTACATCAACGACTTACCAGAATGCGTCAAATCCAACGTGAGACTTTTTGCAGATGACTGTATCACCTACCGCAGAATCACATCAGCGAAGGACAGACAAATCCTCCAGGAAGACCTCGATGCTCTCCACTCTTTGGAATGCGAATGGCAGATGGCATTTAACCCATCCAAATGTGTGTACATGCACCTAGCCAAGAAAAAGAAGATCTATAAACACACATATCAAATGGACAACACCCCATTAGAGGAGGTAGAAACCTGCAAGTACCTAGGCATAACCATCAACAATGACCTCTCGTGGCGTGATCACGTCAACATCATCTCCTCCAAAGGTACCAGATCTCTTGGTTTTCTTCGCCGTAACCTGAGGGCATGTCCAGAGAAGGTCCGTGCAAGAGCCTATACCACCCTCGTAAGGCCGATCATTGAATATGCCGGAGCCGTATGGGACCCATATATCCAACAACACATGGACTCCTTTGAAAAGGTCCAGAGACAGGCAGCAAGGTTTGCCACGAACAACTATTCCACAAAAGAGCCAGGATGTGTCGGAGCCATGCTGCACCATCTGCAGTGGGAGTCACTCGCTTTACGTCGAGCCAGAGCCAGAGCAACACTCATGTACAAGCTGATGAATAACATCATAGTAGTGGACTTCTCCAACTACATCACCCTGGCTGACTCAAGAACACGTGGGGCCTCCATCGGCAGCATCCGTCAACTGCCAGTCAAACTGGGTGTCTACCAAGGTCCTTCCTGCCAAGAACCATCATCACATGGAATCACATACCCAGCGGCAAAAGATCCCTACCCACTGTGGAAGAATTCCAAGCGTCCCTTAGAGCAGAGGACCTCGCCGGAAGCCATCACTGAGACCACCTTACTGATTTTAAAGATTTTATCCAGCTCTCAATTATTTTAACCAAGCACTTGATTTTAACATGGCGGTCTGCTCACGCGTTTTTATGTCGCTGGAGCAGTTACACCCTTATAGGGTTAGCTCCTGTCAAGGAAGATGATGATGATGATGATGAACTTATATGAGAACTATTTCTTTGGTAAAATGTGAATGTGTGTATGACTCGCCTTTTTTAAAAAAACGATATAATTGATTCAGGAAACTATTTTTTAAATATCGACATTTGCTTTCAATGAAATACACTGTCGGCCAAAAGAAACGCCTACCAGATATCTTATCGAATTTCGTAAAATCATGAACAGTTTAGCAATATTATAGCATAATGAAGATGCACCATTTCTGCATAATATATTAAAAATTCATAGGTTGTCATGTCACAAAAGCATGGCGAATGCTGAAATGAGACAACCGAATTGTTCAGTTTTCGATCAGTGCTTGATCAGAAAAACATTTGAAACAAATTTTCATACAGCCAAGAGCAACAATACAGGCACGCATTCGCATTAAAATGGTGATAACACTACATATGTACGTGGTTACGGTGCGCAAATGAATCAACCGGAAATAGCGATCTTCATTGGGCGTGGTTTTCATGAATGTTATTGACTCGAATCACAGTTTTTCTACGATTTCAATGGACTTTCATATTAATTATTGTTTCAGCATAACGTGGAGACCACCATTTATCCATATTCAGTAATTATATCATCTTTCCTTTTAAGGAAATCCAATAAGGCGTTTCTTTTGGCCGACAGTGTATATTAGCAAATATCCAAATTCAAATCCATATAACAAATAATGTAGTAGAAATTACTACTGGTATTTTAAAAAATACAAATTAGAAGCCATGAGTTAGTGATCATGAATGTATATGCATATTTAAATTTTCAAAGAAATGGCTTTCCATAAAGGATTTCAGTATTTTGTTTGATAACTATTTATTTGTTTGTGATGAAATTAGACTGAGGTTGTAGATGTTTAGAATTATTTCACTTGGCTGACATAAAAATATCAAAGGTCCTATCCCACCAAATACAAAAAACATGTATTGAATTAATCATGTGTAAACATTTATTAATCACCCGTTGAAGATATCGCAGTGTAATAAATCTACCGTGTTATTACACTTAGTGTAATAACATTGCGTGCTGCCGGAACTACTTGTACTTGGTCACATGACCAAAGTAACGTGACCAAAACAATGTCAGCTGTCAACCACAACATCTCGAAGTAGCATTATTTCAGAATTTTTACTTTTACAATATCATTTTAAATGACTATCGCAGCATTGATATCTAAATAATAAATAATTATACAAATTAGTGGTCACAAGAACTTACAGAGTATAAACAATTATTCTCACATCTCTGACAATCAACATCGTCAAATCAGCGACTTGATCAACCGTCCAGCTGATGCGGGGTCACGGGAGTGCAGCTGTTGTTGACATTGGTCCAAATCAAGCAAGTGTTTCAAATTTGCAGCAAAGTACAAACACAAACACTCTAAATGTTAGCCGTTCTCAAATGCAATCCCTAGGTCCTATCTTTGCAGGACCAATAAACAACTCAGTCTTCTTAAAAACTTTTCAAACTGTTTCAAACGTTCGTGCCACACGAACAGCCACGCTTCTTTGAGGCGGTGCACAACTTGAAAGATATGATACCACCGCTTAAAAAATAATCCCGAGAATTGAAATTTGTGATTCAAAAAGTTATGTCAAGTTGTTGTTTTTTCATTAAATATGATGTTTGGTTCGTAAAATCGTGGTGATCTTTAATTGTTTTAGATCGTTGTTCAGTGTTAACGTAAAACGGAATGACAGCAGCCTCATTACAATGTATTCAAACGCCTGACCTAGTTATGCTGGCATAATGCACTCGAACCGGCCTTTCGTTTGCGCATTATTTTGTTAATGTTGGGTGATTAATAAATAAAATACTAAACTCTGTCCTGTTTAATAACATATTTATGAAACTCGTGAGATGGTATTGGTATTTAACTCGCTTTCGCTTGTTAAATACCAAACCACTCACTCGTTTCATAAATATGTTATTAAACAGGATATCGTTTATTATTCTCTATATGCAGCATCAAGAAAGATTTATTATTGTTGTTACAGGTGATGGGAGTCCCTAATACAAGAGAACACACAAAAAAAAACCCATTAGGAATGGACTGTATGTGCAGTAAAATATTCGTGCTGAAGGTGTTATCCTTTGATTTCAGCAAATGATATACATAAACATTCTCATAAGAAGTGATATATGCTGAATGTGTGAACTGATATCCAAATCATTATCTTCTCTTGGATATGAGAATGTGCCAATGTTTTAGAAATATTGTATTCAACTTTGCAGCAAACTTGAGCCGCCTCAGAGAAAGACTATACAGTGTAATAGTAAATCAAATTAATATTCAATTTAATTATGAGAATAAATATAAAATCAAATATTTCCCAAATTATTTTAAAATAAATGTTATGATAAAAATTAATTTCACTGTACCTATGTAATTCCCAAACTTCAAACACTTACACAAAATAATGTTCAATACATGTATACTTAGTTGAATAAATTTGGTTCTTATATTTGTTGTTTGTTTTATTGATGATTAAAAAGTGGCAATTCAATATTGCTTCTTAAGTTACTTTAATGTCACAATAAAAATAGAAAACTTGAACATAATATTTTTTCAGAATTCTTAGGTCTTTTTCAAGGCAAGTTTGTTTGATATGCAGGAAGGTGTAGGCAAATGTAAGTCATGTTTACATAGGTATGTATACACTGTTACACATCTATTTTATACAAATAAATCTCTTTGTCCCTTTGGATAATTCTATTTACAAAATTAATCATTTGCATTGTGATGAAGCATTTTTTTTTTATATATATCTGTAACTGAAAATACAGGTTAGTTGAAATAAGCAGATTTTATTAATAAATGTCTGAATTTTCCATTTGATCAGATATATATACTTGACAAAATATAGTCAGGAAATTATTACGGTATGTAAACTTTGAAATGAATAATAATTATCTTGTTATTAAAATAACACATCAATCACAAACAAATTCCATTATTCTTACTTATTTTATCCACTAAAATACAGATCAGTTAGATACAATATTTTCATTCTTTCTTTCAATGTCTTTCGAAATTTATGTAACAATATCACTACAATTAAATTATTTCTATTGCAATACACTATTCATCCTAAAACAAAATTGGGTACGAGTTCAGCGAAACGTGTGAATAAGCATAGGAGTTCACTGCATCCCGAGAAGACATCACGTAACCGGTTCCGGGTCAGTTCGTACCAAAACCGGTTCGTCCCAGGGTCGGTTCGCACCAGAACCAGTTCACCCCAGGTCGGTTCGGCCCAACTATAAATATATATGTGTTACATGTATCTAATTTCTGTTTCATTGTTAAATATTGACATATATGAATGTTATATTTACCACTTTTGACATATATGAATGTTATATTTACCACTTTTGTAATTATATGGGTGTTTTTCAAAATTAGAAGGTTTTTCCGTCTGATTCAAATAATTTGTAAAATAAGTAATTTGAAAAGATTGTTTTACAAATATATTCATATTATACTTATAAGCAATGATCATGCATGTTTAAACTGCATGTAATTTTTTTTTAATTTTCAGTGTAATAGATGAGAATACCATCTTAAAAATATTTATCTGAATTATATTTCCACATTTCTGTTTTAGAAGTGGTAACGGTCAGGACATTTTCCTGTCCCATTAATTACTTATGAATCAATGAAAAGGTCAATCGGTTCATTTAAGCCTGCATATTTTTATTTTTGAATAATCAATGTTCTGACAGCAACACTTTGTAGAAATTTGCTGGTGCTAACGTCTCCGTTTGTATACTTTTCCTAGAGGTCTTCAAGTCTCTGTTGTATCCGTCGATATCTCCGTCTGTAATTATGGTCCAAATGATTTCTTGGAATGCATGAAACAGCACCTAGTGATCTACAAATGCGCATTTGTGAGAATATATGACACATATTTTCATCAATTATTATCAACATAATATCTAATGGATGTGTCAGGAATCATTATGTTTGGGTTACAAGGTAGCTTTATCATTTGGTTTACTTTCACTGCGAAAATAATCGGTATCATGAAAACCGTTTAGTTTCTAGAATATATGCATAAGAGCAATTGAGTTTTAAAAATTCTGCCTATCCTTCAAGTGTCATTCTACTTACATTAAACCCATGAGGGAAAAGTGCACTACTTGTTTTGCAAAATTTACACTTGATATATAAATGACTGGGTCATGTCAAAGTGACATCCAGTGGTTTTTCATAATATTGTTTTCGGCTTTAATAAGTGCCAACCACCATATGTGCTGATTTCATTTGAAATGAATTTAGTTTCACTCAACTTGCATATTCATCCCAAATCGCCAAATATATGATTAATACTTGAAATCAATGAACATTCAGCAGCACCCTTTACCCGAATGCATCTGCTTTTATTCACTATTGCTGAGCTGAAATGTGACACTTAGTAGGACTAAGTTTTCAAAGTTACCAGCCCTGGTGTCTGGTCAAGTTTCAGGTAAGTTTCCTACACTGCATTTACCCTTTAATTGTAACACCAATTCCGATTTCAGCAACCACGTAATCATGCAGGTACGGTAAAGTTATTTCGCCAAAAATGAAATAACCTATATATTATAGTCACCAAATTACAAAATATTTAACTACATGCATACACTATTAATTATGTATCTAAAATACGTAAGTTTGCCAGATATGTCAGCACTGAAACACGTATGATATCAGCTGTTCGGTTAATTATTTGGGATTTTACTTCCGGGTTTAGTAAGAACCATTTTAAAAACTTTATCGCTGATATTGAGTATATTCCTTTTCTGTTTCTCTTCAAGTTGTCATATGCAAATATCTTGAAAGTTTTGACATTAAATGGTCGACTGGTATAATTCCTATTGCCCGCGCAGTTTACTCGTCTGACAGTGTTATTGATACGACGGTCGCCATTTGCATTGGTTTGTTTTCTCCAGTTGACGTCATACATTCCTTCGGGGTAAATCGACATTTTTCCGGTGTTTTCAGTAAAACAAGATGGCCGACACGTCAAAAAGCGACGTAAACAGACAGTTTTCTGACTTTTTTTTACGATTTGCTAAAGTCACACATAATTTCAATGGTAATGGGATGCGAGAATTTGTTGTTTATAAACCGATTCACATAATGTCCATGTCTTTGCAATGTGCATGTAAACCATAGGCAGTTACTTAAAAGAAATTGGAGCAAAATCATCCGGGAGTTGCTCTTTAAACACTTTGCATCATTTTGCAACATTTTGAATATTATACTAATTAAAACCTGACAATTAGGGACTATGAAAACTCTACATCTTATTATACAAATAAACGCTCAATTTGTTGCATCCCAACTCTTACTGTCACACCAGAAACAGATAAAGGGCAAATACATAGATTGTACTACTTTTATTTATAAACATTATCAGATGATTTTGAATGCAAGTGGTTGTCAGGGTATAAACAATAGTGTCATTCATAGGCGCAGTGTTAACTGTTGAATGAGCTCTAACATTGTCAACAAAAACAGCAATAACAGTTTCAACGGTGTTCAACAATAAAATTGGCTTCCAAATCACTTTCCACACGGAAACCAACTGATGAATAATGTTTCTCTTCTCTCTGTTCCGGCGAGGAAATATGTCCTTCAGATGAAAATAGAAAAATTGAGCTTGATGGTCCCTGTATCCCTCAAAGGATGACACCAATAATGTATCTTGTACAAATCTTCAACAGTCCCAGACAGACAGCAACCCAAGCCCAAAGACGGAGGGAGGGAGGGGTACTAGGACCTGGCCATGTACTGGTTACCTGCCCCTTGCACTTCTTGTGCCTCCTGCACCAGGGCACATAGATGGCAGCACATGTGGGCAAAACAGTCCCCCACTATCCCCCCTTGGATGCCTTTCTGTTCACGGATCTTCCCCCGGACGCTGAGAACCGCAAACAGATTGAGAAGGGGAACGAAATAGGCAACACCACACATACAGCAACTGTCTCCAACTGCCTCGGCGTTCTTACCGAAGGTGTAGCACGGGACGAAGTAGCTGATGATACACAGCCCCATGTTGTCGAAACATCCGAACATTCCGTGTTGCCAGTCGCTCGCCATGGTTGAATATTTCGAGGTGGAAGTGATGTGAGAAGACTTCTCGCTGATTTATACCCTATCCGCCCACTAAGACTGTGTATCCGTGTCAGAGGTTGATTCTGTATCTCGTCTCTATCTCCCGGTCTACTCAGGGTTCAGTTATCACTCACTCCTGTGTGTGTTATATTGCAACATAGATGATATAGACCTACTCATACACACACCCCATGTGATATTTACACATCACGTGACTTTGAAATATATGCACAAGTTTGCTACTCTCCTTTTGCTCTATAAGGAAATACAAACTCAACACGCAAACACTTCACTGTAATTGTCTCTGTGAAATGAACATTCGTGCATGTTGATCACGATATGCACACTTAGCACGGGTACACGCTGGGAAATCTTGATTTTAGGCGTTTTACGATAGATGTGGATAAGTGGATACACCATTCTAAAATTTGATTATAATATATTGATCATTATTGAACTATTAAATAAACAACACATTATATTAGTAACACATAGTCTATACAGTACGTAAATATTAATGTGTTTATTTAATTAGCATAACGACAACGTCCTCTCTGTGATCATTCAAAGCACAAGGAAATAATAACTGACGGACTGAGGACATTAAAATTGTGATTGAATTAAAGTATCTCGTTTTGTTAGTGTTCTTCATTTAGAATAATACAGTGAATAAAATTTCAAGGAATTAAATTAACACTTAGGAGTCTGCCTACATGGGGAGTCGCAATGTTTCCTTCTGAGAGTATTTACTGCGATCATTGAATTTGTACTTTACTATATCGTGACATTATTCTTCCAAACATTCATGAATAAGATTTCTGCTTGTATGCATGGTAATCTTTTTCTTTATAATTGATAACAGTTTAAATGTCTTCAACAAAATGTGCGACTGTTCTTTCAAGCTCCTTCTGTTCTAGTAGTATAAAGGAAGAGATAAAAGATAGGCTTCGACCATCCGATCGGATACATATTCATACATCTGAAAAGAAATCTATTAATATCTTGCTCCAGGAAGTCAATAAATACCACGCACTACACAACGAATATAATTTCAAAAGCACAAACATTCTTAAAACTAAACATAGGATTTTAACATATGAAACTGTTCGATGCTTTGGATTATTTATAAGTTCCGACGTGTCATTGTTCTCTACTGTCCTATCTGTAACGTTTATCTTATCTGATCTTACTTGGTCCAATTTGTTACAAACTCCTCTTTCGATATTCACTGCAGATATAAGAATACAAGATTTGATGATATATGATGAGAGTGAAACCGCTGTACAGCTAACTGGATTATGTATATGAAATAATACTTTAAATGGTAAGACTGCTGAGCACCTTTGTTTTCACACACAAACAAGGTTATTCTATTACAGCAGAAGGTATGTCTTGTTGAGAAAGTAGTAATTCTGTTTATACACTGTTGCTTCCATACTGTTCTTAATCGAGTAAATATACAATCTCTAACGTTATATATTAGAAGGTCAGATGACCTTATGAACAGTGGAAATATTCAATTGGATATTGTGCAATCTCTCAACTGCCTGTACTTAGGCTTAACCTGTAACTTTACACTAGTAAGAAATCATTAATCAATTGTAAAGTTGGATATCTTGATCCTGAGGGCGGGTTCGACTTTGGATCAAGAGCTCCGTGGTAACCGAATACACCCAGGCAAGTTTGTCTGCTCCTACAGAGTTAGTGAGTTGGGGTTTAACGCCGCTTTCAAGAGTATTTCACTTATATCGTGGCTGCTAGTAAAATGGCAGGGAGACAGCCCGCAACGCCATGGCTATGCATTGCGGTGAAACCTGCGAGCATCGGCTAGAACTAGTGAACCATGGGTGTGGTTTCAACTAATGCTCGCAGGTTTCACTGCAATACATAGCCACAATGGTGCTGTGGACCCTCTGCAAATATACTAGCAGCTGTGATAGAAGTAAAAACTCTTGAAAAACCGATAAATGACAACTGTCACCTCATGTCAAATAACCAAACATTAACAGTGATGCGCACGTAAAATATAAGTCTCAGGCTGACAAAAGATTTAAGATACGGTTTTCACAGTAGTCGAACTCCACCTGCGCATGGTAAGGTTGATTACAAAGGAATTCACTTTCACCGAGTATTCATTTCTATTTGATAATTTGCATTTATATCAAACCAGTTTGTTCATTCAAATATTGATGTGGTGGAATATATAATCTAAATAAATTTAGATCGACATATTTTATAACGTTATATATTAACATAATATAGAACAGTCGATCTAAATCCATTTAGATTGTTGAATATAAAGCTTCTAGATGCATATTCGAGATGTAAAAATTAATGTTACAACCACAGTTAATGCCACAAGTTTAATGATTTGCTGATTTTAAATTATATCAAAATGAACAATGTCGGATAATCGGGTACTTAAAATTACCCTTCGTTTTACGGTTTAATGTGCATTTCGATTTACTAGAACCGACAACATGTCTGTTCTTATATATATACCGCCGATAATTGCTTTGTGCTAGTCAGTATGTAAATAACAACAATTATTGAAGCGCTAATAAAATGTTCTCAAAAAGTCTTCTGTCAATGATGTTTTCAATTGCCTCGATAGCCGTGGAGCAAGGTGTTGAGTTATTTACGCATGGGAAAACGTGCTATTTGATATATTTGACGATATGTATAATTTGATTGACTTTCCCAAATTTTCTTCTGAATTAGAATATCAGTTACGTCAGTTTAGTGTTTGGAAAGGAGAGAAGGTAAAAGCTGGTTCATCAAGCTGTAGGCTAGAGATGGGTACCTGGTAAAGGTTGTGTTGGGGACCTTCTAGCGGCATGTATGTCAGCTTGGGTTACACTAGGGAAATGATGCTGGTAGCGTGATCAGGCACTAGAGGTTAGAAAAATATTCATTTCATTATTATTTCAGTAGTTGAAGACGATTTTCCATATTTGTGTAGTTTCAATTTGAATGAAGTATTAAAAACATCCACGTTCGACAATGCATGTCCATCAAACATTTTCATTATTTGCACCCAAGCGTATTGATTAAATAGTTATACCCCATGTTCATGCCACCGTACACATACAAGTGTGTACTTGCTCCCTGGTATGTATTTTTATATGTTTACTAAATCACACACGTGAACAAAATTCACACTTTGTGTATATTTCTACTACAGTATATTTTCATTGACATGTATGTGTTTCAGGACATTTGAGTATTTGTGACATGCGGGTATATCACTGGATCTTTCCTTTTTTCCACAATTGCCGTTCTTTTGAGTGGGACAGAACTATTGTTGTAGTCACACAAAAAAGGGAAGTCGCGCCGTCGCTTTAATGTTAAATAGTGACTGCATCGTTCCATGCATTAGATATGAATGACAGCTGTTTCAAAATCTGTAATACTTATCCCCTGTATTTCCTCATAGTAAAACACTTCTTACTCCCACATGCATATACCCCAAGATAATATATATTCTTACACGTGTATATGAAATGAAATGTCTCTGTTAGTTGGGTCGCAATATGTTCTGTTTGATCGTGACATTTTGGATTCCACATCCCACTGTTTAAACAACGGCACCAAACAGACAATAAAATTTAATGGTTGTAAATTATTTTTTATAATGAATAAATAATAATAGATAATAAAACAAGTTGGTGATAAATCTATTTTACATTTAACAGGTTGTTCTTAACGGGTTTTTTTTAAATACTCCTTTCATCATTTTGTCGCTCCCATTATGGTCTATATAACAGTCTTTATAATCTTTATAAGAGCAATTTTTCCGGGTTTTCCTTTCACAAACCCCACTTCAGTGTTTACAATTTGGTGTTTACAGGAGTAATAATGATTCGCTTGATTCTACAGAAATATTCAAATGTTTGCAAATGTTTTATTAATAATCATTCAAAAAGGTGTTGCAACGAAATAAAATACAAATTAAAGACTTTGATAGAAATTCGACATCAGCTTAAAAACATACAAAAAAGTGTGGACATTATATTGTCTTAATGCATTTAAAATTTCCTAATCAATGATTGTAACAATTATAATATTTTTCGTTTACTTTCACCTATTCCGGATACTACACTTCTGTATCTACATGAACTGTAAGTTCTACAACTTTTGAAAAGTGCAAAGACATAAATCCTACATGCAAAATTAATTTTTAAAAATCTGTTAAATTACGCTTCAGGTCAGATGCAACTAACATGATAAAATACATACATGTAATATATTATTCATTGAATGTACATGAGTCAGTGATTATGTCAATGTCTACAAAACATGAAATAATATTGTTGCCCTGAGGTGCTATGTGAAGGACATGAAAGCATAAAGATAAACAAGACATTTATTGACCGCGTCAACATTCATATATTCTCAAAGGCACAGTGAGATATGTCCGTCATTACATATGTATGTATATAGACTAATAACCATATAAATACTCTAATGTATGTACATATAAATATTTTTAGAATTTAAAGATACGTCACATGGCAGGAAATAACTCGTGTTTATATTCACGTTCATAATGTTAGTCAAACTGAGACCAAAGGTTTTAAGGTGTTACATAACAAGAATTGAATTATAGACTGATTATCACAGGAACTCGATATCGTTATTAGAATGTGGGTTACATGTATTGTATGTAAAACACATCCTATATACAAATAGAGTAGCATAGAAGTTTTACCTACATTTTAATCATTATATCGAGATACTAATTCAGATATAAATGTATATCACATGTTCAATTCTCTCAACATACCACATAAGGAAACTGCCACAGGAGACGTGTTGCACATGCGCTTAGCTCCATAACAAGACAAAAACTGTTCAGTGACGACCATTTCAAACACGGAGTCAGCGAATGTTTCATTGGCTGAGAGACGCACATGCGCAACATTCGCCAATCAACAGTTTCCTAAGACGGCATACTTGTATTGATACAAATATAACATTCTTTATTTAGAAGTGATTTTCCTTTGCTTGAACATCTTATACCTGTAGACTTCAAACTCACTGTAACACCTAACTAGACCTCTCCATCTAAGGACATTTGAGCATTTTCTAAAACTGGATGTACTTCCTCATAATTCACAATGTGCCAAGGAAAAGAATTCTCTTCCCACGGAGGTTACTACACTCAGTTCTTTTATCCATCGTCATCTCTGTTACATATGTAGCATAATTCACGATTCTCGCATAATCCCAAAGATGACGAAAGTTTGCAACACTGGTCCTTACTTTCATCCAATCAAACATCATATTACAACTGTTACCGACTTCTGTCTACGGTCATTTCGATAGTTGAAGAGATCGTTTAAAACAAGTTCGTTAATTGCACAACCTACCAGTCGGTTCTCTCTATTTCTAATCAAGAAAGTACTATATGCAAGAGAGGTTGGTTGGAGGACCTGGGAGAAGAAACCTCTGTGGGGAGACAATGTGGACATGACTTGTTTTTATAACGAGGGCGCTTTATAACGAGAATGTTGTGTTGGTTCCCTGGCCTCCTTGAGATCATGGTTCACTGGCCGATCTGGAAAAAAATCGAAAATACATTAGAAATATAAATACTTAATCACAGGCACGTGTGTTGCGAACGTGTAGTATGCATTGTCAATATGCTATTTCGGCCAATGCAACTTGGGTAGTGTGTGCATTTATGTCATTAAAGGGAGGGTTCTATAGGGCTGTCCGCCATTGTTATATGTGTTTCACTTGACATGAAAAGAAAAGCTATATTAACTATGTCCATACGTTGTAATTAAATTAAATTTCGTTTCAACTCCGAAAGAACCCTCCCTTCAATGTCCCATCAACACAGATTCCATGCAATTGAAATACATTGCCTGGGTGTAATTCTGGTGAGCATAAATAAACTAGATGGGTTGGACTGACCCTTTAAGATGTGTATTAGGAAACTAATGAGACCAAGTAACCTATTCAAGTTCACTGGTTGTCGAGAAGCTAGAATATCTTAGCTTAGAAAGTTTAACCATTTATAAATAACTGAAATGCTATAATAAGCCATTCCAATAACATACTGGATAACGCGTAAGGAGTTAGGACTTTTACCTATGTTTCGGTTTAGATTTTGAATGTCTTGAAACAGCAGGTAATACGGTTTGATGTTCGATGAACCATCTTTATATATCAGTGCTTTCTCGCTCCTCGGCACAGATCAATCTGCTACACTATGGGTAGCCAACATTAAGCTCAAACTTCCTTTATAAGACATTTCTTACAATTATATAATTTGACAACTTTTCAAAATACGTTACAATACAGGGTGAATGTCAAAAAGAGAATACATCTAAATTATTTAAGTGAAAATGAATGTACACGTTTTGTATAGTTATGCATCTACATTTCATGGTGATCATGTTATATTAATGTTCCGAAAAATCTCGTTTCCATATATTCAAACGATAAAAAAAACTATCGAGAGTAAACTAGATGATTCTCTTTCAGCAAATAACCTCTACAATATATCTTACTTTCATCATGTATGGATTTGTAATTTAAAAATGGTCAATCCATCAACATTTCAGACTTTCAAAAGTTACGAAATTACCATATAAAATAAATAGCCAAACTATCTCTCTGTTCGATCACTATTTTGTTTGAACTCGTCTAGGTAACTATCTCTAGGCTGGGAGAGCAGGCTATTGAAATGCAATTATCTTGTATGAGTGAAACTCTCACCCCTTTAACATTCCACTCAAACTAGGCAGTACAAAGGCCAAGACTGAGTTTTATATAAGGCGGTCTTCTCGTTTTTCTTTATCTACCTTAACTCGAGTTAAGGTGTTTGTCAGTTGTTTATTGTTTATCACGCTCGCTCTCTGTCAAACCTCAACAAGCTGAATAGACGCTGAAGTGACAGGAGTGTTTGTTTGTCCCTTTCTCGAGCAGCTTGTCTACCGTACTTCCTCCAGGAGACGTGTGTACCCTTTAACTTAGCCTGCCTTCCAAACCCTAGAGCAAAATATTTAATTGACGATCAGCCCAGTCTAGAAAATTACAGCAAGTCTAGATTCTCAGCTCTAGGCAGACATTAAGGCATCCTTAGGCTTAAGGCTATTTGTAAAATGTTGTTTGTAAGAACAAAATATTTCTGAGACTAAATGTTAGTCCACCTTTGACTCGACACCCCGTCTTGATAAGACAAGACACGTATTACAGTTAATGGTTACAGTTTAACTGGAAGTCATGTTATATAAGACCATTAAGGCGCTCTAATGACGACATATCACCGTGTATATTACAGATCGGAGCCTGTATGAGAAATACGGTATATAAGTCAGAATAGCCAGTGTTGTAAGAATAAGGGCCCTTATCAGTTGTTATGAGACTACAATAATAGCGAAATATATTCAATGTTGAGAGATTTACTTTATGAATACTGCTTGGAGATATATGTATGGAAAGTCCTCCACAAAGAATTAAAGTTATACTGAATGTGTTTGAAAGTGCCATATCACCAAAAATAAAATACTCTTAATTAGATTTATTTTATATGAATATGTTCATATTGTGAGTTCTTCGAATGATTACAGAAGTCAATAGTTTTGTTCACCCATAAAAAGAATGGCATCTGGAATGTATTCATGTATGTCATTATCACTAAGAAGTGCGATCTGAAGAGGCTTGACACGTGAGACTGAGACACGGCATGTACTCATTGAAATGACTTGATATAGTTATCCATGATTAATTCAATTCAGATTGGAAATGATGTGACAATACAAAGACCACAAGTCTTGCACTTCTAAGTTGTTTTTGCAAATGGATATATACGTAATATAATATAATATACAGCTGCAACCCCCAAGTTCCCCTACTTACCAAACCTAGTTCACAATCATGTTATCTGTGATGTCTTTGAAGTCAAACGGAACCGACAATATTGTATCTTTAATTCAGAAGTGATGATCGAATGTACGTCTTATAATCTAAATTCTTACTTTCAAATGTTATTGTTCTGTACAAGCGTTAAGTCGTTAAACATTATAGTTTCGTATTTATATATATACCCATTCAACGTATGTGTGGTATTGTTTTTCCCATTTAGTCATTTCCTATTCCCATTTTTTAGTCACAAAAGGAAGTATCTTGATAATACATTTAGTTTTCTTTTGGAAATATAACTTAGCACAATCACATATATTAATACATCATAAAACATATATACCTACAACATTCACGAAGTGAAGTTGTCCAACATTATACCTTTCAAGCAAGTGATTATTACCAGCTGAATATTTATGACTTCACTTCCAAAAATAACGTTTCTACTTACCCAACGTTTATTAAAACTAGATTTATTACACTGGTAAACATTCAATGCAAGCGTTTTCTTCTTGCAAATAAAACCCTCTCATAAAAACGCGATTAACACACTACACATCGTCATCATGTTTGAATAAGAATATACACATACACTTGTATGGAGTTGAGTACCATGGTTGTTATTACCATATATAAACCTCTTGAAGGGTATTTAGGAGTGGAATACATAAGAATGATTTCAGATGTCAACTTAACTTCTTTATTCAGCCCTTCACAGCGACTTTGTTTTATTATTTAAATTCTGATCATCATTAAGAGTTTAGCAAGTCTATATATCTAAATACAAAAACATTTACAAGTCTAGACAATACATGAAGGACCGGTATTTAAAATACGTTGTTATTATTTACACGTTATCATAATCTGCTCAACTGTGAATGAGACACAATCAACTGATGAAGGAGTAAGCACGTAAACATGTATTATATATAACGGTTGTATATATACATGACATGGTTACTAGTATATTTATTGTGTATGGTAACGAGTAGTAATCGCGATAGAGAAGGAATTAGATATGACATACGTCTTTGGAGGAACGGAATCGACTCTATAAATTCATCAATTCAAGATAGACGAAGTTTCACACAATCACACATTCAAGCTGAACGCCTCGTCTCTTAAAATGTTCATTTAAAACGTTCCAACAACCTCGGTCAAAACACTCGACTATTCAGACGTAAAGGTCGAGTGTTTTGAATTATTACTTGCATCCAAAGCTGACACAGTGTCCTCTATAGATATGAATTTGTTTGTTGAATAAAAAGTCTTGTTTTCAACTGAAAAAGGTACTGATGGGAAGAACGTCCAACTGAGGCATTCAACCAACACTTTCGAGATTTAAGAATTGTCATTTTATCTTTTACTCTGAGGTCTAGAGAAACATACTACCAACGGCTTGTACAGTATGTCATCATGACACTGATGACCTCATAATTCTTACAACAGATGGACATACAGAGAGCCTCCATTCCTTTTAAGTTGAACTACAACACTAAACACATTCCAAATATTATATTTTGTTTCAACAAGGAGTAAATTTAACAGACACGTCTCCGCTGATTATATTACATGAGATTAACGATTAGAATTACACGCAGGAAAGAAATCGATCTCCCCTAACGACCAGAACAAAAGATGAAATGCTAAAAAGTACACATAGCATAACAGACATCTACGTTACGTTTTTAATTTCATAATGTCAGTTTGCGAACAAATCAATTATTATATCGACTTAACTCTGTTGTTCCTCGATACGAACGTTTATGTGTTCTATAATGAAGTATACAATTTAGAAGGTCAAAAATTTAATTTATCTTATATTTTTACCTGTAACATAATTTGTAAACAGAGTAGTCGTTAAAAAACGTTGTAATTTTATTTAACTTAAGATAATTTTGATTCCTGTCTTAAACAAATCTAATATAAACATGAACTGACACATATTTCAATAAAGCATTTAATATATTACACCAATTAGGGGTTGCTGTAAATATGATTAATAAAGTATAACATAGCGAATGTCAATGCCGTTTCACTGCTTACTGGCCATTTGTGACAGTGGGGAATACTATAGGAATGGGAAAGACAAAAAACTTTACATCAAATTCTATATTATCCATATAGAATGTGCGAATATTTCGAAATCAAGTGAGACGGAAAAGAACCAATGTCGAGAGTTTACGTAGTTTATGTGAAACATGCCAATTACAATTCGTGCCACACGTCCAAACATTGCATTCAATGAGTAACTGTGTTTATCTTCAATATTGAATTGTTGTCCTGGTTTACTCACAAACTTTCAAACAAATGAGTTGCCTGAAGGTCATGACAAACGAAAACAATAAATCCAACTCGACTAGTTTTCTATTATTTGACTCTCGCTAACGTGGATGTATCGTGCTGTGGCATTCTTTATAAGAACTAGTACATTAATGTGTATACAGCATAAGAGCTTTGTTCATTGTGTACTGCATGATGACGTGTCGACTCAATGAGTTTTAACAACTTAAGACGTTTCATACATACATGGACAAGTGCCCGCCAGATGACCGTTACTTTAAAGACTTTAAAGGAAGTAAATGAATGTTGATTGTACGTTTAAATACATGAAGTGATCGGATTATGAAAGTCTGCTTACTTGTAAAGCAATAAATGGAAACAAACACATTACGTAAAGAATGTTGACCTGTGAAGTCATGACCCCCAAATTGACCCCCATATGAAAGAGCGAGAACAAAACATTTGCAGTGCTATTAATGCTCGTAATGACCATTTACCTGCAGTAGCCACTACCAAAACAAATTGCACCACAGAATAGAAACGTGTAAGCATTACACACGTGTGTTCAGTTTGAAAACACGACATACTTGTTATGACTATAGATAAATTGTGTATCTATCAATATGCTTAGAAAGTGATTAACTCATGCACTCACTGGACACGACCACTCTTACGTTAATAGTGTCAATTTGATTATCAGGTTTCTTCTTTAAAACCTCGTCATCAAATGTTGAAGTAAACAGGTCAAGATTCTCTAACCTACCTGTACAGATAAACACCTTTCAAGGTACATATATCCACACAAAGCGTGTGTGCAATAATTTCACTGTATATGTCCTCGCCTATGGTTAAGAAAGGAACATACGTTACGGCTGATTACTCGCGTTAAGACGTTATGAGAACCGAGAGACTTGTAACCGCTATACCACATAGAACCCACACCTGTCTTATTACCCCGGTGTTTAATACGTGTCAATAGCGTATTGATATCGCCATAGAAAACCATGCAAGGATCTTTGCCGTTGCTATCTGCAACCAAGGGTTTAATCAGTGTGAAATATCCCCAATCATTATAATAGTATATTACCCATATCACATGTAAAAAAAAAGGAAGTCCAATCTGGGTTAAAAACTTGTAAATTTACTTTTGTATGTGTAACCTTAAATGCCACTTGATATAAAGTTGAAAAAGATATATCGATATTGATGATTTATTGATACACTGAATTAAGAACATTCTGAGACAAATATTCCGGATACTTAAATACAATCCGCACCACTGACACCCAGGTGTGACTAAGGTTACCTTAATGTGATGATACAAACATTGACAGTTACGGGTAGCCCTAGTAAAGTGAAAGGAAGCCGATCACAGTTACGGATAGCCCTAGTAAAGTGAAAGGAAGCCGATCACAGTTACGGATAGCCCTATAGTAAAGTGAAAGGAAGCCGATCACAGTCACGGATAGCCCTAGTAAAGTGAAAGGAAGCCGATCACAGTTACGGATAGCCCTAGTTAAGTGAAAGGAAGCCGATCACAGTTACGGGTAGCCCTAGTAAAGTGAAAGGAAGCCAATCACAGTTACGGGTAGCCCTAGTAAAGTGAAAGGAAGCCGATCACAGTTACGGGTAGCCCTAGTGAAGTGAAAGGAAGCCAATCACAGTTACGGATAGCCCTAGTAAAGTGAAAGGAAGCCGATCACAGTTACGGATAGCCCTAGTAAAGTGAAAGGAAGCCGATCACAGTTACGGGTAGCCCTAGTAAAGTGAAAGGAAGCCAATCACAGTTACGGGTAGCCCTAGTAAAGTGAAAGGAAGCCGATCACAGTTACGGGTAGCCCTAGTAAAGTGAAAGGAAGCCAATCACAGTTACGGGTAGCCCTAGTAAAGTGAAAGGAAGCCGATCACAGTTACGGATAGCCCTAGTAAAGTGAAAGGAAGCCAATCACAGTTACGGATAGCCCTAGTAAAGTGAAAGGAAGCCGATCACAGTTAGGGGATAGCCCTAGTAAAGTGAAAGGAAGCCAATCACAGTTACGGGTAGTCCTAGTAAAGTGAAAGGAAGCCGATCACAGTTACGGATAGCCCTAGTAAAGTGAAAGGAAGCCGATCACAGTTACGGATAGCCCTAGTAAAGGGAAAGGAAGCCAATCACAGTTACGGGTAGCCCTAGTAAAGTGAAAGGAAGCCGATCACAGTTACGGATAGCCCTAGTAAAGTGAAAGGAAGCCAATCACAGTTACGGGTAGCCCTAGTAAAGTGAAAGGAAGCCGATCACAGTCACGGATAGCCCTAGTAAAGTGAAAGGAAGCTAATCACAGTTACGGGTAGCCCTAGTAAAGTGAAAGGAAGCCGATCACAGTTACGGATAGCCCTAGTAAAGTGAAAGAAAGCCGATCACAGTTACGGATAGCCCTAGTAAAGTGAAAGGAAGCCAATCACAGTTACGGGTAGCCCTAGTAAAGTGAAAGGAAGCCGATCACAGTTACGGATAGCCCTAGTAAAGTGAAAGGAAGCCAATCACAGTTACGGGTAGCCCTAGTAAAGTGAAAGGAAGCCGATCACAGTTACGGATAGCCCTAGTAAAGTGAAAGGAAGCCGATCACAGTTACGGATAGCCCTAGTAAAGTGAAAGGAAGCCGATCACAGTTACGGGTAGCCCTAGTAAAGTGAAAGGAAGCCAATCACAGTCACGGATAGCCCTAGTAAAGTGAAAGGAAGCCAATCACAGTCACGGATAGCCCTAGTAAAGTGAAAGGAAGCCAATCACTGATTTGATTATCGATGGAGCACCAGTAACCTGACACACAGCTCGCTCTCTTTCCAAACATATAAAAGCTAGATTTGTTAAAAGAATTTAACATTACCATGCATATCGTTCCATTATATAATGTATTATATACTTTTAGTTCAGGAATTTGCATAATGAGTCGTACATCATTAAAACACGGTTGTAGTGTAGTTGTAGAGTTGTAGTCTCGATGTATGTCAAATTTTTGTGTTGTGCAGTGATATTTTTTTTACTCAGAATCTTTGAAAATGCTTCTTAATATCCCTTCCATAATCTTTAGTTGATACGTACCTTCTATAGTTGATCCTCAATACCCTTTCTTCCTGTCGTTGTCTGCATTCCTAGAAGACTTCCCCCCGGATACCGATGCCATGTAGCGCTCTATGGCGTCATGACCCATACGACAGATCTCCATAGGAGGGTGCCGCAGAGGGTTCCCATCCAGGGCGGAGGAGTGAGTCATGTCCAGTTTATCCAGATCTCCGAAGTGCCTGGGGAGCTGCCTGATCCTGTTGTTCCCTATCCAGAGGCAGCGGAGTCCGGTGAGGGTGCAGATGATGTCAGGGAGACTGGTGAGGTCGTTGATGAAGAGCATGAGTGACTCCAGGGCCTTCATCTCTCCTATCTGTTCCGGGAGAACACTGATGTGGTTGTCAGATAAATCCAAGAACTCTAGCTTTTCCAATTTGGTAAGTTCTAAAGGTAACTCGTGAAAGTCGTTGTTGGCCATATGGACACTTTGAAGGTTCTTCAGATTCTTAAAGCCAGGTGGAAGTGAAGACAGTTTGTTGTTGCTGAGGGCAATCCGCTCCAGCTGCTGTAGAAGACAAATCTCCGGCGGAAGTTCCTTAAGTTCGTTGGTGTCGAGCATGAGCACTTTGAGATTGACCAGCTTGCCAATTGTTGGCGGACAGTGAGGCAGCTTATAGTCCAGACACGCCATGCGGTCGGGGCTGAGATCAAGGACTTCGAGTTCCAGGAGTTGGAACACAGCATCATTGATGTACGCTAGATCCTTGCCCTTCACCTTGAGCTTCTTGTAGCCGTAATACAGAGGATCCTCCGTCTCGATACGCATACGGTAGTTCCTTATTACAGCCATGGCCAAACTTTAAGATGATATTCTCACAGATAGTTATTTAAACATACATAAGAATTACTAGTATGTCCTGTTGGCATAATCCAATGTCTGGTTTCTATAATTCAACGTGTGATCACCACGCCCCAGATGAAGCACGTATTGACCTGATAAGAGGCTTCCTCTCACTGACTCGTGTCACTCAGCACTGTAGTTTCAACACACCTGAAAGAGACGGCAAAAGCTTCCTTTAAATTATGCATGACATCAATCGATCCACTGACAACACAGACCAACGAGACTGTTTGTATGACGTTACCACACATTATATTCTCCTATATGTCGTTACTGGTGATTACAAAATTACGCTAAGTCATCTTACGCTAATTTACATGTTGCAACTGGCATAGGCAGAACTGGTTCCATTGATTTAATTTTAGTATAATTTACAACAGAATTAATTAGGTTTATTAGTCGCATGGGAATTGTATCATTGATGTTATTCTCTGAGGATTATTTCAACATGGTGGGTGAATGGGTAGGTACATGATATATCATACAATACGTAGAAAGCGATGCATACATTAACGTTTCATCTTAATGCCAAGCGTGTTGTGAACAGTCTCTACGAAATGGTTACTTGTCAGAGTATCACGCCTTGAGCCAGTAGTCAGACAGTATAGTTGTTCCCTGTGTACCTTGGCCAGTAGTCAGACAGTATAGTTGTTCCCTGTGTACCTTGGCCAGTAGTCAGACAGTATAGTTGTTCCCTGTGTACCTTGGCCAGTAGTCAGACAGTATAGTTGTTCCCTGTGTACCTTGGCCAGTAGTCAGACAGTATAGTTGTTCCCTGTGTACCTTGGCCAGTAGTCAGACAGTATAGTTGTTCCCTGTGTACCTTGGCCAGTAGTCAGACAGTATAGTTGTTCCCTGTGTACCTTGGCCAGTAGTCAGACAGTATAGTTGTTCCCTGTGTACCTTGGCCAGTAGTCAGACAGTATAGTTGTTCCCTGTGTACCTTGGCCAGTAGTCAGACAGTATAGTTGTTCCCTGTGTACCTTGAGCCAGTAGTCAGACAGTATAGTTGTTCCCTGTGTACCTTGGCCAGTAGTCAGACAGTATAGTTGTTCCCTGTGTACCTTGGCCAGTAGTCAGACAGTATAGTTGTTCCCTGTTTTCCTTGGCCTGTAGTCAGACAGTATAGTTGTTCCCTGTGTACCTTGGCCAGTAGTCAGACAGTATAGTTGTTCCCTGTGTACCTTGGCCTGTAGTCAGACAGTATAGTTGTTCCCTGTGTACCTTGGCCAGTAGTCAGACAGTATAGTTGTTCCCTGTGTACCTTGGCCAGTAGTCAGACAGTATAGTTGTTCCCTGTGTACCTTGGCCAGTAGTCAGACAGTATAGTTGTTCCCTGTGTACCTTGGCCAGTAGTCAGACAGGATAGTTGTTCCCTGTGTACCTTGGCCAGTAGTCAGACAGTATAGTTGTTCCCTGTGTACCTTGGCCAGTAGTCAGACAGTATAGTTGTTCCCTGTGTACCTTGGCCAGTAGTCAGACAGTATAGTTGTTCCCTGTGTACCTTGGCCAGTAGTCAGACAGTATAGTTGTTCCCTGTGTACCTTGGCCAGTAGTCAGACAGTATAGTTGTTCCCTGTGTACCTTGGCCAGTAGTCAGACAGTATAGTTGTTCCCTGTGTACCTTGGCCTGTAGTCAGACAGTATAGTTGTTCCCTGTGTACCTTGGCCAGTAGTCAGACAGTATAGTTGTTCCCTGTGTACCTTGGCCAGTAGTCAGACAGTATAGTTGTTCCCTGTGTACCTTGGCCAGTAGTCAGACAGTATAGTTGTTCCCTGTGTACCTTGGCCAGTAGTCAGACAGTATAGTTGTTCCCTGTGTACCTTGGCCTGTAGTCAGACAGTATAGTTGTTCCCTGTGTACCTTGGCCAGTAGTCAGACAGTATAGTTGTTCCCTGTGTACCTTGGCCTGTAGTCAGACAGTATAGTTGTTCCCTGTGTACCTTGGCCATTAGTCAGACAGTATAGTTGTTCCCTGTGTACCTTGGCCAGTAGTCAGACAGTATAGTTGTTCCCTGTGTACCTTGAGCCAGTAGTCAGACAGTATAGTTGTTCCCTGTGTACCTTGGCCTGTAGTCAGACAGTATAGTTGTTCCGTGTGTACCTTGGCCAGTAGTCAGACAGTATAGTTGTTCCCTGTGTACCTTGGCCTGTAGTCAGACAGTATAGTTGTTCCCTGTGTACCTTGGCCAGTAGTCAGACAGTATAGTTGTTCCCTGTGTACCTTGGCCTGTAGTCAGACAGTATAGTTGTTCCCTGTGTACCTTGGCCAGTAGTCAGACAGTATAGTTGTTCCCTGTGTACCTTGGCCTGTAGTCAGACAGTATAGTTGTTCCCTGTGTACCTTGGCCAGTAGTCAGACAGTATAGTTGTTCCCTGTGTACCTTGGCCATTAGTCAGACAGTATAGTTGTTCCCTGTGTACCTTGGCCAGTAGTCAGACAGTATAGTTGTTCCCTGTGTACCTTGGCCATTAGTCAGACAGTATAGTTGTTCCCTGTGTACCTTGGCCAGTAGTCAGACAGTATAGTTGTTCCCTGTGTACCTTGAGCCAGTAGTCAGACAGTATAGTTGTTCCCTGTGTACCTTGGCCTGTAGTCAGACAGTATAGTTGTTCCCTGTGTACCTTGGCCAGTAGTCAGACAGTATAGTTGTTCCCTGTGTACCTTGGCCTGTAGTCAGACAGTATAGTTGTTCCCTGTGTACCTTGGCCAGTAGTCAGACAGTATAGTTGTTCCCTGTGTACCTTGGCCTGTAGTCAGACAGTATAGTTGTTCCCTGTGTACCTTGGCCAGTAGTCAGACAGTATAGTTGTTCCCTGTGTACCTTGGCCTGTAGTCAGACAGTATAGTTGTTCCCTGTGTACCTTGGCCAGTAGTCAGACAGTATAGTTGTTCCCTGTGTACCTTGGCCATTAGTCAGACAGTATAGTTGTTCCCTGTGTACCTTGGCCAGTAGTCAGACAGTATAGTTGTTCCCTGTGTACCTTGGCCTGTAGTCAGACAGTATAGTTGTTCCCTGTGTACCTTGGCCAGTAGTCAGACAGTATAGTTGTTCCCTGTGTACCTTGGCCTGTAGTCAGACAGTATAGTTGTTCCCTGTGTACCTTGGCCTGTAGTCAGACAGTATAGTTGTTCCCTGTGTACCTTGGCCAGTAGTCAGACAGTATAGTTGTTCCCTGTGTACCTTGGCCTGTAGTCAGACAGTATAGTTGTTCCCTGTGTACCTTGGCCTGTAGTCAGACAGTATAGTTGTTCCCTGTGTACCTTGGCCAGTAGTCAGACAGTATAGTTGTTCCCTGTGTACCTTGGCCAGTAGTCAGACAGTATAGTTGTTCCCTGTGTACCTTGGCCAGTAGTCAGACAGTATAGTTGTTCCCTGTGTACCTTGGCCAGTAGTCAGACAGTATAGTTGTTCCCTGTGTAACTTGGCCAGTAGTCAGACAGTATAGTTGTTCCCTGTGTACCTTGGCCAGTAGTCAGACAGTATAGTTGTTCCCTGTGTACCTTGGCCAGTAGTCAGACAGTATAGTTGTTCCCTGTGTACCTTGGCCTGTAGTCAGACAGTATAGTTGTTCCCTGTGTACCTTGGCCAGTAGTCAGACAGTATAGTTGTTCCCTGTGTACCTTGGCCAGTAGTCAGACAGTATAGTTGTTCCCTGTGTACCTTGGCCTGTAGTCAGACAGTATAGTTGTTCCCTGTGTACCTTGGCCAGTAGTCAGACAGTATAGTTGTTCCCTGTGTACCTTGGCCATTAGTCAGACAGTATAGTTGTTCCCTGTGTACCTTGGCCAGTAGTCAGACAGTATAGTTGTTCCCTGTGTACCTTGGCCATTAGTCAGACAGTATAGTTGTTCCCTGTGTACCTTGGCCAGTAGTCAGACAGTATAGTTGTTCCCTGTGTACCTTGAGCCAGTAGTCAGACAGTATAGTTGTTCCCTGTGTACCTTGGCCTGTAGTCAGACAGTATAGTTGTTCCCTGTGTACCTTGGCCTGTAGTCAGACAGTATAGTTGTTCCCTGTGTACCTTGGCCTGTAGTCAGACAGTATAGTTGTTCCCTGTGTACCTTGGCCAGTAGTCAGACAGTATAGTTGTTCCCTGTGTACCTTGGCCAGTAGTCAGACAGTATAGTTGTTCCCTGTGTACCTTGGCCTGTAGTCAGACAGTATAGTTGTTCCCTGTGTACCTTGGCCAGTAGTCAGACAGTATAGTTGTTCCCTGTGTACCTTGGCCTGTAGTCAGACAGTATAGTTGTTCCCTGTGTACCTTGGCCAGTAGTCAGACAGTATAGTTGTTCCCTGTGTACCTTGGCCTGTAGTCAGACAGTATAGTTGTTCCCTGTGTACCTTGGCCAGTAGTCAGACAGTATAGTTGTTCCCTGTGTACCTTGGCCATTAGTCAGACAGTATAGTTGTTCCCTGTGTACCTTGGCCAGTAGTCAGACAGTATAGTTGTTCCCTGTGTACCTTGGCCTGTAGTCAGACAGTATAGTTGTTCCCTGTGTACCTTGGCCAGTAGTCAGACAGTATAGTTGTTCCCTGTGTACCTTGGCCTGTAGTCAGACAGTATAGTTGTTCCCTGTGTACCTTGGCCTGTAGTCAGACAGTATAGTTGTTCCCTGTGTACCTTGGCCTGTAGTCAGACAGTATAGTTGTTCCCTGTGTACCTTGGCCTGTAGTCAGACAGTATAGTTGTTCCCTGTGTACCTTGGCCTGTAGTCAGACAGTATAGTTGTTCCCTGTGTACCTTGGCCAGTAGTCAGACAGTATAGTTGTTCCCTGTGTACCTTGGCCAGTAGTCAGACAGTATAGTTGTTCCCTGTGTACCTTGGCCAGTAGTCAGACAGTATAGTTGTTCCCTGTGTACCTTGGCCAGTAGTCAGACAGTATAGTTGTTCCCTGTGTAACTTGGCCAGTAGTCAGACAGTATAGTTGTTCCCTGTGTACCTTGGCCAGTAGTCAGACAGTATAGTTGTTCCCTGTGTACCTTGGCCAGTAGTCAGACAGTATAGTTGTTCCCTGTGTACCTTGGCCTGTAGTCAGACAGTATAGTTGTTCCCTGTGTACCTTGGCCAGTAGTCAGACAGTATAGTTGTTCCCTGTGTACCTTGGCATGTTCCCGTAATGATTCACCAAATTGTTGATGATATGTCAGAATGTGATAGTGATATTCACGGTGCTGCTGTAGCGTCATTTTTCAACCGTAACTGATAATATTCAACTTGTTATATGATTCTATCTACGTACAAACTTATTCCAAAATCGTAACAACAAGGATCGTACACTATACATCACTTATACAGAACAGCAACAGTTTAGTATATTATTTTTCGTTATTAATGGCAAAATTGAATGAAAACGAACTTAATCATTCAGTGGTGAACATGTCTTCGAATAGTATAGTATAGTTTGTTAATCGTGGGTGATAAATAATGTATAAATGTAAACCACCTCCTTAACGAGCATATTAAGTACATAACGTTTGACCAGGTTTACAGGTCAGAGGACTATGTGAGGGTATCCATTACCTATAAGTCAGGTGTTTCAACCGAGGCCATCAATCAACCGTGTTTGAAATTCTCGGTTAAAACGATAAGACCCGATTAGGTTCGACAAGCTTGAGAGTGATTTAAATCGTGCTTTGCTATGTGGTGCTTTATGCGACAAAAAGTCAAATAAAAACAAACCACTTTGAATCTCCATTGGATTAATAACACACTGTACAGTTTATCATTTGAAGTGTTGACTCTGTGATGTGGATTTAGAATTGAAGGAGAAGGTAGTGGCAATTCTTTATGGACGAATAGTAAATTACAGGATTTGCAACTCTTCGAGAATATACTATAACATTAGACGTTTGAAGGTTTAAGAAGCTATATTGAAACATCGCCAAGAAAAAGAAAAAGAAGTCGATCAGCCATTAAAACTGTCCAAGAGTATCGATATTCGATGAGGTCTACAGGCATATCTAGAAACGTCACGGTATTCGTTATAATTAATCACAATGTCGTAACTGTGAATCAAGCCAAATTACCTTCACTAACCTACGAATATATACTTCTCAATGGTTGCCAACACATTCTCATTAAATTCATTCGAACGTAGACTTCTAAAAAGGAACTTGTATCAGGCTATATTCCAATGTATATTGTTACACTCATAATGCTACACAATAATACATGTACTTGGTGATATTTAGGTCAACATATGCGCAAAACAACCAATTTTGAAATCACGGAACACATATTAAAATCAGATCAGATTATATATTTTGATACCGTTTTCAAGAGTATGATGTGTTTGCAAACGTATGCCCTAAAACAGTATAACAATCTATACCGAAACGTCGCTATAAAATATTTGTCTCTACTGCAAACTTCTAGAATAAATCTCAACTGAACAGTTCATACAAACACAATTCGTCAATCGTAGGTGGGAGATCAACAGTAACGGGTATTAGCTAGGCGAGAATTTAATCCAATAAACCTATACAAAGTTAAATAAAAATTCACTTCGTATCTTCGTTTCATAATCATTAATTGTATTCATAGGGTTTATCCTGAGTAATAAATAAAGCAGATTTGAACTAATCGTGTGATTTAAGTCTAGATAAGAGCATACATATAATACTGATATGAGCATGTTAAATGTGATAAATTGATTCACTCAGTGGATATTTATCTCACGAATTCAAGCAAGATTGAATGAACTGTTTGAGAGGCATTCTAGAAGTTGGTGTGATGAAGAAGACAAATATTTTATGGATAATCAACTTCTTTATTAACAGCGACGTTTCAGTATAGATCCTCATATGCTTGACAACGGTATAAGGATCTATACCAAAACGTCGCTATTGTTAATAAAGAAGTTGATCATTCATAAACTATTTGTCTGCTTCAAGATTGAATAATACTATATTCTTTGTTTGAAAGTATGTTAATTATTTAATCATTTAGACAAGTTTTAAATCTATCTAATAACAAATAGCAACCCAGTCCAAGAGTATCACAAAATATTTTAGCATAATTAATGACCATGGCAAGTATCATGATCACATTTGTTCAGTAAGGTTACAACATCTGTGTTATATATTCGTAGAATAACTCAAAACCACCTATTCGCGACAAATACGTTCTCAGTCGCTAAACCGAAATAGTTTTCAGAATATTCATGGCAACCTAATGCCTTAACACTCAAACGCTCCTCTACCCAAATTGACAGAGAATATAACTACCCTGCCTGTACACTTCCGTGGTTTTGTTTTCGCTGATCTAACGTCAGATTAAGCCGATCTGTCTAGCAAACCTACAATGTCCAAGCATGCGATGATAGCTCCAATCTAAAAATCAATATCTACTTGATGTTTCAGATAATGCTGCCATGGACTGGTGCAACAGTGTTAAGTGATAAAGTCAATGGAAGGCCAGTAAAAGTGAAAGTATGAAATACAGTCCTTCACAGCAGTACTTACCGACTTTCGTTGAATCTTGAATCTCCTCAAGAGAAAGTAGTTTTACTCCAAAGTCAGAACAACTGTGTTTACAGTGCTTGCCAGCTCTTTCCCAGATCGAGAGAACAATCACGCACCCGGCAACCACCGACAACTTTCTCTCCACCCAGAGGAACTCTGTAGCGCAAACAGCGAGAGCAGTCGATACGTGGAACCTGTTAAGAGGACCACCCGTTATAGTGTAGTGACAGCTCGATTCTTATATCTCCACTCCTTTCACCGAACTAAACAAACAGCTGAATAGAGCTGATTCTTGATAAGTAGCCAGTAATTTATGTGTTGTACCATTGTGCAGGGGAGAATGGGAACTGTTGATACGACGGTGTCCATAGCGGGCTTGTATTACTGTAATGCTCCGACGTGTACATGTGAGCGCTTCAAGTCGACTCTATCGTTGAATAGCACTAACGCATTACCGCCATAGCGTGTAATATGACCTGCAAGCTATAACGAAAGGGTAGCTTTTATTACATAGAGAGGGATTATTAAATAAATGGTATTGCGGATCGACCGTCATGCGTCAATAGCGATTAAGTTGGATGTACAGCCACGAGGAAGCATTATCGTCGGTATTGTTCGCGGACTGAAAGTAACTCCGTGCAACTCTGACACACAACCTTCACATGGCGATATAACAATTCGATAATCTATAAATGCAGTGGATTACCGGAATCGCGTCACGTGACCTCTTGTCTACCTTTGGAGAGGTAAAGGAAAAGTGTTGCCAAATTGTCAACTATTTATTTGTTTACGTGAAGTCAAGGGCTAGAAAACTGGTGTACGTTTACATGTCAGCATCAATGGCGGGAGACGACTTCTTGACTCACAAGACTCAAATACAAGTGCTTTATTCGCCACCATCCTAGAAACATGCGTATCTAATTTATATAGATGTCTTTGTTTCGTTGTATACATGGATAGTCAACTTCTTTATTGCATAGATTCAACGTTTCGGTGCAGATACTAGCAAGGTTATCAATAAACTTTCTCAATAAAGGTGCTAACCAGTATCTGCACCAAAACGTCTTCTTCATGTACAGTGTCGTTGACAAGTTATCGCATTTATCCAGGGTGTGTTTGTATAACGGCGAACTCAATGTAAAGGACTGCTGTTCTAGATGTAAATTTAAACAAATACATGACATTGTGTCTCCAAGATGTAAACTTAAGTTAAACAAATATATGTGTATTTATCAAGAAGGTAACATTGGTTACAGGAAAACCTTTACGTTTAGAGTGTCGTAGAAAGGTCATTACACATCTCCAGGTTGTGTTTGTATAAAGGCGAACTCAATAAGAAGACCTGGTCCCGGGATCAGAACCGGGGAATAGGAGACATACATAGATGATGGTTACATAAAAAAAAATGCATTGAGTCATTTATAATTTACAATAAGAAATATGCTGACCATTAAAGAATTGTGATCAGCAAAGATGTGTTCATGAACCAGAAGCCTGGTTTCCCAGTCTGATTATTCGACGGTTTTCCGAGGAATAAAAATTGCAAAATAGTGCATCTACCGGGATACGAACTCATATCGTTCAGGGGTTTCCGCGCCAAAACGTCCTTGTGGCGAGGAATCTACAGAACCTGTTCGTATCCCGGTACATGCGTTATTTTGCAAATTTTATTCCTCGAAAAAGGTCGATTTTAATCAGACTGCCTGGTTTCCAGAATTTAAAACAAATATGTAACAAACGTGTAACTTTGGTAAAAGGTAAGCCTGTAACTCGATGTAAGTATTAGGTGACAGGAACATTCCCTCTATTCACATGAGTGATAAGGTGTCACAGATCGTATCTGATCCGAATTATCGTAGTCTAACATCCTCATTACATTACTGCTTGGCACTCGAGAATGAGCTCCATATAGACTGCAGACAAAGCTTGAGGCGAGTTGGCTTGTTCTAGTTGAGGTCGTGAATGATGTCAAAATTGGGTTTATACACAGAGGCTGGTAGTTTGAAGCCGGCTGAAGTTATTCTAAAGCTTGACGGAAGCGGAAGGACTTCAGGGCTGTGTTCAAGAGACGTTTCAAAGTAATCGCTCAATTAGCGATTACTTTTAAACCTCTCTTGAACTCGATTGCTCAATGTAGCGCTGTGTAGCAAAGCGAGCGAACTTTGAGGTTTTGCACCGTGTCGTTCAGCAGAGAATGAGCGCTACTTGAGCGCTACATTGAGCAATCAATGAGCGATTATAAGCGTTCGCTGTTATGGAACGGAGCCCAGGAGTTTACGGGATAGATTTGTGTGTGGATAGTTACTTCAAATATGTGTTTTAGTAAAGTCAGAGTTATATCGAACAACTTATTTTTAACAAACAATGGATTCACTTCAAACAAGGAACTTCTTCCTATGCTAGATGAACCTTTGTATGTATACAACATGTAAAACACTTTCAACGATAGATTGACACAACTCAAATCTATGTTATTGAATAAGTACATTGTTAGTTGTTTATTTGCCTACTGGAATGACACTTTTACAGACAGGCACGTCACAGCACTCAGGGAAGGGTCCAGTAACGTCTTTCTTGAGGTAATACTGACACGTAGGGATCGGGTAGTCGGGGCAGCTGGAAACAGATGAAACAAATATGTTGATAATTTAAAATTTCAATTATGGCAATTCATTACTAATAATAATAATGAGGATACTTATATCGCGCTGAAGTCCACAACACAATTCCTTTGGAGTTTGCAACCTGGGCTACCAATTAAGGCGCTCGAAGGTTATCTGCCACATTGCCTGCACTTCCAAACCAGGCACTCAACTGTACTGCTGAGTGCACATTTCGAATAAAGTCCTTTGCCCAAGGTTGTTGCTGAACTTAACTGATAGCGGTCGACTGAGCTATGCACAGGACCACGTGCCACCTCATATATATATATATAATAAAAAATATGAAGTTGAAATAAGTTTGGCTAACTTTAATATATATATATATCACCCCCATACACATATATATATATATAAATGTATATATATATAAATGTATATATGCTTTGAGCATGCACCTTGTGTATGGATATAGCGCTTTATAAATGCCCATTATTATTATTATTATTATTATTATTATTATTATATGTATGTATGTATGTATGTATATATAATATATATATATATATATATATATATATATACATATATATATATATATATGTGTGTGTATGGGGGTGATATATATATATATTAACGTTAGCCAAACTTATTTCAACTTCATCTTTTTTTATTTTGATATATATATATATATATATATATATATATATATATATATATATATATATATATATATATATATATATATATATATACTTTATCATTCTTTATTTCACTTGGACATCTCCCCGCCAATGTAGTTTTAGTTTTGAAAACATTCATCATAACATCGCGATGTTAACTGTTCACTTGTAATGTCTACCCGGGAAAGGCACATTTGAAAAATACAGATTGCTGCAAAATGCACATTGCATGCAGAAGGTTAGTCGTCTAAAAAACATAATAAAAAACGGAATGAACACCTTTTATCAAATAAGCGTCATCCATTGATCAAATAATTAATAATTGCTTAAGCTTATTTTAAAGTGAACACAGAGTGGATTGTTTTTTGTTAGTGAACTAGGTTTATGAATTTTAATCTGTTGAAGATTATAATGTGTGAATCGTTTGAAATAAAATGTCACGTGCTCTTCTTGTTAAATCAGGGACTCTAATACTCTAATTAGAGAGTCCCTGGTTAAATGAACATAGAGTACTTGAAAATCGCAAACAACGGCATTAGACATGTACAGGAGCTAACATTACTTTGTTCTATTTGCCTGTATAACAGTTGTGTGACGATTTAAACATTACCAACCTAAATCTGTCTTTTAATCTGCTAAAATTAAGTTTTTAAAATTACGTTTGACTAAATCACGGCATTCACCTATATATATGGTGTCTATTCTGAACTGGTTAATATTAAAGTGATGATTTTCAGCAACAGTTTTCGATAAAATAAAACCATCGGTAACGTTTGAAATAGTTAATATACGTTTGCAACATATTCATACAACGCTCGGGTATGCGTTCCAAACACTGAGGGGTTAGAACCTGGTAAGCACTTTACGTTGTTACTGGGTGTACTGCTAGACTTGCAACTTATACACAAAGAGGGATTGTACATATTGTGTTGATAGTATGCATCACACACGCATCAATGAAATGGACACTTGACATTTATAGTGGTACATTCTAAATGACAAGTGAGATGATCAATACGTTGTAGACATTTGCGAATATTAACAACACGGCCCGATGTACCCCCTCGTGCTGTTTCCCTCTGCCTACGGCTCGGGTAAAATCTGACCGTAATATCCTGTCAAGACATCTATAACTTACATATATATATATCACCAAAATGTTTTTTTATTTATAAGAAGAAATATCTTTGTTGTACTCTTCCTTGTTCTTACTCACGTTTCTTTGTACTGGACGAGCTGATCGTTCTTGACGAAACATCCATACTTGGCGCACTCCCCCGTGTTGAACCACGTGACCCCCGAGTCCATATCCTTCCCGGCACTGTTTACACAGCTCCCTAGTATAGTGAGGGAAACAACGTCGGAACATTAATAGATTAAAATCATAATAACTGATTTACAAGTCGTCATATCACTGCAATCTAAACTCTGTCATAATCAAGACAATTACATGTACAGGGAACTCTCAATGAATTCTGAACTAATGAAACCGTCATTTTCTTTTTATAAAGTTAGTTCAATAAATGTCTTCTGCGAAAGATATGTATATAGACGTATAATTCAAACACACAAAGGGTAATATATAAAACCACTATGTATGGGATCAAAACAAAACCAAATAAAGTTGGATAATTTAAAAAGGATGACATAGAAGCGCTCTATAATTTAGAAATAATTATATCATTATTATCTATCATAACTTGTTAGATACGTGTCGCATGAATTAACTGTTTTTAATGCCCGCACCATGAATGAATCCTACCAGTATGTCTTTTAATAAACGATAATCACACAGTTAAAACCGTACTGTTTGTCTGTACAACAAATGACCGTCTGAACTAATGTATCGCGGTATCTTTGGACTGCTATATGCCGTTGAAAATCCAAATGTAACAATATATTTTATTTTACGAGTTGGTTGATAATTGAATGATATTAAGTTTTAACACATATTAAACAATACTATAATCTTCCCCGAGACATACTTCACATTATTGGGTGCGGATATTATACGGTCTTGTTATAAACTTTGCGGGTGACTTTAGTTTTCTGTGCAGGTTTTATTATATACATGGCTATTTTCGTTTAACTCCAAGGTGATACAGCGACAAGATCAGGCAGTCATAAAACTTACTTTGCAAACTGTGTATAGCCTAGAATGAAATGGTGACAATCTACTAGTATTCCCTCAACAACATTTACGTAACCGCTTAAAGACACACAACAGATAAAGGTTCTAGTTATGACGTTGTTGCGTTGGTGAAATTGAGTGAAATATTACTTTCTTACCTTTCTTGAACGTAATCGGCGCATATATCCCGACAATACAAGACAGTAATATCACAAAACAAAGGGACCCCATTGTCGATCGTCTAACCGGAAAGACCAGATGTCAGCGATCGGAAACAATCGGTATATGGTCTATTTAGAATGAAAAATAATCCGTGAAAGAAAAGCGCGGACACGCTAAAACAAAAAGTTTTATTTATAAAATAGTTTTTCATTCTACGTTACATGCAATTTTGTCATGAATTGTTTTAACAGTGCAAGCGTTTAATATATAAAATATTTGTCAAGAATTCTGAGAGTTTATATTACCGTAAATATTGAGAAGGCTGATGATAAGAAGGTACAATATCTGAGAACAGACCATATGTTTCTACTACCGAGAACTTTACAAATCTACACGGCGAATGAATGACGCTCATCCCTGTTCGCTTATAGTTATTATATATAGTTTTACGTGAAGTCAATATTGAGGGTGACTCAGACCGATGTTCATCTTTAGTTATTTAAAAACTTTGTTTTAAAACTTTGAGGTTGTATAGTCGCATCGTGTTTATGATAACGTGTCCTCCTATTTAAGACAATCATGTAAAATGTTTAAAATGTTTGATTCTATATGCTCATTCGCCATATTTGTTGAACATACAGGTGATATTTTAAAGTAGCGTTACTTGAACAAGAAAGCGATAGTGACCATCGTCAGCATTGGTAGGGCTATTATCATTTGCAGTCGTCTGCTCCCTTCTGATAACAAGAGGTCATACCCAAACCAGACGACCCAGTAGGGGCAGCTCAAGCGCTCACACATTGTGATAATGGACCAGTCCTAATTAAACCGTATTGGCCTATGTTTTTACTTGTAATGACCAGTTTGACACTAGATTAGTATTATGAGTTAATTTTCTCACCTCAGGATGTTTTTTACTTTGCAGTGTACCTTCCTCAATTTTGTCATATATATATAATATATATATCAACACCAAAACCTAATCAACAGGAATTAGAAAATGATATAAAAGGTTTCTGCAGAAAAATGAGATTAGCAATAGTACTACTTTTATAAAGAGGATGATGATGATGATGATGATGATGATGATGATAATAATAATGATAATGATGATACAACTAATGATAACCAAAAACCAGAATCTCTATGTAGAAATAAATTAAAAAAACGATCACCCCTAAAAGTAAAAACAAACATTTGGAAAATTTTCTGTATTAAAGAAGATTGATCCAGTCAAACTCATTTGATGTTTACTCTTTTCTGTTAATATTTGTTGCTGCAATGTGACGTAGTATCATTTTTTCAAGTGAAGTGATTACACTTTACTAACTGACTTTTTAACAGTATGCACCTTCATACTCATCAATTTCAATAAACTTGTTTTAATGTTAAACTACAGTCACTACTTACAGTATTGGCTAAACTAAAGCGAGAAGAAGTGTTTCATAAACGAATTGAACTCAAATAATCTCAAATAGGCTTTTTCTCAATTTTCGCTATAAAAGGGACTGGAAGTCTGTCTAGCTTCTCATAATGCATTATAAAATATATTTTGGCGTGTGAATGACAACTTGATATAAACAATGTTGTTTACAATAAATCAATTCTAAAGTTTGAAGTGTAGTTTCTCTTCTATAGGACAATAGTTATTTTAGGTAAAAATTCAGTACCATCACATTTTCCATCATTTCATAAATTTTGCATGTGGTGGATATTTGCCTCAATGAATGAGTTGCTAAATAAACGATTGTTTTATACGGGGTGATACAATCATTCAATGTATGTACAGTGTAATCCGGGATAGGCACAATAATAATAAACGAGTTGAGAGGAATTACGAATGCTTGTCCCGAGATATTGTGTGACAAACTCCCGAAATAATAATCCATGAATTAGTCATATCAACCACGACGCCAGGAGTGTCCCACTGCGAGTAAAACCAATATCTATATTTTTGCAGTTACTATGGAAACACTTATGCAATATCAATAAGGATGAAGTACGAAGTATGTCTCGAAAACTGTGAAAATACGTTGATGAGCCGTTGCACCTGTAATCATCATACCCATAGATTTGCAGGTTTTGCTGGTTTGAACTTTCTGTGACCAAAGTAGGAAGCGATTAGAATTTTCGTTACAGGCTCAGTTTAATGAGAGCACAAAAGTGAATGTATATGTTATGAATATATATCAAATATGTCTTTGTCGACGCATTAAACGCAGACTATATGGCCTTAACATGTGTTAATACAATAAACATGAGTAAACAGGTACATGCGACTGTTTGTCAAACGAATCCTGATATTCTGCATTTTGGAACCACAATCATAATGCGTAATGTATATTTTCTCTAATGCAAAAGCATCAACTACCTTAACTGGCAAAAGAAAGTATATCACTCAAATTAATTTGGATAAAACACAACTGTTCATCGACATATAACATATATACTCTGTGTGAAAATCAATAAATGTGCCTCGTCCTGCACACATTTACAACATTTTGAACATGGTAGGGATCATGTTGGTGTAAATTTCATTTCTTACCCCTGTCTATTTTAATTAATGATATTTTAGTAAATAAATAAAACAATCACGAATAAAGTCAAACTACTGCCGAAAGGTTTTACTGTATCGTGCCATAATCAAATGCATCTCATTTCTTTAAAATATTGAATTAATCGAAACAAGTGAGTGTTATACTTTCTTTTGCCCGTCAGTTTATATCGTCTATAAAACTTCTTGTATTCTGAGAAATCAACAAATAGTCATTGGTCATGTTGAGCAACACGCATTTACCTTCGAACTTGCATATAAAGGCCACCAAGTGACTCTTAGTGCAAGTATTACAATTCACATCGTTATTACAGTTAACGTCGTCACAGACTCACTAAAATGGTCTTTAGTTACAGACTGGCTCCACAGAAGTGTTCTAAAACTGGGTGTGCAATCATACTCAAACAGAACTAACAAAAATGATGGTATATAATTTAATATTGGTATCTAGAATATATTTATCAATATTAATAGTTTTAAACTATTTTTAAAGTAAAAATTACAACAAATTAAAGCGCTCGTAGATCATAGAACACTTTTTTAAAGATAAATGGGAAAACAATCTCTGATTCTTTTGTCGACATTTTTTTCCCCATTTCATAAAGATCAATTAAAATTAAATTTATTTAAAATTTAAAAAATCTATATAGGTGTTTGTTTACCAACCATGAAAGCGTGTTGATAAAGTTTGGACGAGTGCACTACCAACAAACTTGTACACATATCAAGTTGCTTTTTAAACCATGAAGAGTTGTTTCCCTTTAATTATTTTGCTTAAACACGTTTGTTTCTCGTCGTGTTTTTCACATGAGTGTTAACCATTTTAAACGTGAAACGCAGTTGTAATTCCTGTAATAGTCCTGTGATAGTCTAATATCTGTATTTGTTAAGTAATGATTTATAGATCTAATAGAATGTCTCAACGTCTATCTAACACAATGATTACTCCCTGAGAACCGGAAGTAGGTAAAGCATGGATTGAAACGACGTTCGATAACATGGCAAACAACCGAGTATTGGTAAGCAGAGAGAAAATACAGCATTAAGTTTACACGCTCGGTATTAAAGAATGTATTATAAATATCCGACTTTGCCATATTACTTCTTCGAGTTGATTTGCTGTTCCGTCTCAATGACATTGTCATTGGGGGAAGTCGCAACTGACAGACTGAAGTTCACGCTGTCACTGACGGACACTCGGGACTGGACAACAGCGAGTGTTGTGAACATGATCATTGCCTGATTGGGGCATTGAGTTACAAAATACTCTTTACGCTGCAGTTTTATTTTCGATGGAACACCTATTATGTTAATCATGCTTCGTAACAAATTCATTTCTGCCGAATACTGTTTAAAAAAACAAATGATAAGAACTTTTTAGAAGCAGCATCTAAAATATATATTTATCGAATATGAAAATCATTTGAGGACATATTTGAACCAATGGCTCTATTTTTTAGAAAATAATAATAATAATATGTCCATTTATAGAGTGCACTTATCCATCCACGTGTCAACCCAGTTTAGCATGTTAAACTTATTCTGTTTGTTGATCATTAAAAAACTGGACATTACAGCATGCACACATCAATAAATATTTAGGACTTCGTTGGACGATCACAACTGTGTTATAATCATTTGTAAATATTTGTAATGTATGATAATAGAAAGTAAACTGTTGTGGCAAGTTTCTATATTTTGATACTGTTAAATTAAGGTGCATCCATTGTGTTTCAAATTTTTTTATTTGGCTTTAATACGTTCCAACACACCATATGTGCTGTTTACAATACAAACAAATTCACTTAGCTTGCATATTCATCCCCAATCGCCAAACATATCATAATTACTAGTTTCCAATTAAAATCGAATAACATCATTATGCATGTTCAGAAACCGAACGTGCACGTCCTATTTACATGCACAGTAGTTATATGACCTATTGAACATTATAAACCCAAAATTGTTATTTTGTCTGGTGTAAATAAGATTCCAAAATTACGTTTGACTCATTGGCGCGCGCCACACGCGGTGCATTGTCCGGTTTTCGATCAGAAATCACTACTTTTACCTTCATATCGTCAATATACTAAGTCAAGTATAATTAAAATGGTTGTTTTCGGTACCAGTTGGTACTTCTCGATAAAATAAGACCATTTATAACGTTTGTGATATTTGACCCCCAACAACACAATGGATGTACCTTTAAATGAACTGCAATGTTTGGTTGCCAGTTATGATTATAATATTGAATTGTCAGTGCTGTAGATCTAATATTGTTCATAAATTTGATGACCTCTTCCAGCAATGGGCGACCTTCACAAGGACCTGGTGGATCTTCGATGCTAATCATCAGTGTCCGCTGAGGTCTGCGAGGGTCATTGTGCCACATCTACAAGGGAAACATAAGCCTATCTATCACCCCCTCAGTAAGAGCTTTCTAATATTATTAGTCCTAGATCACGTTTCAAGATTATTTTTATCCTGCAATTATTCAACATTGTGATATATATATGGTCAATCAATTAACTTCACTTCACTGAGACCTATTTGAAACTTTTACACTAATAGGAGGGTTCTATCGGGGTATTTTTTGTGGAAACGTAATTTGGGAATATTACCCTGTTTACACATATATGTTATTAATACATGATTAAAACATGGTGAAATTGAAAAATACTAATGAAGGTAACATTTTGATGACTTTATATTTCACAACATGATAAACACAAGCGCACTTTCATCGGTGCTTTGAGTGGGAGACTTCACTACATCATAACAACAAATTATGTATTAGTTTTATGATATGTTATGTGTTACTATGTCAATACTCTATCAGTGTATGTCTTTAGTTATTTAAAAGATGTAAAATTAGGTACAATAATAGCGTGTTTTCATTTCACGTAATGCAATTATCCAAGATGGCGACAGAACCATCCATTTAAGTATAAAAATGTATTTTCATTCAATTTCAGGGATAAAGTCATTATCCATGATCTTTTTTAATCTATTTTGATTTTTTTGTGCCATCATGGACATAAATTTATGTCTTTGGTGCCATTCAACTCCATTCTGAGTTTTGATAAAAACTGAAAACTGTGCCAAATTTAATTGTACAGAGGATACAAACAGTGTACTATCTTTAACATTTCAAATCCATATTTTGTTAATGAAACTGAATAGTCATTTCAATTACTTTTGAGGTTCTTTGCAATACATATGATTTTGATAGAAATAAATTCCGTCAACACCTTTGTAGGTGATATTGGTGACCATGTTGTGGTGTTCAACACGAAGCATGTTGCTATGAAGGGAGACTACTGGAGGAAGTGGCGATACCATCACCATACACGGTACGTGTCTCCACTATTACCCTTTATTATCCTATCCATATGGTAAACATTATAACTAGTGTCATATGAATCATATGTAGCCTACACTAGTTTACATATCACTTTTGCTCAGTAACTATTATCTTTGTAGTGCATGTTTTCTCTGTGGCGCAATGAAACAATTGAATACTGGTCCACTAGTGCATGTTATTGCAAGAGAGGCAGGTCAGGGGTAGACGCTTGCTGGAAATCTTTACTAGCCCGAAGTGCTCTTCGGGCTAGTGACATATATGTTAATCTGTAGTGATACAAACAAATTTCACTAGCCCTTATGAATTTTCACTAGCCTCGGGCTAGCGGACTAGTGCGAGTGTCGATCCCTGCAGGTCATTTGCTGATTTCATTCACACAATTCAATTTGGAATAAAGATGGAAATGAAAAAAAACTATGGCGATTAAATGTGTCATTGGAACCTCAACAAAACTTGCTCTTTCTCTGGTAATAAAACAATTTCCACTCTCTTCATACAGGTTCTTTTAAAGGTTAGGGCTTTATCACATGTCTTTTGTAATCAGCCCCTGCTGTGCATTTAGTGAGAAGGAGGTTATAAAGATTTCGGCAGTTTTCCTTCTATCTTAATGTACATACGTACAATATGGTATAACATAACAGGTATTCATTGGATCCTCTTCGTAATTTGGATATAGGAGAGTAAAGTTTCCATATAGATTTGTGACCTTGAACTTCAGTCAAAGAGATCACAAGACTTGTCATTTTATGATTTTACCATTGTCAGCAGGATATCTAAAGAACAATTCACCGGATTCACTTCATATCTTACTCATATCTTCTGTAGAGCTATGGAATTGAAAATTTGAGATTGTGTTTTTATTAAAGTGAAAGCATTTTCTGTAATAAATAAACTGAAATGTTTATGGTTGTTATGTATTTGTGTATAGATATGCAGGTGGATACACAGCCACGTCAGCCTGGAGACTACACGAGATGGACCCCACCAAGGTAGGTAACTCTTGGTGCTGTACAAACCATCTTCTTGCTGAGATCTGTCCTTGATAGACTTTATCTTTGGTGGAATCAATAGCTGTTAAATTTGTAAATATGATAAGAAATAGCATTTTAATCTTGCGAAGGTTTTAATGCTCCTTAATCATTAGTTTTACTGATGTGTGTATAAAGGTAAATTCACCCAAATGTCTCCTTTAAAACCAGCTATTCATTTATAGAAGTTTTGTGTCTCATCAATAAGACGACACAAGTTATCTAGATATAACCAGACTACAAAGTAATAATTCATGCAAAATTTCATAGTTGTTCGACTCACTCTTCCTGTAGAACTAGAGCACTCATAAAATTTGACAAGTATCTCAATGGCCACACATGTCAGCCATGATCCCAAGATGTACATTTCATGGGTTAGAGCAACTTTCCAATGCAAGACATAACTCATGCCAGGCCCCATCACCGACTGACCTAAAAAAAGACTATTTTCATCTTCTTCTCCAGTACCATGAGTGAGCTGTGCTGCCTGTGCTCACTTCATCTCTTTTTATTTTGATACATTCACCGAAATGTTTCTGTCAATAACCACACAGCTTTCTCTTTTCAGTCACCTATACAACAGAAGTTTTGACATAAACTTGAATATAACAATGATGTTATAATAATAAAATCAAAGACTGAAGTACTGCTCTAATTGTGTTTCCAGTCCTTTCCGCCAAAAAATCAACTGATCAATCATCCAAATGGCCGTTTCAGTGTTGTTCCTGATGAGGTTGCTGATGAAATATTCCTCGACTTTTGGCATGCCCTCCCTTAAACTATGGAGAGAGCAGATACTTTTACCATTAGAAAGGGCCCAGTCTGTTCAGAATTGGCCAAAATGACCCCTCAGCTGATCACCTAGGAACAGTATTGTATTTTCATCAGGTTAATCATCTTTCCATCATGAAAGAGACTTGAAGTAATGTATTCTGCCACCAGGTGATGTACCGCGCTGTGTACAGTACACTCCCGGGGAACCTGCTCCGTCACACCATCATGAGGAGGCTCCACCTGTACGAGGATGATGTAAGATTATATCTTGTTTCCTACCAGTACTCATATTTTCGAAGCTCTCTCAGCGCTAAGATAGTCTTAAGTGCCATTCATTAACATTGACTTACGACTATCTTAGCACTAAGATCGCTTCGAAAATATAGGCCCAGGGCAATTATATCAGGGTTCATATTTTTCATGTGATGCCCGAGGGCAAAATATCACTTGTTACGGTGATGTGACGTCCCAAACAATGTTAAGACCTCACATTTGGTCTATGATTTTGCATTCTTATTGCGCCATAAGCTGGTAGTCAGCCTATGCATGAAAATAAATTTAGTGTATTTTCCCGTATAACGTTATATTTGAGTTTATATCATACTATATGTACCGGTATGACACGTGTATCTGAATATCTGTATATCCCTAACTCTCCTTCAGGAAATACTCATATTCAAGGACTTTTGTGGTAAACATAGTATGGCATAAACACTCATATAATATCCTCTTTTTAGAGAGATCTCTTGACAATAAAATCTTTTTTAAAGGCGTAAAAATTAAGACAAAGGGACAAGTAAGAGTTAATTGGATGTTTGGTTGCTGGAAGTTTTACAAATACTTTGTTTATTATTTTGAGCAATTATTTTTTTTTAAATTATATAAACAAGGAAAAAAGTTTTATTCAGAATAAAATTATTGACAAAGGCTTCTGATTAGAAACCCTTTTTAAAAACATTAAGTTTTGAATTTTCTTGCTTGAATTTATAGCACCTGTTGAGTTTCTTCACATTGTTAATTATCCATTACAAGGTCACTGTAAACTGTGGTATGTGAGATGTTTGACCCACTGACCTCGTTCAGCTGATGTGTTTTCTGACAGTATCCTTCACGGCTCATTGACACTAGACAAGATTTATCTCCCCTTGATAGTTTGCAACCAGCAATAGACATTTCTGTAAATTGCTTTCACGTTTCTACTTCTTTTTATCTCTTCTTAAAATTTTTACAGCTGTGTTAGATAAGAAAACCACCAATGAATGAACTGCAAGTAGTTTTAAATCCTTTGCACAAGGTGGAAGGGATTAAAGAATTTGTGTTTGTCCATCTGCTTCGTTTACAGAGCATATCCTAAAACATTTTATTATCACACAAAGCACATTGTCATGTTTCAGAGATCACTTTGAAGACATATTTGTTGATTTTTCTTCGAATTGGTATAGAATCTAGTATTTCTATAGGGACAAAATTCTGGTTTGTGAACATACAATTCTTACAAAATATATTTATTACCCTAAAGAATCCATTCTAGATTCCACAAATTCTCATTGAGTGATTTGAAGTAGGGATTTTCTGCCATTGACATTTTTCTAATGGGTGATCTCTAGATCGTGAAACAAACATTGTATATTTCATTTCTAGATCCAACTTTTTGGCAGGTTATATTAGCAAATTTAGCAATATGACAGGGGATTAAGACCTACCAGGAGCATGACAACTTTATCGGTCACAGTGAAGTGTCCTAACTCCGTAAGGTTGAGGTGCAATGCTACATTGAAATTCAGTAAAAAAATAACAAATGGTAGCAAAACATTGAACACAGGGTTGCTAGTGGTTGCCATTGCTCCCAGGTTTCACTACAATACAGAACACAGTGAACCCACCTAATTGTATCATTCATTCTTCAATTGGTGCTATTGCACGAGAAAGCTGCTTCATCATTTCATAACTATGAATGTCTATATTTGTAGACGTGCTACAACACCAATTTTACCAACAATGCTGTTAAACCAAAAGTGTCTTCACCTCAGTTCAGTTCATCTCACCCCACCTCACTTCACTTCACCTCAGTTCAATTCACGACATCCTCCTCACCTCAGTCCATATTACCTCAACTCATCTTATCTCATGTCGCTTTAATCTCTTCTCATATCATCTTACCTAATATGACCTCACCCCACCCCACCCCACCAAACCCCACCTCACCAAACCCCAGTTCACCTCACCTCACCTCACCTCAGTTAACTGCTCTCCCCGTCTCACCTCACCTTTAGTTAACTGCTCTCCCCGTCTCACCACACCTCACCTCACCTCAGTTAACTGCTCTCCCCCGTCTCACCTCACCACACCTCACCTCAACTTATCTCACCTCACCTCACCTCACCTCAGTCAACTGCTCTCCCAGTTGACCCAACAAGTGCAGTCTCACCCATGATTAAAACAGTCCAGTACTCATATGCTTACAAATGTATAGGGATCTGCTCCTACGTGTATTTATTGATAGGAAGAAGTTGATATCCTTGTACCCCTGTATTGACAGAACATCCCGGAGGAGATCCTGCAGAACGTGAGTAACCAGATCCAACAAGTGCAGCCTGTACCCAAACGCTACGATGAGTACTCGGAGGAGGAGCGACAGAACTTCCCTCAACTCTTCGACTGGTGCGTATCTCAATCTAGTTCATCAATCTACTTACAGTTACTCACGACCAACTTGATGTTATTCAGATTGCATATCAGGAACATCAGAATATATGTAGGGATGATTGCTTTAATCAAGAAATGGTTTTGTCTGCAGAAGAACTGTTCATGAGATCAATGTTCATCATTTCATGGTCTCTGTCAAGTCTCTTATAAATGGAAACTGTTGGTAGTGTTGCTTTTATACATTTAGATAATGCTCTTTGAATAAATAAAATCAGTTCATGCCTTTCATTTTGGCTACTATTAATGTTGACATGCTATAATATCTTTAGAACTCTTTTCATGTGCTATATTTAGCTGTTTAACAAACTCACTTTCTCATGTCATCGTTTGATCAGTTAAAAACAATTTTGATCAATAAACATAATATTCTTGTGATATGGACATAAAATACTTTGAAAATGCTTTTATGTAAAAAGGTCATACCATAGTAAAGTTATGTGTTTTATTGATCTATTACTTTGAACATGCTGTTATGTAAAAAAAAAAGAAGTCATTCCTGTTAATAGATGTGTTGTAACTTCTTACTGATCTATTATCAATAATTGATCGATGGAACGCCTTGATAATCATGTCCTCTTATTTTTTAGGCCAGAAGAGTATGTGAAGAATTATGGGAAGAAGAAGAAAGCATGAGAGAATGTGATGTTATTGATTGTTTGTGATACATGATAGTACAGTGTGTGTGAGAGCTAGCTAGAGTGAACAGTGGACAAGTCTTGTTAAATCTATACAGAAAACCTACTCCTTGGATAATTGTGTTTCATCTCAAGTATGTTACCAATCACTCAGTCAGTATGCATGTATAGGAATGACGGATTTGTCCTGTGAGCAACAATGTCATCAAGATGTGTTCCATTCTAGAATAAATATTCATTTTACACAATGTTTGTCAGTGTTTTATACCATTAGACTGAAGACATTACAAATGCCCACACCTGTCCTAGTGTTTTAAACAGAGGGTTCTATTGGAGTACCTGCTGTTTTGTGTTTATGTATAGAGGTCTACTCAAGTCGTTAAAAAGACGTCTAAATATAGGTCTAAAAATTAAAGTTTTAAAGATATTGAAGCCTAGTGGTTGTTTAGATGACTAAAGGTACTAAAGGCAGTCATGAACTAGACGTTTAAAAGACGTCTATAAGAGGTTTAAAAGACTTTATAAGACCTATATGTCTATAGACATTTAAAATTAATGTGTTTAATCAAAGCTTCCCACAATCCTAGTAAAGCTGAGGAATGATGTCATTTCTCATTTTTGTTTTTTAATTAATACATGAACCTTTGAGTATGAAAGTATCAATGTTTCAATGCTTCCTTTTGCCATTTAAACATGAGACATTTGATCAAATGACTTTCAGATCTTAAAAAGATCATTTGTAATGCAGTCTATCACACATTCCAGCACTTCACAATAATTTCCTTATTACAAGTTCAGCCAGTAATTGTGCCTTTTACAAGATGAATGAATACATTTGACTCCATATTTTGGTGATATGAAAATCGTATTGCACAGCCTGATTTGCTTAGTTGTGAAACACTTCAAATTTATTGAAAATCGTATGAGAGAGTTATGGAAATACCATAAAGTTCAATGTGATATGACGTACAAACAGGTATGTTCCTATATTTAAGCACATTTGGTACTAGGACCAGAAATTTGAGAGAAAGAAATAATAGACAGCATCATTAAAATGGATTTCTAAGCACAGATTTCTTAAGGAAATACTGCAAGGCCTAAATCAGCCAGTAATGAAGACTGGCAAGAGTTATGAATCACTGACTAAAACTGAAGCTGCAGTAAAATATCATAACACATAGGTCTTTTGAACAGAGAAGTTAGTGTTTTCAAAAGTGTAATTCACAAGTGGAGATCTACAAGGTATTGGATGATAAATGTCAAATGTTTGCTGGGGAGATAAAAACATGTATTGTCTAACTATTGTAGATAAGGGCCACATTGGTCACGCCCTAAAATATTTTGTTTTATATATTTACCAAAAGCCTGGTTGATCCTATCCTTATTTAGTCACCGGTCTTTTTGTTTTGTCATAGTAGTATGATTTTCTGAATTTTCTAAATATACATCATTTCGTGGTTACGCTGTAACCTCATACAACCCTGTCATTTGTCAAGAAGAATCATGGCTGCAATACTGCCGAAGCGGCGTTAAACAATAACTCACTCACTCACTCACTCACTCACTCACTATTTCAAGAAGACTTGTCGAGGAACAAACTTCATCACTTAAAGTTTATATACCCAGATACCTCCAATACCTGTCTACTGATAATGAAACATCAGAAATAGTTCATCAGAGAAATGGCAACTCTCTTCTACATAAACGAAAGTAAACCAGACCTCGAATGATTTACGTTACCAGTGCCATGGCGCTGTGAGTAGGGGTAAACAACGCTTTTAATTGTGGCTCCCAAGATAATTTAACTTTAGAAAAAAAGGTATGAAACACTATTGTCCAAACCCGTCACCGCTAAACTTGAATATACTGACGAAATCGATTCAGCGTCAACTGAAAGGGGACAAAGGATAAGTCAAAGATCTAAATCGTGAAAGAGGTGACGCTGGAGGTGATGCCAAGTCCAGAACTATAATTATGCCTTGTGTACCCATTTTCCTTTGAAGTTATGAAGAATTATAAATAGCTTTCATTAACCTGTAGTCGATAATTAAAACGGTATAGACACTCTCAAAGGTGATAAAGTTGCAATTTACTGAGTGTAAACATGCTTACCCGTAGAGCGAAAACTGTATAGCACACAGTGTTATAATGATTGCCCGTGAAACTTGAAACATTAACATGAAACGTAAGTTGAGCGTATAATTTTGCGCATGTTATATTCTACACTCCTATATCCTATTACTCATTATTGAAGATCGAGTACATAGTGCGATATGTATTTAGACGTTAGTAATATAGTTTCCAAAAAGCCATAAACTAGAACATTTAATTTAAATTTACAAAATACCCAACCTAAAAAAACTGCTGTCAACAGTATATGGTGTGACTAGATATTCTAAAACTATCATTAATGATTTCACAATTATTCTTTGTTATAAAATGCAAACAACGCGTTGCGCACCATGCTATTTCGATGAACATTCTCCATGATTACATATTCCGTACGCGAATCGTTACTGAAAGACTTTGACGTTCAACATATGTAGCAACTTCTTAATTTATCCTACGATTACAAAGTGACTTTTTATTTTTCTGACCAGGTTTACATGCGTTTAGAGAGACTGGTGACTTGAGAGAGAGGGAGAAATGCATTGCCGTATTGGAGTGACATTCCCTTATACATAAATAACAGTTGCTGAAAACTCTCCAAACTTCACTAATTGAAACCTCTTTGATATGGACAAATGTAATTTCGTTAAAAGCATGTAATGATAAACTAAGCTTTTTCAAAACATTTGATTTTTGATTCGTTGTTTATATGCACCGTTTTATTTACAAGTCGCGTTACTTTTATTCAAACATTAGGCAGCTTATCACTCTTTGTTTGGTTATTTGACGAACGCTTCAAGTGGAGTTAATTTCGCATTCAAGGATCCATCTTTACAAAATGACGTGCAAAAGAAACAGAGTTAAAAACGAATTATTTCGTAAAATGTGATTTGTATTGGAAAGACACATGTTTTGTGAAGAAGCATTCACAATTTCATACCTCAGATTAACTATAGTCTACTTTTATTTACACCTGGGCTGCTGAAATCGTTTTTTAAAATGTTTTTTGGCCCGAGTGTTTAGCATTTAAGTTTAAAAAAATAGAGCCATGGGCTCTGGAGCTCATCAGTATTTCATTGATTTATTATCTAAGGTTGAATATCTAAGTTATCTCAAGTAATACATTGTTAACAAGCAAAATAATATGGGTTTTAGATCATGACCCCTGTGACCCACATTTGGAGTCACAGGGTCACCAATCCTACAATCAAGAATCACCTTTGACCAAAGAATCTCTACATAACATTTCACCTTTCTAGAGCTTTACATATAAACTGGAGAAGAAGATGAAAATAGGTTTTTGGGTCATGACCCGTGACCTAGATTGGGATCACAGGGTCACAAAATCTACAATTTAGAATCTCAATTGGCCAAGGAGTCTGCACACATCTTTTCAGCTCTCTAGACCTTTTGGAACTGGAGAAGAAGATGAAAATAGGTTTTTAAACATGTGACCCCTGTGACCCCATTTGGGGTCACGGGGTCACGATATCTACAACTTAGAATCGCCATTGACCAAGCAGTCTGCACACAACTTTTCAGCTCTCTAGACCTTTTGGCACTGGAGAAGAAGATGAAAAATAGGTTTTTAAACATGTGACCCCTGTGACCCCATATTGGGTCACGGGGTCACGAAATCTACAATTTCGAATCCCCATTGGCCAAGGAGTCTGCAAATAAAATTTCAGCTCTGTGGAGTCATTGGTTCTGGAGAAGAAGTCGAAAAAGCGAAAATTTTTCGGATGGACGGACGCCGGACACCATGCTAAAGCCCATCGGGCCTTTCAGGCCTGATAAGCTAAAAAGATGAAAACAGGATTTTAGGTAATGGCCTGTGAGGCCCTTATTTGGGGCCACAGGGTCACCAAATCTACAATTTAGAATCTCTATTGGCTAAAGAGTATGTACACAACATTTCAATCTTCTAGGTCTTTTCGTTCTGGAGAAGAAGATGAAAATAGGTTTTTAGGTTATGGCCTGTGAGGCCCTTATTTGGGGCCACAGGGTCACCAAATCTACCATTTTGAATCTCTATTGGCCAAAGAGTCTGCAGTACACAACATTTCAGTCTTCTAGGTCTTTTCGTTCTGGAGAAGAAGATGAAAATAGGTTTTTAGGTTATGGCCTGTGAGGCCCTTATTTGGGGTCACTGGATCACCGAATCTACAATTTAGAATCCCCATTGCCCAAGGAGTCTGTATACAAAATTTCAGCTCCTTAGACCCAGTAGTTCTGGAGAAGAAGTCGAAAAAGCGAAAAGTTTACGGACGGATGGACGGACGCCATGCCATGTCATAAGCCCATCGGGCCTTTAGGGCCTGATGAGCTAAAAATTGATAAAATGTAGTAATTTAATTAATAAAAGATGTTGTCGACAAATATAACCTTCTTGGATCTAATGACACATCTTTACTGTAGATCGTAAAAGCAGAAAAGCCTTTTTGACTCCTACTTGTCCATATGATGATTTCTTAAGATGTTTCTCTTCAGACATATTAACAGATAATCATAATGTTTGGAAAATTCAAATTTAATTTAGTTGGCTTCTGAAGACATGATTCAACTCAGTTTCAGTCGTATTTATCATTCGTGAATTGAAATATATTGTATTTTGTATTGTAACGATTTTTTACAGACGAGTTTAGAAAGTTATTCGGACTTGACGCTTGCGTAACGACTCGGGTAACATAACGAGGTACAAACTAAGTGCATGAGACCGAAGCCTACAAATGTACAGATGACTTCGTTAGTTTCTTCTTTCTAATCTATGTATTTTCAGTGGACTTCAATAGGGAAAGCTTGCACGATACTAAACATTGCTGTTATGAAACTACACGAATGTTAATGAATATATCAGAAAGGAATTAATTGTGATGCTTTTATGTGTTACCTTTCCCCCGATTGGGATTGAATTCTTAAAGGATTAAACTCAAGTGTCAACTGTTTGCAGTACCTGTCTATGACACATGTTTACCCAAATAGCTTTGCGACGATCTGTGACAATTTTGTGTACAGGCCATGAGCATCGTACAGTGTCAGGTTACTCATGAATACCTGGTCGTAATTCAACAGCCCCCTGCTGAGGATGTATTAAACTCATAGCTTTAACCTTGATTCACGGTCACCGTAGTCTGAGAGAGCTCTGTGCAGGACCAGTACAGGGGCTCTGTCTTGTAACCCAACAACATCGTACATCAGTACATGACAGGGACTTAAAGCCGGGAACACATCTTGCATTGTCTCCACGTCTTTGAAATAAACTTTGAAATCAAATCCGGGTTTCTGATGCACATTCAGCAAAAAGTATAACGATTATCTTGTCTTCATGCCTTTAAAACACATCCTTTGTACCAAATCCGGGATCCTAAAACACATTCTTTCTACCAGATCCGGGATCCTGATCCCGTGTGAAGACTGTACACGACAAGGTGGGTTGTTACAAGTGTTTTTGTTGTGTGAGAGGTGTGTTAGATATGTAACCATGGCCGTGTTCAAGAGAGGTTTCAAAGTAATCGCTCAATTAGCGATTACTTTTAAACCTCTCTTGAACGCGATTGCTCAATATAGCGCTACGTAGCAAGGCGAGCAAATTTCGAGGAATTTGCACTGTGTCGTTCAAGAGAGAAGAAGCGCTCATTGAGCGCTACATTGAGCGATCAATGAGCGCTACGAAGCGCTTCATTTTGTTGAACCTCCGGCAGATCTCACGGATTCGAATTTTATGTTGTGCCATTGTGAAATGAAAGTTACAGATTGCATTGAACTCACTTACAATATAACGATGCTGTCTCTACCCGCACTTGGTGTCGAGGGGATGGAGTTTATTTGCCGGATACTAAATCATATTGAATTAGCGGAGCTATCTTGATTGTGTAATAAGAGTCTCTTTCATACAATCAACATAAGGTAATTTTAAAATCAGTCAACCAGAATCAAGGATACACAGAATGCATGTTGCAATTTCCCTTACATATTTTTTTTATATATGACCTGACCTGACCTGGGGGTTACATAGTGTTGAGTACCGGGGTGGTAAGGACCTGTCAAAACTTTCTGCAGTGCGAGTCTCCAGCAAGTTTGTCTTTCAGAGTGTTAAACATACACACTCACCAAATCGTGACTTTTGAAGAAATGTATCCTGTGAGACCTTATTAATGTAACATGCATGTATGCACAAATTTAGATTGTTACCTCAAGAAAGTGCATTTCTGTATCATATAATCTTATATTTGTATACCTTTACTAGATTGTCTTAAATTCTAGTGCTTTTGAAAACATTTGCATTTATGATCTCATTTGCAGAGTACTAGGTAATCCCGAAAGGCCTGATGAGCTATTGGTATGGCGTCCGTCCGTCCGTTTGTTCTTTTCGCTTTTTCGAGTTCTTCTCCAGAACCATTGAGAACCATATAGAGAACTTAAATTTTGTACACAGACTCCTTGGCCAATGGAGAATCTAAATTGGGCCTCACTGGTCACGACCTAAAATCTTATTTTCATCTTCTCCAGAACTTAAGGACCAAGAAGACTGAAATGTGTGCAGACTATTTTGCAATGGGGATTCTAAATTGTAGATTTGGTGAGCCTGTGACTCTCACAGGCCATATATAGGCCCATGTATTCGGTGGTCAAATTGATTTTGGGCTTTAGCAAGAATGATGCAGCAAATTCTTATTCTATTTTTCTTAAATGACAATAAACATCTGTCACGATCACAATTAAAAGTGATGCCCGGATTCCCGAGAATCATGTCTGTTTTTATTTTATCAACTACATTGTATGTAACATGGTATATACTCAACGGGGTAAAGGGTTTAATACAACAGGACACAGAATGAGATGTAAGAAATTTATTGCCTAAAGAGATCTTATCTTCCAATGAATGTAAATATACAAATAGAAATCTAGAGCCGCTGTCAAAAAATACAATATGCGCTTATGACTATATTTGAGTATACGATCTACGCGTAGTCGATGGCTTTGTCGGCCCCAGCTATAAAGCAATGCTATCATGACGATGTAAGAATATAATGTAATCTATGATAAAACAAGATCAAGTGTTTATATTACACAATAAATGCTCTGAAATGTGCATATACGTATTTAACAAGATTCTTAACACAACAAAAACACGCAAAGAATTTAGAAGACTAACAATAGGTCAATGTATACAAGATAATTAATTATCCATAAGTTACCTTCTTTTCAACCATGCGATATAAAATTCTTTGGCAGTGTTTCTTTGGAAGTTCACAGATGGTGACTTTATGATTAGTGATCAGGTAGGTAGTCTCAAAATATCACCTATACGCAAGTGTGGAAAATGCAATAATGAGGTTTACATGAAACGCTTCTGAAACACATCAACACGTAGATCAATGCCTCTCCAGTCGGCCATGTTGGAAGGCCGCCATATTTGAATCTGTCCTCGTCATTTGTAGCGCCATAGGCTCGGAGGTAACTTGGTTCAGTGAAAGATACTCCTGGGTCTCGATGACCCTTCTTAATAGCACCAAAGAAAACACATCGTCCAAAGTACGTGCACAGTTCACTTGAAATGTTCCGCTTTCTCCAGTTTTGCTCACGACACTTTTCGAACTAGTAATTCTGGAGTTGTACGAACAACCAATCAGATGGAGACTGTTTGTCACGTGATAAACTTACAAACAATAGCTGTCGTGTGGAGCGTGTTTAGCACGTGTAATATAGTTGATGATGGCTGATGAATATCACATAATACGCCTGCAGGCAGTATGGGTAGCCTTCTCAAACTTCACTTAATATTGTCGCTGCTGTCGATCACGTGACTGTGACCTTGCTGCCAGACCAGCAAATCACTGATCTTCTCACAGACGTCTTGCTTGGACAGAAATGACATCATAAAAGGCTCCCAAAACATTTCAAACCTTTTGTCAACCTGTAAATCCGCAACAAATAAAGAGGGGAGGTAACCCGTCTTGACGGGAACATGCTAGGATACCGCGAATGAACACTGGTCACATACCCCGAGACGGCCGAAGCCTTACAGCATGATACATCAGTAGTCGGGGTAAGCAAGCAGTGGACCTTCCGGTGATGAAGTCACTACACTAAATATAAATAAAAGCAAGTGATAACAAAGGAACACATTATGCTTTAAACGGAAAATAAGACTTTTGTCCTGAACACATTTGTAATAGCACACATGTTAAAGAGAACAGTCAAAAGAATAGGCAAGCATTCAGATGACGTCAGTGGTATTGTTAGGAGGGGAGGAATGGGGGCAGTAGTTTTAAAAGAACTAAAATGAAGGCTAAAAACAGCCGGAAAGAAAGAAAGTAGACTATGCGGGTACAGGTGACTGTTTATGTATATCAATCTAGCATTGGTTCTGAAAGTTTTAGGGCCCCTTGATGTCATTTCTCGGCAGGCGAATGTACTCAGGACCGGGCAAGGCGTAGTTGCAGTATTCACAGTAGCCGGGGGGACCGCTCGGCCCCCTGATTCCCCTGCGTCCATGCTGACCCCCTTGTCCCGGGGGGCCGCGCTCTCCGGGTCTACCTGCCACCCCCTCCCCTTGCTGACCAGGCGGACCTGTAAAGAAGGTGTGAACATACTTGACATTTAGTGTTGCAAATGAATCTTATTTCGCTTGAACAGATTGTCAAAGAGAAAGCTGAAGTCAAAATACTAAGTTGCATCTTAACACTCACAAAACGTGTGTTATAAAAACAGGTAATAGTTGTATATAGTGCTTATCATTTACTTCTAATTATGCGACTCTATATACTAGTATGCACGCTTTATTGCTATCAGTGATTCAGGAAGCACTCACACCCAAGATCCCCTCCCTCCCCACCCCCTCCCTTTGAAAATTCCTGGATCCTCCTAACCCATCTGAACAGCCGTCCTTCCCCCACCACTCACCTGGCGGCCCCTGGAGCCCGGGTTTGCCTGGGTTCCCGAATCCCTGCGGTCCTCTATCACCCTTGTTCCCTCGTCGCCCTGTAAATACACTCGGTTAATACACTCTTGCATTGGTTCTGGGTTTTTTCTAACAGTATGAAACTCGCTTGTTACAAGTAGTATATCTTTTAAACACAATCTCGGCCATCTCGGATTATCAAACGGTGGAGTATTATAAAAGACCAAACAGAAACCAAAAAGAATTTTCGTTTGTCCTATTTATGCACAATGTATCCTCTCAATATGCAGTTAAAATGTAAGGATAATTTACGAAAGATGATTATCTTCAAATCTAGAACTTGATTTAACATGAAATGATCACCATCTGGATGATCTAGTGACAAATGGATACACATGTAAAATAAGATAAGTCTATCACTGATCAATTATAAATACAACTTCCAAACGCAAGGCATAACTCTTGCCAGTCTGCATTACTGGCTGATTTAACCCTTGCGGTATTTCCCTAGCTTTCTTGTGTCGAGGCAGTGAATCGCTGCACTGGAAATGCATAGCGGGCCTGGATTTCTAAACACAGATTTCTTAAGGAAATACTGCAAGGCCTAAATCAGCCAGTAATGGAGACTGGCAAGAGTTATTCCTTGCATTGGGAAGTTGTTATAAATAATGGCCATTTCAGAAAATGCATCCTACGCTCAGTACAAGTCATAAGGTCAAAGGTTATAACTTCAGTATGAGTTTTGGAAACATACTGCATGGTATGCATCAACTGGTTATGCTGACTGAATAAAACTTTAATCAAGGTTATAGCTCCAGAATTACGCCTTTCATCAATATATTTAGTGAAACACGTTTCAAGTTAAAAAAACATATCATTGACCAATAAAACATTAGAGCCAAACTAGGTTAGGTTTAACCTTCAGTCTGAAATAGGAAGGTCAAGAGTTATTATCCAAGGGTCATGAATATTCCAACTTTCCACATCACACCACAGCATTGCTGTATATTCAAAGCATGTTACAGTTTTAAAAGATTCATCACAAACTGGGAGAGGAGTTGATTTCAGTACACAGGTACTGTCAGTTGGATTGTCATTGAGGCGCTCTAGGTCAAGGGCCATAACTCTGAAAATAATCACCCGATAGTGATGTGTATCCATAGCATGTGTAAAGTTCAAAACTGAGATGTTTTATCAGATTAACAAAACGATCTTGAGTTGATATTCAAGGATGTAGTTTGATAACGAATTTGAAATGCTCTAACTACAATTGGCAACTACATGACAAGAACTTAAATATTAGAGACTATAAGCTCTAGCTTGTCACATGCAATTCCCAATATGGACAGTTACTATATTTGACAAACACAAATGATTTCAGAACAAGGGAGTGTTTTTCCTGTAACCATCCACCCTCACCTGGTCCCCCGGGTGGTCCAGACGGTCCGGGTAGACCCGGCATACCCATAAAGCCTCTCTCTCCTGGGGGCCCGGGCGGACCTCGGTCACCTGTAACAAAGTTAGGTACATACTGTAGTGTGCAGAACTAAGTCACTGTGTTCACTATCAGTTCGCGATACGATATACTTAATTTTAAATGACGATGTAGAAATTATGCTTGCAAACGAGAGAGTTTTTTTTTTACTGGATTAAAATATTCCAAACATATATTGATATTTCAATGACGGAAAATAGAATTACGAACAATCGTTTTTACTTGGCATTTAGATTACGTGCATTATTATAATTATATCAAGGGCACATTTTGAGTTCATTACTTCTCATTTAATTCCAATTCTGTAAAAGAAATGTCTAGGCAATCTGCATATATATTTTGAATAAACCTCCTCTTGAATCAAAATATTCTTCGCAAAAATTATAAGCATTTTAAGTCAATATATTACGAACACTTAACACATTCCAAACTGTGTGGTATGCTGATGATGAAATGTGGTATGCTGATGATGAAATGTGGTATGCTGATGATGAAATGTGGTATGCTTTACTCACCCTGCACTCCATAAGACCCGGGGGGTCCGGTCTTACCCCTCCTACCCATGCCAGGAGGCCCAGGCGGTCCTCTTAGATCTGCGATTAGATCCTCCATTTGCTCTGTAGCAGCACAAACAGTTAATAAGTTAGCTTAGCAATTATGCTACTACCTCAGTGTTGAAGTCAAGGTGTGTCCAAGTGTTCGTTATTGTGATACATTAACACTAGTACTGAACTTGGATTTTGATCGTCCATTTACACTGAACTAGGATTTTATCACCAATTAAAACTGAAGTTTGATCTGGTCACCCATTAACACTGGTCTAGATATTTGATCACCCATCAACACAGAACTAGGATGTGATCACCCATGGTCTGAGGCAACACAAGGGTACATAAGTAAGACCAACTTCCAAACGCAAGGCACATAACTCTTGCCAGTCTGCATTACTGGCTGATTTAACTCTTGCGGTAATTCCCTCGCTTTGTTGTGTCAAGATAGTGAATCGCTGCACCAGAAATGCATAGCGGGCCTGGACTTCTAAACACAGATTTCTTAAGGAAATACTGCAAGGCCTAAATCAGCCAGTAATGGAGACTGGCAAGAGTTATGCCTTGCATTGGGAAATGTATTTGAAAAATAATGTCACCAATAGTAAAACACCCTTCTCTCTACGGAAAATCAATTTAAAAAATGAGTGTACAGCCATGGGAATCGTTTTTGTAATTCGAAATAATAAATTGTGTTCACAATAAAATGGCCGCCATGCAATATTTGCTTTATACGCAACACCGTTATTATCACTACGGATAATTGGTTTGTGTAATACGATTTTTACCCTTTAAAGTAAATAAAGATGACATAAACAATCATTATAAATGAGAAATTTGAAAAAATTAAATTTGCAAAAAACGTGCTACTGCCCCTTTAAAATCGAGCAATATTGGCAGTGCCAAGAGAAGACCAATGAGCGACCATCAATTTTAAAATTCAAAACAGATGCTATAATCAGCCATGAGTAACCAGCAGGCAACGTTACGAGGCAAACGCTGAGAGGACAATCAGATTGTTGAAGTAGCATTGCGGAATCAAATACCCTCGTATGTGTTCGTAGATATTGCTGCATGTATATATACACTATACTTCAGCAAATCTAGTTTACACTAATCACTAAAGAAGAAAGGTATCGGCTACTTGCCTCGTAAAATGATACTGCATAATTCCCGCATTTCTGTCTCTGATATGCTCCTCCCCTGTTGGCATTTGTTTGGGATAACAATTTTAATTTCATTCTTTTAACTAAACGAAAACTTCAAAGAATGATTGATGAGAAAAAAATTACAATACGTGAGTTAGTAAGAAGATATTTAAACATATGTTTCCAGTTTACCTTATTAAGGTCAATCAATTACTATAAATGTAAAACTGTCTTATAATAAGATAAATATAATAAGTCATTCTAAATATCAACACTCTCTCAATTCACACACATTCTGTGCAATTACATGTACATATTGATAAATCAGACTGTACCGGGATTCCTGGCATCCCTGGCATACCAGACTGGCCTCGCATGCCTCTGGGTCCAGATGGGCCGGGTGGCCCAGACAGGCCGGGGATACCCGGAGGACCTTGAGACCCCAAGGCCCCTCGCTCTCCCTGGGCGCCACGTTCGCCCGGCTGCAAGAAGAGGGTTAACCATGAGATCGTGGACACTTGGCCGGTTGTGATTTAGGGACCGATTCCCAAAGCTCTTAGTCTTAGGATCAATGAACGTTATTCTGGGATGATGTTTCTATAAATGAATAGAGGTTTCCTTAACGTTTTACCATTGCTACTACATTATCTCCCCACAGAAGCTGCTCAAGTCAATTCTTCCAATATTAACGTCTGGTACACATGGAGCGCTTTCTTTGCTAGAAATGGTATAGATTGGTTGCAATCAAAGTTAGTTGTGCACTCAGCACATTTTAAACGTTATCATTCGTCGATTGCAAGATATAATGGGGTTTTTTAAATACGGAAATGTTGGCTAAACTTTCCTCTTTTTAATGTGATCCTCGTTGTATGTTATTTCTAGTAGGGATAAATAAACAAGCTGATAAACAGGGAATTTATTATAAGTGACGCCACTTGCATTATTGTATGCTATGTAAGATTATTAATCAATCGAATGTCATTGGAAACATCTACTTCTACCCTCCAATTCACGGAGCTACGACATTAACAATATATTAAAAGTTAATTAATTTTTCAAAAACTTTGTGTCAAGTTATCAACAAACCTATTTGTTGGAAACTTGACACAAAGTTAAAAAATGACTTAAACAGACTAATTCATGATCAAATCCAGTTACGTTTCTGAATTTACTTAATGAACGTATTATTGAAATAAAGTCCATTTAAAAACTACAGATGATGATTTTAAAATAGCATTCCCCTTCTAGAATGCGTCCTGTCCCCTAACGTATTGTAAATGTCATGATGAGGAGATCGGGATCGCTTAAACTTGTACAAAACGGTATATGACGTTACATTATCGCGTCATCTTATATTCGCTTTGACGCTTTGGGCGAGGTAGACTTAACATTTAGTCCCTGAAAAAAGTTTTTTTTACTAATATTTTACTTTTCAATATTTCATAGACATTTGTTTAGACTTAAGAAGGCTCCATTTAATGTTTGCTCTAGGGTCTGGATAACAGACTATGGGCGAGGCACTATATGAGGAACAGTTTCTTCACTTAACAGATAAGGCATAAGATTTGGAGTTTGAAAATAGCTTCAATAATCACATTAGCTAATTGAAATCTCATTCAGTTGCTTCAACTCGGGACAGGTGTGTGAACGATTAAAGCGAGCAACTGGGCCAAATCTTGCGTCAGAAGAGAAAGAAAAGGGTTCATCTATTTTTTTGGTCTTCATTCATATCTTCTACACACGAAGCGGCGCGGTATTTATATCCTTCAAACATTTTAACGACTAGTCTACACGTCTGCGGCAAGAACAGGCATTACTGATTATGTTTTGTACCCATCACCTTTCTGTTGACGTTAGCAAAACTTTTGATGAACGATGCAATTTCTCATTTTTCATTATTACAATCACTCTCACTATCGTTTCTCGTGATAAACGATAAACATTTCCTCAGTGGAAATGGCTCACTGACAAATGTCGAATGACTTTTAAGAAAATTAAATATTTTTAGAATGGAACATTTGAATTTGAAAGATGGATAACCCGATTAGCTCAATAAGAGTATCAATACATCGATGATAAAGAAAATCCAAATTAAAAGATCATGTTATGCTGTCGATGTAATATTACAAGTACACCAACTGGTTACTTACCAATTAGCAATATTAAACCACTTACCATTCCAGTACCGCCGGCCGGTCCGGGGGGTCCCTGAAACCAGCAGTACATACATGTAGGTATATGGAACAACAACGATCATTACATATTATTATACATGGATCGACATCACCTATATCTAGATAAGCAACACCTTTATTATAGATGTCATGATAACTAGGATAATAAATACATCATGTCATTTAATTGTTGTTGTAGTAGATTTAACAGCTCCAAACAATCACTAACTCTGCATCAAGAAACAATTTTGTGGATGTCAATATCCTAATGACAATGACACGGTACGGTGATATTATGTCAAGGAACAACATACATTCTTAAACGTCTCCAAAAAAACAACAAAATTGAAAGCCACATTTTGCCTTTTCAGAAGGTTTTTTTTATAGAGAATTTAGTTATCTATTCACTACTATGACAGGACATCCTAAAACTTTATTGATAACAGCAACATATTATTCAATGTTTATAAGAATTTCAGGTGGCTGATTTCCTGTAGTTTATCTTATCTTCTACTTGAAGTGTTATTCAACGATATGCCGGGGAAGCGTTGTAAACTTCTCGTGATAACAGCGACATATATACACCGAATTATGCGATTTTAAATACGTTGTAATCAGTATCTATACGTGGTTTGGTTCATTTTAGATACCATCCCATGGAACACTGCACTTGATCATATGTGCTCTATCCAAGGGTGTTTAGAATATGTATTGGCGTATTTATCCTGTAGTTTATTGAGCAGTTATCAAGCTTTCGATATAATTAATGAATGAGTGTCATCCGTTATTCGTATTGATCTCGAGTTTGTTTGTCCATATATATTTGATCAAGAACGTTATCCAGATCTATTTTAGTCATTGAACTTACCATCGGTCATAAACACAGCTGAAGATGTAGGATAGATAGCTATATAAGAATTAGCAACTTACCACCGCAAGGCAGAACTCTTGCTAGTCTCCATCACTGGCTGAGTTAAGCCTTGCCGCATTTCCTTAAAGTTTCCGTGCTGGGAAATCAGAGCCCACTATGCATTTTAGGTGCAGCGCTCCATTTTCTTAGCACGGAAAAGTGAGGGAAATACTGCAAGGCTGAAATCAGCCAGTTATGGAGACTGACAAGAAGTAAGCATTGCGTAGGGAAGTTGGTGGGTTTGAAAGGAGTGAAAGTCTCGATCTTACCGAGGGTCCAGGGGGCCCGGAACCCCCTCCGCCGACGGAATCCACGTAGTTCTGTACAAACAGAAGACATGACATCAGAGAAAGAGTCAACCTTACGTACGATAACCTACCTGCTAGTCGGGTGCTGAAATAAAACGGGATATATTAATGGTGCAAGATACTGTTACTCTTTAACCAAATCAACTTAATTTTACTTTTTTCGAATTCCCTTCGACTGAGGGAAATAAAGATGATGGTGCTAAGTATCATTTAAAGTCTTCAGCGAAAGAAAGTTCGTGTCCTTTCAACAGGGATAAATAAGGTAATAAACTATGAAATGTAATATAATATAACATACATGTTACATAAATGTGAATATGACACATATAATAATGTTGATTCTAATTCAATACGTATGTGTTTATGGTTGTGGGTTAGCATTGTATTTTAATAGTTATCAACTTTCAGCAGGACTTTTCTTGACTGATTTTGCTAATGTCACAATCATTAGAATTATCGTCGTTCAATCTTTCATGTAGTTTACGGAACATACATGTACTTATGATCAATGAATTGTAAAAGAAATACAAAGCACATAAATACATATTAACATTTAAAAGTTAAAAAAACAATTATGACACTGACATTGTTAATTGGTGAAATCTCCATAAATAACTATACTTATTCCTCTGTATGAGAGATCTTTTGTATGAAGGGATGGTCAAAATAGACGATGGAGGCCTGCAACTTCTACAGATTTATCGGACGCATTTCAGAAAGCTGTTAATTCACTTTTACAGGTATTATATTCTATATCCATTGAAGTCATTGCTTTATTAAAAAAAAGATTCAATTTAACATTTGACGAATCCTATATAAAAATTAATCATGGATGTTCATTTTTACCATTTATAAATTACTAACGAGTATCCAAACTTACAATTATATATCTCGATGCATTCAGCAAGTACATTAGAACTGTTATTTTTGTGGAAACCAAGTTCAAGGGGGTTCTTCGTTTGTGTATGTTATTTTTCCACGACATAAAACACATGCCTTGAATTCTAAACATACTGCATGGTCTCAGACTGTTATTTTGATATTATTTATAGCATAACTTAACAAACGTGAATACCCCCATCAATTTTGGTTTCACAAAAGTACCCAGTGGCACGGTTCCTGGGCAAGGGAATGTTACTGCAGGGTGGGTGCTGGGGGTGCTTATGCGGGAACTCTAGCGGGATTGTTAAACTGTGGCAACCTGAATAAATAAATGTCTCTAAAAATGATAAAGTAATGTTTAGAAATTGTCAATGTGATTTCATAATTGCGGTCCATGTCAGTTCATGTGAAGTGTAGAAACGCTTAACATTAACTGCTAGTGTAGGGATAAGTCATAGGTCTGGGTACGAATAAACATATTCGCATGTAGTAATTATCAATTTGACTTATAGAAGATTCTCGTCATGCCTATAATTTGAGAAAATTTCATTTATTTAAAGAAAAGAGAACTAAATTTATTATTTACGATAACATGATTGAATATGTATATTAAACAAATAGAAATGATAATTATGCTAACGAACTGTCAAGGTTAAGGAACATGCAAGGACAATGACAAAATCTATGGAGTAGGACTTGAAACTGGAACAGTGAAGAATTAACTGAAAACAGTGAAAAATTAACTGACAAAAGTTTAAAATTAACTGAACAAAGCGAGAGGCTAATGGTGTCTACTCTGTGAAACGTATGCTGTGGGTCGTGAGAAACAACAAAGGCTCAGATTACATAACTCTCGTTAAATAAGAAAAAGAAAGGAAATCGTGAAACTGGGGCATAGGCAAATGGACGAGCGAAGAAAGGTTAAACAGAACACGACTCTAAAGAAAGATCTGCTCGAGAGAAAGCAAGGTTGGCTAGTTCATGCTATAGCTTACATACCTCATCGTCATTCTAAAGTTGAATTTGTGGGTGTTTAATAAATAATATCGGGTTATGAAAATATTAGAACAAACAATAGACATTTTAAACGCATCGTTATATTGGATATAACTTGTAATTTTCAACGTACAGGAACAATTGGGATATGTCCTCAAATATAAGATCCACATTTCATTATGGTAGTATATTTGAAGGGAAACGTATGTATGATAAAACAATAGTATACGATGAATATCGAAATAAATGAATCTCAACGTAAAGAAAGTTCTACTTACCGTTGTGCCCTTTTGTCCTGGTGTTCCGGCCGGACCCTGACAGATTGATAATACAACAATGGTAAACATACATGTATTGGAGAGGATTATTGATGATAGACAGCTTATCCTTATAAGAAAGAAAGGATCGCATTATGATACTGGGGCATAGCTGCGAGTTCTACAGAATGTTATGATTTCTTTTTCTGATAGAAGGCAAACCTTATTGGTAGGAAATGAACATAACGAAGTTGCAATCCATAACACGTGTCTTCTATTAAGTGGCCGTACAAGTAACTTATTTCAAATGGAGTTTTAAATGGATATCATATATTGAGCTTATAGTCATTGTTCTCGTTAACTTACCACCCATTCATCAAATATGTAACGAACAAAAGAAAGAAAACAAGCATATAATATATATATATATATATATATATATATATATATATATATATATATATATATATATATATATATATATATATATATATATATATATATATGCTACCATATATCCTTTCTTTAGCTCGGACAATATGGTACATGATTCAAGTCAGAGCGTAATGATTTTATTATCTTTCCGCTGATAACATTATCGCAGTGTAATTTATTGATATTATGTATGGTATGATTTGCACTACAAAAGTCCAACTGGATAGCATGCTGGTAGTTCAATAGTTATGATTTAACTTTCACAAATGTATGCTTTCTATTTCCCGTTAGTGTAGTTTGTATGGTCTAATTGTTACTTACCGGAGGTCCGGGTGGTCCGGGGGGTCCAACAATACCCAGCGTCCCCGGGGGGCCGGGGGGTCCTTGGGGTCCCTGTAACAATAGCAGTTGGGGTCAACAAGAGGTAATATACGGTAACATGTAAGGTCATAATCATGAAGAGACCATACAGTATATTCAGAAAGGAAGAACGATGTTAAATAGTGACGTAACATATAAAACTGAAGAGGTCCCAAATATATACTCTACAAATATGCAATACAGCAATTGTACACTAAAGTACTCAAGTAGTCAAGAAGGTCACAGGCACCCGTAATATTAGATAACAAGGAACAGAAAAATAGGTTTCAGTTAGAGTGAAATACAGGTGTGAATACCTTCATACCAATACAACACAATGTATTGACGTAAGTACACGTACACCTACATCGTAATAGAATAATTAACTTGTCAACATTAATCCTGTCAGAACTACCTTAGGCAAAGCAATGGGGCTCCAAACAGTCCCGACTATAGGTATAGCTCGCGTTATAGTCAGACGAAGCACCCCCAGCCACTCAGGGAAGGTGTGAGGATAAGATACCCCGTACACCCCATTCAACCGATATATTACACAATTCTAAAGCGTTGTTATCCATCCTTTGGAAGGTTGCTCACCACCCTGACAGGTGTCACGGAAAGGCAGTTACAAACTAACGCGTCTTCTGTTTAGAACATGTTGTTACGAAAGCCTACAAGGGCCAAATTAATTGACAACATTTTTTTTAAAAAGTTGTAGTTTCAACTTTTAAAGGTGTAATTACAAGTTTAGAAAGTTGTATATTCAAGTTTTAAAGTTGTATATTCAAGTTTTAAAGTTGTTATTACAACTTTTAAAGGTGTAATTACAACTTTAAAAAGTTGAATATTCAAGTTTAAAGTTGTAATTACAACTTTAAAAGATGTAATTACAAGTTCAGAAAATTGTATATTCAAGTTTTAAAGGTGTAATTACAAGTTTAGAAAGTTGTATATTCAAGTTTTAAAGTTGTAATATGACTAAGTAGATGTGACATATGACTAAGTCGATCTGATATATGACAAAGTAGATCTGGTATATGACTAAGAAGATCTGATATACGACTAAGTAGATCTGATATATGATAAAGTAGATCTGATATATGATAAAGTAGATCTGATATATGATAAAGTAGATCTGATATATGATAAAGTAGATCTGATATATGATAAAGTAGATCTGATATATGACTAAGTAGATCTGATATATGACTATAAGTAGACATGATATATGACTAAGTAGATCTGATATATGATAAAGTAGATCTGATATATGACTAAGTCGATCTTATATATGACTAAGTCGATCTTAAACTGAAGTACAAAAGAAACTTTACACCCTATTATTTCACTCATACAGTAAAAATAACAAATTAAATTGATATGATAGAACCGGGATAGTATTTAATGTTCAATGTTGACTGATTCGGCAAACTATCGTACTGTTTTTTTTTTAAACATGCAGAGTTAGAGTCACTGTAAGGACCAAGGGGTATAAAATAATTTTTACACCAACATTACCCCTACCATGTTTATAATGTTGTAAATGTGTGCAGAATGAGGCACATTTATTGATTTTTACTTTGCAGATGTCTTATATGTCGATGAACAGTTGTGTTTTATCCAAATTAATTTTGGAAGAATGTTTGAATTTAGAATTTAATTTTTTCACAAAAAAATTAAAATCACATAGAAATATTCCTTGGCTGATGACTAAACGTCTGCACTTTTCAATTTTAGTGTATGACTTCAGAAACATAAGATATTTGTAATTGAAAATCAAACATATGATAAAACCAACTGAGGTGTAAACTTTCTTTTGTACCTCAGTTTATATATGACTAAGTAGATCTGATGTATGACTAAGTCGATCTGATATATGACTAAGTAGATCTAATATATGACTAAGTAGATCTGATATATGATAAAGTCGATCTGATATATGACTTTTAAAACTTGAATATATAATTTTTAATACTTCTATATATACAACTTTTAAAACATGAATATACAACTTTTAAAACTTGTAATTACACCTTTACAAGTTGTAATTACAACTTTTAAACTTGAACATTCAATTTTTTAAAGTTGTAATTACACCTTTTAAAGTTGTAATTACAACTTTCAAACTTGAATAAACAACTTTTAAAACTTGAATATATAACTTTTAAAAGTTGAATATACAACTTTTAAAACTTGTAATTTCACCTTTACAAGTTGTAATTACAACTTTAAAACTTGAATATACAGCTTTTTAAAGTTGTAATTACAACTTTAAAAAAAAAAATGTTGTCACTGAGTTTGGCCCTTGTAGGCTTTCGTATGTTGTTCTGACAGTAGAAGCATGTATACTATAAATGTACCACTGGAAGGACAAGACCATCCACAATCTGTTAATGTCACATATCGTGTAGACTACCGTCGGGTCCTTATTGCTGACAGTATCGCACAAGATCAGGAAGTCTTTGCGCCTTTTCATTTTGTTCAGGGTTCAATGTTTGATGGGCACTTGGTGCAAATGACATCAGAATAAGAGGGGTATTTTATGACTGTTTGGTCCGTTCCTGGACCTTCTGTAGCCTACTAAAGTATGTAATGTGGAAGTCCGTGAAGACGTGCATTGCCTGTGAGCCCTATATGTTATAGTATATCACACCAGTCAGAGTGACGATGTATATTTGTAAACTCTTTATGAACTGATGATATGACACGTGACATGAATAAAGTTTTACTGCATGTTGAATATTCGTTATGTTCATCAATGTTCAAATTCAGCATAAGCATGCTTATTTCATGAGTGCCTTATTTATTCAAAGCATGTTTCGATTTGACAAAAAACCAAAGTAAAGGTTCTTTTAATACCAACATGATTGGTATTTTAATTCCATTAAAACGTACTCAATGAAAACATTTCCACTATCGTCTCCTACACACAATGCAGAGAAGAGAAGAGACTGGTTTATAACAGTGCAATGCGTGGTGCAGAACCACATGGACATTCTATGAGACATGTAGCTTGTATATATAGTGTTGTGTACACGCACTGGGGAGGTGTTTATACTTTTATTTTCCTTAACTAATAAAATTAAATCTAATGACTTTGACATTGTGTTCTTTCTGTCCTCGCAAGTGCAAATGTGTGTTTATACATGTGGCTGACGGTGATTTTGTAAACTGTTTCCGGATGTTATTCGCGAAATTAGCACAACGATTATGTACCTACAATCGCCAATTGTTAGGAAATTTCTAGTTCCTCGAGATGAGGCAAATTCACTGAGTATTGAGAACATGAATAGACGTATGTCAAAAATGAATTGGCATTGTTAACATACCTATATACATAAGTCACTATTGCATGCACAAACTTCAAGAGTATTTCACTTATATCATCGCTGCTAGTATTATGTATAGGTTAATCACCCAAACAAGGTAGTTATTTAGATTAACTCTGCGAGGGCGTTAGCCCGAGCAGAGTTAATCTAAATAACTATCGCAGTTTTGGGTGATTAAACGGCTTATACCACGTGGGAATATTGTTTTTCGTACGTTTAATGAATGAGATGTAAAGAAAATTATCATTACAAGTGAAAAAAATTGTTTTTTAATTCAAATAATTGCCCTAGGGCGGTAATCAAGGTTATGTGAAATAACCCCTCTGAGAACAATAGACATAACCGACCCTAGTGGTATAAGGGGGGAGGAAGCCCGCAACGTCATGTGGCTATGCCTGGAACTAGCGAACCATGGTTGGTAGCATTGCAGTGTAGCATTGCACCTAAACCTTACTGCGTGTAGAACATTTCTCTACTGCAGACAAAGTTGCCGTGCCCTTGGCGGGATTCGAACCCCGGGCCCCTTGATCCGAAGCCGAACGCGCTAACCACTGCGGTATCTCGCCCCCTTAATTTTCGAAGATATAATTCAGATCAAATTTTTAAGAAAATCCTTAGTATTTCTTACATTGTCCTTCAGGTGTCAATATTGACGCCTATAAGCGTTTGTTATATATAACAGTATATTTCATAACAACATTGGGATGTAGGAACAAAATGTATCTTTTGCCATAAACTATTCAGTTGATGACGTAGACTAACTATATTTACAAACCAAATTATTTCTGAAATAAAATATTCTCTCACATCCCTTCACACGACTTAAGAGTTTAAGCTTTGGTTTACAGATTGATGCCTTAAGACCAGAATAACATTTTCCCTTCTCTTAACACACAGAGAGAAAGCTGATTTCCAGTGCTCTTAATTGTCAAACAGCTCAGATTCTCACCAGGGCGTTGATGCCAAAAAATGTCGACATGGCAAAAACCGATGGCAAACATGGCGTTTAGCACACAACTTGAGTGCCAGGGTGGGTCAACGTGAACGATGGAGAATATGTTGGTGCAGTAGTGTTATTGTCTTACAGATCCAGGTCGGATTCCTGAATGTAGCTGGTCTTATATGAGCGATACGATATTCTTACAGGCTAGTTCAGTGATTCATTTAAATTAATTTGTAATGTTTTGTCACTGTCGCTTTAGAAATGGGATTTGTTGTTTTGCAGATATGATAACTTTGTTTGTTCTTTGATATTGGTGTTAATTGTTTTAGATACGTTTGGACTTCTCGCAAGCTGATCATCAGTCTAATAGGTCTTCCGCTTGATGGAAGGTGTGAGTCTATATCGTATAAAATTACACCGTAAAAAAATAATTTTTAAAAAAACCCAAAAAGTATATAGATAGACGTCTTGTCTGAAACTTATAATATATATTATTACGGGAGTGGTTTTGAGTATATGTGTATATCGTGCATTAAGAATAAACATGTTCCTAATGCAGGATATAAACAAATCCATAACTGTTTTAAGTGTGATAACTTTCTTATCAATTAATGTCTTTTTGAAATGTGTATTGGATGTATATCAACATCACTTATGATGAAGTGTTCTGAAATGGACGCTTGAATACCTGTCAGTTACAATTCGACAACAAAGAAACTGGACCATTTCATTTAAACTACTGTTGAACGCATGATTTGATTTGGTTTGGAGTGACCATTAGAATTGAGACATAGTTGTCAAAACACCGAGTACTAATGATATAGATATATTTCAACCAAGCAAACTTCATAAAGGCCGGAAGGTCAGATACATCGTTTCAGAAATGGAAATAGGTCTTTAGGAACGATCAACCAGCTTTGTGTATGTGTATAGAGGAGATAGCAAGAGGAATGCAGCCTATTCGGACAGTGGCCAATGCGTGTCCTGTTATGAGATGACCGGTTTTGACCATTGACTGACCTGCGGACCGTATATTCATAGAGAGCCCTGATAACATCTCGGGCCTTCTGGCGTGCTACATCATTACTAAGAGTGTAAATACTTTCCTTGGAATGGGATTCACACAAGTATTTGGATATTTTACAACTGATAACCAATGCCTTAAAACAATAATAACTGCATTTTACACACTGATTACAAGACCGGTGAAATAGTCGCATATACGAAAATGAAAGTTTTTTGACATATGTAAAGGAATGTAACTGCACACATACGATGTTAAACATCTAACGTTTCTAGCTTGAAACTGAAAGATTCACACTTGGAAACATAGACCGATTTTTGAACATGTGGCAGAAAAGGGCAACAAATAACCACGTTGAATGAATTGAAGGGGTTAGTTCTAAAAGGGGCAGAAGTCACATTTTAGGTCAAATTGAGCTAAGCACATGGTTAGAATCAGGTCACCTTTTGATTGGTCAACATAATATATGTATTTATTTTTAGCACAAGAAATAACGTCTTTACGTTTCAATATCACAGATCCAAAAGGGGTACAAGTCCATTTAACAGATTGTTTTTCATAATGTAATGTAGGATATGGTATTATTTGCTCGAGATGTGATCAGTGATAACTCGACAAGTGAATGGTATAGAGATTATCATTCCATATCAAACAGGTTCTTGTCTTCTAGTCACAAATCATAAATCCATCCTTTATTATTGAAACAGAACATTTTCATAATTATATTTGTTGGTGTTTGAATCTGTTTTTGTTGTTATTTCATGTTTCAGTAAAGTGTTAACTGCTGAAAACCTAGTTAATATTAATATTTATCAACATTGCTGACATGGACATAGACATCTTTTAGAATTAAGGAACTCATCGATGACAACATTTTCAATGTTTTAAGGGCTTCCTATGTGATAAAAAGCATTCAGTCTGTTATTTTTGGGTATAGAACAATGTAAGAAACCATTTAAATATCAGTTATGCCTTTATTTACGAAACGTTTTGAAAAGTCATATTTTGCTTCTTTACTCAAAACTAATAAAAAGTGACTTGTGCCCCTTTTAGAAATGACCCCTTCAATTGCGATTGTTCAGAGTTGCCATACAGTTTCGATTCAACCATACGAAGTGAGCATGTTTGTGCAGAGGGTGGTATGACAAAACACAGAACCGACTTGTATACGCTCTCTCTGGTAAACATGTCGTCCTCGTCATTCCTAGCAATAAAACATCATCTGTGGAGAAACTGCAGATAGCTGCATACTCATGCATTCTAACATTCAGCCACATGCAGCCCCTGTTGTTAAACAGTAACGATGGTTCTGATAACGAGTAGCAAATGTAGAGATTCAGGGCGGCTTTCAGTAACAGAACACTGAGGACAGAAATTCATTTAAGTAGTGAAGTGGATTTTTGAAGCAAATATCGCATGTTATTGGTTACACATGACCAGATCTCCCGTTACAAGCTCCATGGTGCTCGATAACAAAGCGAGGAACTTGCGTGTAAAGAAGTGCCTTAAAGGCACAATCGCGCATTTTTTTCTGGAATAGAATTTGATATATGGCGTATACATATTTACCTATGGTATATCCCCTCTTGATTCGAGCAACATGCCTGTACAGAACTATATGTAAGCGGGATTGACTAGGTACGACTATGACTGTGTAAGGATTCTGAGCGGCCATAGCAATCCATTTTTGGTTAATATATATGTGTGAGGCATTTTTGGTCAATATTTGTGAGAGACATATATAGTCTATATTTGTGTGAGACATATATGGTCTAAATTTGTGTGAGACATCATTGGTCTATATTCTGCGAGACTTCTTTGGTCTTTATTTGTGTGAGAGATATTCGGTCTATATTTTTTGTGAGGCATCTTTGTTCTATATTTGTTTGAGACATCTTTAGTCTATAAGTGTGTGAGTTTTTTGGGAGTAACTGAGTAAAATAGCTCTGTAATTTTAGCAAAACATGTTTGGTTTATATATGAATAAAACAAGGTTTAAATAAATGCAAGTTAAATATATTTCAGGTTTGAATAAGACGTCATGGTTTATATGTAAGTGAGAGATATATGGTCCACTAAGGAAGAAATCTTTTCAACCTCAGGACTAAAATAAATCGATGCCAAATGAAACGTATAATCGTTTTCACATTTGCCATCTAACTTCCGAAGTCATGAGACCAAAGAGTGTTTCTGTGTTCCTCGCGATCATTGAACAACTTCTTATGATATGTACAAACAGTCTATCAAGAAACTGACAAGCATTGATTTGGAAAAGTTGTCCAATTTCAGAAAGTTTGACAATATTTATTCTTGCGGGTGTAATATTACAAATTCAACATGAAGCTCACGATCTGGTAATGTGGGACCTGACAGCTGCTCGGTGATGTAATCCTTCTACTGAATAGATGTCTTTCCCAACCACGACCACGACTTATTTTCACATATTATATGACTAGCGTATCGGCTTCACACAGATGCTTAACGACAGCTTTTGCATTTTGATGACGTTGCACTTTTACGCCTGTGGTTTTAGCTTACATGGCTTTTTGAGGGATTCTTAAAGACGTATTGCTTCTTAAGTAGTTCCGAGTTTTAATTGCGGCAATGACGTGTAGCTTAGAGTCTTTGATGTCGGTATCACCCATCTGTGTTGAGCTGTATTGGTTGACCTGAACAAGTTTGTAACATGATGGTTACTTTGGAATAAAACGGAAAGCTGTGTTCCGGTTCCTTATCGCAACGATACTTGAAGAAAAATATTTGCTATAACTAGTACTATCAGATGACGAGTACTAACATATAACTAGTACTATCAGATAACTAGTACTAACAGATAACAAGTACTATCAGATAACTAGTAACTAGTAACCAATAGTCAATATGGATGAGTGAAAATCAATTAGATTCCCTGAAGTCAATGTGTACATGCAGTGAAGTTTTATGTTACAGAACAAGCCAATGACTCTTCCACGTTTATGGTTAGTAATCATAGTAATTTCACAAGGGTGCAGTCAATGTCAGGTCACCCAAACGGTAGGTACAGACACATATCAGCTAGTCTGCATACCCCATAACTCTATCCTTAAATCATTTCGCATTGGCACTTAGTTTCTCATAAAACATATGGGGTACACTATCGCAGACGCAAGTGAATTATTTACATGGATGATGTCTCCATGATTTACCGAGTAGCATACAGTTTGTTTTCCAGAGTAACTTTCTCAATTTAACGCTAGCTTGATGGTTTACTAGTCGTAACCATTGCAAGCAGAACCAACTTGTTCAAACCGCAAAACGTTATGAACGTATGCTGGTATATAGTGTCCAAGGTGTTTACTGCAGTTTGCTTTCTTCTCTAAATCTCTAATTGTACAGGATTTATAAAATTCTGACAGGAATGTGCATATACTACCATACTGTATTGAATAGTCTATCATTGGTGTGGTTTAAGTACATATTTTCCAATCAGAAGATATATAGTATTATAGTAAAACCGTCCCATGCTGATGCTGCAGTTTGGTTTAGTTCAGCTCTGAACCGCATATTGTATGAACATGTTAATTTTGCATACTGCTTTGGTTCCGGTTTTAGTCCAGTTCCACAACGCAGGTTTTAAGAAAGAATTATGGTGAATTCTGCAGACTGCTTTGGCACTGGTTTTCGTACAACTCTGAAATGCTGGTTTCATAAAAGTATGATGTTGTATCCTGCAGAATGGAATATGGCTGGTATGTGTCTAGAAGCCGAGCGAGCGATCTACACGTGGAACGGACCACTTCTTGCACCGCTGGAAAGTACCACATCAGCAGAATCGGTCTCTTTCATGTTCTCGCTCAGCACTGGAACCCCTCCCAGGAATTCGATAGAATTGGTAATTGGTGCGGTTGAGTGCCCTCATTATTTCGACAGGTGAAACACTGACTACCAATTAGCTCACATTCGTCATATAAACTAGCTTGATTACAATGTTACCAAGAATAACTCGATCAGTTACAAAATATAACTGTATAGAAGTGTCCTACATAAACTTGGTATATAAAAGCCATAGCTAAAATAACTCCGAATAAAGATATTATACAATTTACAAAAAAGCAAGATACAAGTACAAAGAACTTAAACGAAAAAGGCCCCCATTTCTGCCTAGTTGCAATAAATGTTAAGAGTGTAGTTTAACACATGGTTATTAAATATTGAAAAATAGACAAGTAAAGGAGTGTAATGAAAAGGGTACTCACGGGTCTCCCATCAGTGCCGGGGGGTCCACGTGGTCCGTCTCGACCCCTCTCCCCCGTGTCACCCTTAAAGTACATATAACGAACACGAGTTGATTGAGAACATGACAGCACGGCCAGATGTGCCAACAGCACTAATTTCAGGGTTTGAATCTCCTTCATCCTGGGGTCATTCCCGCCGGCTAGCCCTTAAACCTCGCCAACTCCTCCCTACCGAGCTGATCGGTGTGGGAGACATAGACAGAACCACTCGCGTCTCTCCAGTGAGTGAACATATACCCAGCCTATAGCCCTAGCCCTCAGATGCGCTCTTACTCGGCCAAGGGGAGGGAGGGGGTTTAGGGAGGGGGAGGCGATGGGAGGGAGGATAGAGTCAAGGGACCATATCGGAGAAATGTGAAAAGCAGTTGGTAATGTAATTACTATTCAGTTGGAATACAAATATACTCTAGCTCAGTAGGAGTAGGAGAACACAGGTGGGAGTACGCTAGGGTGAGTGATTAGCGGCGTACGGAGAGAAGAGAAAGTGGAGAAGGAAGCAGGATCGGGTTGTTATTGGCATTGTCATTTGAACAGATATGATGAACTATACATGAATCATGACATAAGTTAGGAAATTATCTAGTATTGATAATACGGGAAAAGAATGTTTAGAAAGGATAAAGGGTACATCTGAGAGGGGCGGAGTAAAGCAAAGTGGGTGGATTAGGTCACGGTCAACGTTTTGGGGTCTTCACTTTGTGAAGCATGAAGGTAAACTTCAGGATAATAAAACAAAATTCTGTTCGATATCCGTTTATAGTAAAACTGTTGTTCAAAATAAGGAGCGGTATAAGCATTCACCTTGTCTGACGCGTCTACTCGTGGAACGGGTTGGGAGTCACTTGCTACTAGAATGTGTCAAGTTACAGACACTGTCGTAATGAAGTGACAGACATTTAAATGCAGCCATAACTCTGGGGCTCAGCTAACATTCTTAAGACGATGAATCGTTTTTTTCCCAGAAGAATTGCGTGCAAATTACACTTGGTCTACTTTACACACATGTTGAACAATACCACGCAATCAATAAACGAGTAAATGGTATTCAAGAAACCTATATGATTTTCATTTATTTAAAAAGTATATATTATTATTTGTTACTGAATCATAAATGTAGCCAATAAAAAAAGACAAGAACATATTTTATATCAAAACCCAATGATAAACTCATCATTTTGAGCAATCGTTTCATTTCTTTAAATATATTATTAACCTCTTTATATGAAATATGATCTAACCTTGATTCCATCTTGTCCGGGTGGTCCAACGGTACCTGGCATACCCGGGGTACCCTGCAACATGGGACAACGTTTTGATTAGTTATTAGATATTGTTCATAATAATCCTATATGTGAAGAAAACAATATAAGTATGTTATTTTGTACATTCTAGATTTCCGTTGAAAACAAGGAACATCGAAATGAAATACAACATAAAATGCAATGAGAATATTTTTCATTCAAAGACTTAAAACACAAAGATGTACTGAGTTATCAATAAAACGATCAGATTATTGCAATTTATAACGGTTCTATTGAACAAGCAAAACGTAATATTAAGAAGATGACATGTAAAAACGTTTCAATGACATTTATCTTTTAAAGATAAGAACATCTTAAAATATCCAAAATATCTTCAGTATATCATCGAGGACATTATGTCATTACCCACATGGGTCCCGTTGCATGAAATTCTAAGGTGACCTTAAGTCACTAAGGTAGTCTTAGACGCCCTTAGTGCAATGCTAAAAGATGGCACTAAGGTTAACCTTAGTGTTAAGGTTGTTTTGAGCAACGGCCACCAGGTGAAACATAAGCGGTGTTACAGTTTTCATATGTACACATAGGGGCATAATGTTTGCTGACAACCATTGTTCCTGAATTTCATATTCTGTGATGTCATAAAACAAGTGAAAGTGTCGTCACTAGAGAGGACCGGTCTACCTGCTTACCGTATTTCGTTACCGAATACCGTTCGGTTAAATGAGTTACAAAACATTAATAAATAATAATAACCGCCATTTTTTATACCAACGTGCATTCGAGTAGAATGTTTACTGTTTATAGAACATATCACCGTACCAATGTCAGAACAGCTGTTGAAAACTGTTGGTGTCACTCGATGGTAATGATCGTATTAAGAAATTTTATATATTTCATCATCTTTTAAATAAGGCAAAGCCCTTTTCAGTCAAACACAAGCGTTTTCCCTATAGCTAGAAAGGAAAATATTATTTGCTGATGTTTTATTTGACCACAGATTTATAATACCTTGAATTTTAAATTTTATCGATATCATCTGAACATGTTTAATGCTATCTAACGCAATAATAAAATCAACTATTTAATTAGTCCAGTGCTAACAAACCGTCTTGACGACTTCTCGCTAAGGCTAGTTGTAAATGCGTCTACCACGAGTTGTCTAGTAAGGTCGATGTTCTGATTACGGCGACTAAGCACATGGCGTGCGGTTTACTTTTTTAAAACAAGTTTCGCGAATGAGCACATTTTTTTAACAAAAACGTTTTAAAGAAAATGTTGATGTGGAATTCTCCTATCTGCACGATCTGACGCTGCTATATTCGTCACCAGGAGAAACAGAGCTAAATTAAAGTGGTTATTTTCAACTTGGTTTGCTGGGTGTGTTTTTTTTATATCTGAATGGTAAACATTTTGAAAACAAACACTGTTTTATAATGTATTTGGGCTGAAGAAATAAATGTCCGTTTAACATCCAAGAAGTTATTCCACGTCTTGTCACGTATTATTTATTCTTTTTGTTCAAATCAGATTTCAAACTTAAAAGCCGAAATGACATTTAAACATGTTCGGTATATCCGTTACAAAGCTAGCTTATTCAAACCTAAAATAAACGTGATACATGCAGATGATGAGAGTCGCAAAATCTGAAGAAAATTAAATTTAGTAACGTCACAAATATTCAACTGAATCAGCACTTTATTCTTCCAGTATACACGTATTTATGTTATTCCAAATATTTGGAGCACTCCTTTCATAATTTCCTCCGCGAATATTTCTTCACAGCTCATCATTTCTTCAAAGCTGCAGCCGCTAATAGTATCCATCTATAAATACATAAGTTCTGTTGCAATTCGTGTACCTGACATATACTAAACGTATTTTGCTCTATGGCTGCTATTTGACTGGCCTGAAAATCATCTACACTCAGGACGCTGCCAGCGACATAAAAGGATTTATTACCGATATGGTTGAATGTAATCGGGTTAATATTTCTTATATGAGCACATGTGCACATATCACGTTTGCCTAGCAACCATTTCCCGTATTGTGTCGTATGTGACGTCATAAAACGATTGTTCGTGACGACACTGTATCTTGCCGTCGCAAGGGAAGTGGACCGTTTCCTGACTATTTTTACGCGAATCAAATTGGGAAAAATTGGTAATAAAGAAATAATTACATATTACGATACTCGTGCGACTTTGTGTATAACCCTCGCTATCGCTAGGGCAATACAAAAATTCACGTTTCGTAAAAGTCATATGACACACTTCCTCGGGTAATAATCTCTATACATATATAGTACATATACGCGGTACATAAATGCATGTAAATATGAATTGTAATAATATGGTAGTGTACGTCATATATACAAATATATACAATTCTGTGTTTTATGAAACATGGTGAATACGACTATTTCTCAACGTCATTTTTACAAACACAAGTTTGTGATAATGTCACAGATCAAGGCTAGCTTTCTTAGATAATGTACCTCATTTTTAATTAATAAGGATACGATGGCAGCACCTAACATACATTTACATTGGCTTTTCACTATATTAGAGCTGGTGAAGAAAACTTTGAAAATCAAGCCTCAGTTCTTGGCGACTTGCTGCAGAGGATACATTCATGCTTTCAGACATTGGGCTTTGGTTTCCGGCTGCTTTGTTATTGCCAATGTAATGTATTTACACGGCAATATGACAACAAGCCAAGAAACTTTTGGAATTTACATATTATTTATTAAAGATGTTCTGAAATATGCATGACGTTTTGAATTTAAGATTTAAAAGAGAATTTAAATGCTGTTTTCATCACCTTTGGTTCTAAGGCAGTGAAGACTGTTAAACTTTAGAGTAGTTTGTAAAGCTTTGACTTCCTTTTTATTACACCCCTTCATGTGTTTGGCTATACGGTCTGAACAAGTCAGGCTGCAAAGAGCTACGAATTAACCGAGTCCGGATTGAGTCAAGTTATCAGTTCACTAATACCATGTACGTTGTTTCCACTCAAAGCGTGAAAAGTATTGCTCGCCGGGGTCTCTCCATGGGTGCGGGGTTTCAGAGGGACCGGTGTTTGAATCTATCTCCACCCTATCTGAGTATCTACCTACTTATCTACAGGCAGCAAGCGAGACGGAATTACCTCGTCTGAAGAATGTGCTTGTGAATGATATACGATGGACGGATAACGCGATTAAGTTATGATGTTAGGAACACGTACGTTCCAGAGTTGAGGTGGCTTTCTGACATCAACTATTTACCCCAGGAAGGATAGCATACGACTGTATGGGTGCCATGTAACTGTAACTATACATGTATAGGGTTTCACTGGCAGATGTGATGCACGCTACTCGTAATAAAATGCTTCTCTCAGGCTTCTTTATTGTGTGCAGGCGTACACCGAAACTGCACCCTCTGTGATAAAACTTGATCCCCCGGTGCAAGGGGATCTCTTTTTACATGTTTCCAAGTTCTTCTTTCTCAGGAACCATCGCATACGTATACATAGACCATCAGATGTGTATCCATAGACCATCTGATGTGTATTAGCGGTAGACGTGCGGCTTTAAAATAACGCTATTACATACTCATTATTAGCGCAGCCCCTCCCAAAATAAACCACAAATATTCCCACGGGGTCAAGCGAGTGCAAGTTACTTCCCCAGCGCCATGCCAGACCCAAACACTTATGACATGTCTTATAGGTGCAGACGTAACGCGATATTACTACATTCAGTCACATCACAGGCTATACAAAGCTACACGATACAACAGTATTTATAAGATATCTACTTTCGCGCTTCAAAAATAGTTGTCTGGCAAACGTTTAACTTACATGTGCACGTGTGTTCATATCGAAAATATTAACTTGGTTATTTTCAATCATATGGGTAATAACACTTTTTAATTACCCGTACGATCGGAACATCAAAGCAAAACTAATAACCTCCTTTTTCTCAAACCCTGTCGCTCTCTCAGCTTCAACCCTTGTCATCATCTTCAACTTATTTCACTGTTTATAATTGTGTATGTATATTATGTTATGTAGCGTCTATACATGTATATATGAGTTGGTGGGAAATGGCGCACAAAAACATCCATTATTATTTGGTCAGTTTTGGACTTGGTCAAATCATATTCTACGTTACATTATAACTTGATATTCATTTTATGAAAAACATTTAAAGTTAGCTATATATGTATAACAATACAATACTTCTGTTTGAGAAAACTTGTTTTGCATTTGTATTTTAATGCAAAACGTTATCGAAGTACTGAATCCGACATTTTGTTTGTTTTCAGTTTTGTTCATAATTTCATCGCAACTGACTCCGAGATTTGATAATAAACAACTGTTTCACTCCTTGTTTCACCACGAGGTGGCCACTATGATACCTGTCGACTGTTGGTATATTACTCTCAGCAACAAGGGGAGACAACTCACGGATCTTCCTTGCGGGCCCTCCTGACCAGGGTCGCCTCGATCGCCAGGATCGCCCTGTCAACACAAATACTTTGGTTATATTCAAAGGCAAGCAATGTTTATCTACTTCATATCAAGTTCTTGGTTTTCCCTCAAATTTGGCTGAATAGCGAGTACATGTAGTTACCAAATTAATCTGTTTGAAGAAACACATGCTTTTAATTTCATTAGGGAAATACTTTGGCTCAACAGGTCTAGAATGATCGGAATTGAAACCAATATTTCAGACCAAAAGAATTTGATTATAAAAGAAAGTACCTTCAAATGAGAATGAAACACGTTTCTAGAAGTACTATCTTGCTACAAAATCAGTATTTCAATAGTATTCACTGGGACCAAAGAAGCTATTAATTTGGCAGTGCATTTGGTTTCCGGAAACCTGAAAATTTTGGTATCCCACTTGAACTGGTTGTAGATTCTTTAAGACACTTCCTGACAAAACCAAAACCAAACTAGATCCCAATGTTGTTGTTGGTTTCCATAACTAAAAGTTGTTATTGTAGAATGGAGAATTAAATCGTTGGATATAGTTTCCAGTGGGTTTCCAAAGCATCACGTTTAAGTATTTTAATTCTAAAATGGTCTAGTTTCATCAGCAGAAGAAACGTAAACATTTAACAAGAAAATTCCTACTGGACTAAATATTTTATTCTTTGAGGTGTATCATTTCCAAGATGGAAACCAACATGAAACTATAAGATTGTGCCTATACAGGACACACTGTATATCCTATACACTACTGAGGCTATGCCCTGCTGTGAAACCTGTAGGTGGAAATAGCGAACCATGCATGGGCGGTATCTGTCTGAATGATAGTGTAAACTGTGCAGTAAACTGCTTGTAGAGCATTTCTCTAAATAAAGAGACACCTTTGTTACTTGTATTTTTTCAGCTTTTCACAAAACGATACACATTACGAAAGAAGACACGCAACATTCTTGTCATTTCCTTTCTGAAAACCAAGCCATTCATTATCATGGTGTACTGGACGGTAATTCCAACGAGGCGTGTATTTTTCACAAGTGTATACCTCTTCTTCACTCAAGGGAAGCTCGATCACAGTGCTAATGGCGTACGACTGACATCTCAGATAAAACACACCTTTTTCAGTCTGTGTGAGGCTCTCGTAAGGTTTTGGGTAACTACGGTTGTATTTGATTCGGTGTCATATTACTTCATGGCTTACGTCCAGGATTCATGGCGCATTGAGGTTTAGAGTAATGAGCGGTCCATCCACACTGGTGATAACTTGACTCATAGACTAAGTAGACGCATAAATGGACAGGCAATTTCACATTCAAAGTATTTGAAATATACAAGTTTACATTACCTGCAGTATAGTAGGCGATGTATAAACGTTAGTTCTCTTAATGACATAGTTATTCATCACAACATTACATTTAATGTGTTTGTTATTTTACATAATTAATGTAAAACATTGTGAACCTACCTTTGGTCCCATGAAACCTTTATCGCCATGCTGCCCAGGTTCGCCCTGAAAATGTCAGATTGAAATTAAATCCATTAATGAGAAAGCTTTTGGGTGGATGAGAAGGCTTTACGGATGAATGAGAACGCTCTTGGGGTGAAAGAAAATCTCTTTGGGTGGATGAGACCGCTTTTTGGGTGAATGAACAAGCTTTTTGGGTAATTGAAAACATCTTTGGGTGGATAAGATCGCTTTTTGGGGTGAATGAAAAAGCTCTTTGGTTGAGTGGGAACGCTTTTTGGGGTGAATGAAAATCTCTTCGGGTGGATGAGAACGGTTTTGGTGTGAATTAAAATTTCTTTGGGTGGATGAGATCGCGTTTTGGCTGAATGGAACAGCTCTTTTTGGTGAATAGGAACGCTTTTGGAGTGAATGAAAAAGCTCTTTGGGTGAATAGGAACGCTCTTGAGGAATGAAAAGATCTTGAGGTACTCTGATAGGTAAAATTATAGAACTAACTATTTTCTCATTTGCACATAACATTCGAATAATTAATATTTTTAATGCTGAACATTCATTCATAAAAATCATTTTCCGAATGTTTTTTTTGTCAGAACTTTGATCATAATGCTAAAAAATCATGCCATCTGTTGTCGTTGCTTGGCTTTCACATTGTTTGTGAGCACAAACTCATCTCACGAAAGGCCACAAGTCGTGATACTTGTATCTTCGGAGAAACATGATATAACGTGGCGAGGTTACAGAGATATAATCAGAACTATAGTATATCGCATCGTTACCCCAGGCTGATAATACGATAACCTATATAGACTAGTAAGTATTAACCCAAATATTTGATACAGACGATGTGAACATCGTTCGGGCTAATGTTTATGGTTCAACTTGCTGTTAGGAGACACACAACCTTCTCTTGAACCACATGATTTGATGTCTTCTTAGTCGTCAGTTGACGCCATCAATGTTCAACGTGTTAGTCATTCCTTTCTATTCACACTATTGACAATGCATTCGATTTAGAGCAAAGAATGACATTAATGGATATGATAAAACATATTTTAACATATACAATTACCTACATTTTTACTACGATGCGTAGTACAAATCAATTTGCTACAAATTAATTTCATTACGTAAATCAAATACTTTTAATGATCTTCATTATAACATTAACTTTCTTTGGCCCATAAAGGTTCTTACAAATTTCACAAAATGTATACGGGGCTTTGCAGAAGACCATTGCGCATGCGCAAACTTACCGGAATTCCTACTTGACCTTTGACCCCTGGAAGGCCGGGAGTACCTTGTGGACCCTGATGGAACAACGTAAAGTGTCCGATTAAGTGTATTGATAAATCGAATTTAAAACAAATCAAGTTTATCAACTGTTTCTTTCAATTTTTCTAAAACCTATGGTAGGTTGTGACACGACTTTTTTCATGAGTTCAAGTATTTTTCAGAAATTTTGAGAAACAATGAGTCTTTAATTTATCAAATCAATCTTTTAAGTGCACTTTTAAGAGACGGAAAACACAAAATCAAAAATCAAAATCTGGCTGTTCCTTGATTCTACAGTTTCTTACCCTCGACCCCTTGTCTCCAGGGATGCCTCTTGCTCCCGGTAGTCCTTGAGCTCCCTATACGACAAACAGACAGACGGAAGTTATGTAAACAAAAGGACGCAAAGTATGCAGCTTCATGACATGAGCATCATGGGAACCACGCAAAGTGCATTGGCTGGTTTATTCTGTAAATGTTTCTTTTTTTCCATTAGGCATTGGGAAGGAGGGATACTGATAGAGCTGGGAAGTTGGGTTCATAGCAAACTATTATCTATTTGGGAGGCATATTCACTGAAAGTTTGTTTTCTGCATGTAACGACGTAAAATTCATTTTAACCCAAAGTCTCAAGTTTTTACAGGAGAAAGGTAGTATGTAGACAGCGCTTTAGTATTTATGCTCGCCACGCTAATAACATTCGTCGCAACTCACCTACGCCATGTTTGAACCTCTTGAGCGGAAGGCTTGGTATTATTGAAGAATAACGTTAATATATGATTAAGATGTCAAATATATATAATGTCGGAAGACGCGTCTTGAGGCGTGGTGCAATTGCTAGAGATGGGCTCTGAGTTTGAAACTTAGGTTTCCTAAATCTCAATTTTCAAATTCCAAATCCAGAGCCATGCAAAAGTTCCTCTTGGCAACGCATGCGCATTAAGCCGCTTCCGCCGGAAACAAGTACTACTCCTGTGATTTCTGTGCTTCAACCTCTCACTGGACTTCCGGTTGTGCATGGAACAAAACGCACGCGCTAGAAGATACAAGTAGAATATATATAGAGATTAAAGTACATGAATACACCTTCGGCTACGAGCGTCTAGTGCCTAGAAGCAGATGGACCAATGATATCTAACAAGGAAGCCGTTTCACAAATCTACCTTAGCCAGAGATCAATCGTAAGCCCATCATTTAGTATTGGCCAAGGTTGATCGTAGGACTAAAATCGGTTAGCGGAACAGTACCAAAGTGATAAATATCGCCGTCTCCACTATAGTGGACGTAAACAAGTTCAGATACATGTGGATGTGGATCTTTTTAATGAAACAAATATATTGACTTGTTTTAGATTTTAAAAGTGGTTATAAAAATGTGAACAGAAATCTTGAAGACGGCTCCACAATGGGTAGTTTTAGACTTAGTTGATATGTAAGTTGGAATAAAAGAATATATTTGAAAGACGGCTCAATAATTGGTAGTTTTAGACTTGGTTGATATAAAAGTTGGAATTAAAAAGATCTGAAAGACGGCTCAATAATGGGTAGTTTTAAACTTGGTTGTTATAAAGGTAGGAATTGGAAACAAGTGAAAGACGACTTGCTAGTGCGGAACTACTCTAGAGCAGACTGAGAGGTGACGCGAGGAGAGCCGACATGCATAAAAACCAACGGAGTAGTACTCGGAACTTGTTGATGAGGTCCTCCCATACCACTTTGCCCTCCTGAACATCCGATATGAGACCCGGAATACCTGGCGGACCCACGGGACCCTGAAACAGTCACACAGCAGTTAGCTCCCATGCGATACAAGCTCGGGTAAGAGTTATCTCTCTTTGGTTAAAGTTAATGCTTTGAAACAGTTATTTCTTTCAATGCTAAGACACAACGATTATAACGTTAGGCCTACAACAGCAAAATCGTGGAATTATCTCCATTTGGTTCCTTTTAAATTAGGACGATTTTCACATCAAAATCATCCCCTTTACACCATTTTTTGTCAAATAGGTTAGTTTTATATAAAGTGATATTATTATGATGTATGGGCTTAGAGTTACCCATGCTTTTACTCGTAACTTTAAAAAGGGACCATCTAGTTTTTAATCAATCATATTATGACAATACGCAACAATCACTCTTACAACGCATGCTACCAATAGTGATGTTGGAAGTCTTATGACGTCATCATAGAATAACGTCACATACATACCGCCTCCCCTCGTTCTCCCTTCTGTCCATTGAGTCCCTGGTCGCCCTGGGGACCCTAGAGAGAAACATGTACATATTGAGGGGGGTCAGCGCATTCACATCACGATACACACATACGGGCACACATCTTGACGACTAGAGAACATTAACTTTAAATCTTTTTAAAACAATCAGCAACAGTATATCAGTTTTAAAATTATATATATCAAATTTTGGTGGTGACTTCAAGAAACCTTAGAAGATAAAACAAAATTTGAAGGTAGCCAAACTAATCTTATGTTTATACTTTGCTATTATAGTTTTACTTTACATATTTCAAACCCCACACAAAGGTATTTAGTTAACGTATTCTAACGTTATATCAGGGTCTCTATATATAGTGTCCCTGGTAATTTCAACTATGAAACTATTCTGTCATTTTGTTAATGCCATGCAAGCACATCACTTCAAATGTCTATCAACTCAAAACACATTTTGTTTCTAAGTCTCTAAATCAGTTAAAAGTTTCCTTGTTACGCTAGCTAAAGTTTGGAGTTGAGAATTAAAAGAGAGAAAAGAAAGCCGGACCACTGGAACAAAGCCCCCACAGCGTTAAGAGAACAATACGATACAGGTATATCTTGCGGATGCCAAATTCAAGGGAATATACCTGTTTCAATACTACTGCTTATACATGATCGCATTTGGAAATAATTTGTTTTTATGTTCAAACGTTTACATTTTATTTTAAATAAAAGATGTTAAAAAGAATCAAAAGCATAGGCCCACAAATCACAAATGGGTATGCACAGGAATTCGATATCGTAATTAACTTGTAGGTAAATATAGTTTTTAAAAAAAACTACATCATATGCGCACCATTAACTTACGATATCGAGTTCCTATGTGGGTATATTCCTCAAATTCCCCTCTACAAGAAATACTCTGATCGTATGGCTCCTTTAAGAGCACCTTTCTTTCTTTCGTTCATTGGTCTATCATGTGGTGCAGTGTTCAAGTAGGTCCGATTGTGTTACGTATTAGATTTGTTGAAAAGCATTGAAAACAAGCTTAGAAGTATCTATGCACTAGAAACAATAATCATAAATCAAAGACATTTAGCTGAAATAAGAAAGTGGACATTAATTGAAGTCATTCAAAAACAGCCAATACAATAATTATCGGCGAAAAATGTCAGTTAATTAACAGAACTTACTAATCCATTTCAGCATTCGAAAAATAACACAGAAAATGATGTTAGTGAAAGAAGTTCAGAGTCGATTTATTCATTCCGATTCCTAGGACTAAGATGGTTGTGTTCTCGAAACGCTCATAACGACGTAACAAGCTCTTAAAGAGATAGTTCAACCGAGTGACGTTTTGTGGGGATGTATTTTTACATTCAGCTTACACTGCAGAGAAATATCGATGTCTCATTTCATATTAGTAACAGTCACCTTTTTATGTAAGCTTTATACAGAAGAAGCGTTGTTTAGCATTCGACACAACTATAGTTGTATCAGGACAGTTAACACTATAATTCTGTACCATTCTTTATCTTTGCACTACTGAGAACAAGTACTGTTGTTTAACGTTCAACTCAGCCAAATGTAACCGGTCACTCTCTCCCCAGCTTCCACCCTCAAGTCATATCTCTCGTCGCTCTCTCCCCAGCTTCTACCCTCAAGTCATATCTCTCTTCACTCTCTCCCCAGCTTCAACCCTCAAGTCATATCTCTCATCACTCTCTCCCCAGCTTCCACCCTCAAGTCATATCTCTCGTCACTCTCTCCCCAGCTTCCACCCTCAAGTCATATCTCTCGTCACTCTCTCCCCAGCTTCCACCCTCAAGTCATATCTCTCTTCACTCTCTCCCCAGCTTCCACCCTCAAGTCATATCTCTCGTCACTCTCTCCCCAGCTTCCACCCTTAAGTCATATCTCTCGTCACTCTCTCCCCAGCTTCCACCCTCAAGTCATATCTCTCGTCACTCTCTCCCCAGCTTCCACCCTCAAGTCATATCTCTCTTCACTTTCTCCCCAGCTTCCACCCTCAAGCCATATCTCTCTTCACTTTCTTCCCAGCTTCCACCCTCAAGTCATATCTCTCGTCACTCTCTCCCCAGCTTCCACCCTCAAGTCATATCTCTCTTCACTCTCTCCCCAGCTTCCACCCTCAAGTCATATCTCTCTTCACTCTCTCCCCAGCTTCCACCCTCAAGTCATATCTCTCGTCACTCTCTCCCCAGCTTCCACCCATAAGTCATATCTCTCGTCACTCTCTCCCCCGCTTCCACCCTCAAGTCATATCTCTCTTCACTCTCTCCCCAGCTTCCACCCTCAAGTCATATCTCTCGTCACTCTCTCCCCAGCTTCTACCCATAAGTCATATCTCTCGTCACTCTCTCACCAGCTTCTACCCATAAGTCATATCTCGCGTCACTCTCTCCCCAGCTTCCACCCTCAAGTCATATCTCTCGTCACTCTCTCCCCAGCTTCCAACCTCAAGTCATATTTCTCTTCACTCTCTCCCCAGCTTCCACCCTCAAGTCATATCTCTCTTCACCCTCTCCCCAGCTTCCACCCTCAAGTCATATCTCTCGTCACTTTCTCCCCAGCTTCCACCCTCAAGTCACATCTCTCGTCACTCTCTCCCCAGCTTCCACCCTCAAGTCATATCTCTCTTCACTCTCTCCCCAGCTTCCACCCTCAAGTCATATCTCTCTTCACTCTCTCCCCAGCTTCCACCCTCAAGTCATATCTCTCTTCACTTTCTCCCCAGCTTCCACCCTCAAGTCATATCTCTCGTCACTTTCTCCCCAGCTTCCACCCTCAAGTCATATCTCTCGTCACTCTCTCCCCAGCTTCCACCCTCAAGTCATATCTCTCTTCACTCTCTCCCCAGCTTCCACCCTCAAGTCATATCTCTCTTCACTCTCTCCCCAGCTTCCACCCTTAATTCACATCTCTCGTCACTCTCTCCCCAGCTTCCACCCTCAAGTCATATCTCTCTTCACTCTCTCCCCAGCTTCCACCCTCAAGTCATATCTCTCGTCACTCTCTCCCCAGCTTCCACCCTCAAGTCATATCTCTCTTTACTCCCTCCCCAGCTTCCTTCCTCAAGTCATATCTCTCGTCACTCTCTCCCCAGCTTCCACCCTCAAGTCATATCTCTCTTCACTCTCTCCCCAGCTTCCACCCATAAGTCATATTTCTCGTCACTCTCTCCCCAGCTTCCACCCTCAAGTCATATCTCTCTTCACTCTCTCCCCAGCTTCCACCCTCAAGTCATATCTCTCGTCACTCTCTCCCCAGCTTCCACCCTCAAGTCATATCTCTCTTCACTCTCTCCCCAGCTTCTACCCTCAAGTCATATCTCTCGTCACTCTCTCCCCAGCTTCTACCCTCAAGTCATATCTCTCTTCACTCTCTCCCCAGCTTCCACCCTCAAGTCATATCTCTCTTCACTCTCTCCCCAGCTTCCACCCTCAAGTCATATCTCTCGTCACTCTCTCCCCAGCTTCCACCCTCAAGTCATATCTCTCTTCACTCTCTCCCCAGCTTCCACCCTCAAGTCATATCTCTCGTCACTCTCTCCCCAGCTTCTACCCTCAAGTCATATCTCTCGTCACTCTCTCCCCAGCTTCTACCCTCAAGTCATATCTCTCTTCACTCTCTCCCCAGCTTCCACCCTCAAGTCATATCTCTCTTCACTCTCTCCCCAGCTTCCACCCTCAAGTCATATCTCTCTTCACTCTCTCCCCAGCTTCCACCCTCAAGTCATATCTCTCGTCACTCTCTCCCCAGCTTCCACCCTCAAGTCATATCTCTCGTCACTCTCTCCCCAGCTTCCACCCTCAAGTCATATCTCTCGTAACTCTCCCCAGCTTCCACCCTCAAGTCATATCTCTCTTCACTCTCTCCCCAGCTTCCACCCTCAAGTCATATCTCTCTTCACTTTCTCCCCAGCTTCCACCCTCAAGTCATATCTCTCTTCACTTTCTCCCCAGCTTCCACCCTCAAGTCATATCTCTCGTCACTCTCTCCCCAGCTTCCACCCTCAAGTCACATCTCTCGTCACTCTCTCCCCAGCTTCCACCCTCAAGTCATATCTCTCGTCACTCTCTCCCCAGCTTCCACCCTCAAGTCATATCTCTCTTCACTCTCTCCCCAGCTTCCACCCTCAAGTCATATCTCTCTTCACTCTCTCCCCAGCTTCCACCCTCAAGACATATCTCTCGTCACTCTCTCCCCAGCTTCCACCCTCAAGTCATATCTCTCTTCACTCTCTCCCCAGCTTCCACCCTCAAGTCATATCTCTCGTCACTCTCTCCCCAGCTTCCACCCTCAAGTCATATCTCTCTTCACTCTCTCCCCAGCTTCCACCCTCAAGTCATATCTCTCGTCACTCTCTCCCCAGCTTCCACCCTCAAGTCATATCTCTCGTCACTCTCTCCCCAGCTTCCACCCTCAAGTCATATCTCTCTTCACTCTCTCCCCAGCTTCTACCCTCAAGTCATATCTCTCTTCACTCTCTCCCCAGCTTCCACCCTCAAGTCATATCTCTCTTCACTTTCTCCCCAGCTTCCACACTCAAGTCATATCTCTCTTCACTCTCTCCCCAGCTTCCACCCTCAAGTCATATCTCTCTTCACTTTCTCCCCAGCTTCCACCCTCAAGTCATATCTCTCGTCACTCTCTCCCCAGCTTCCACCCTTAAGTCACATCTCTCTTCACTCTCTCCCCAGCTTCCACCCTCAAGTCATATCTCTCTTCACTCTCTCCCCAGCTTCTACCCTCAAGTCATATCTTTCTTCACTCTCTCCCCAGCTTCCACCCTCAAGTCATATCTCTCGTCACTCTCTCCCCAGCTTCCACCCTCAAGTCATATCTCTCTTCACTCTCTCCCCAGCTTCTACCCTCAAGTCATATCTCTCGTCACTCTCTCCCCAGCTTCCACCCTCAAGTCATATCTCTCTTCACTTTCTCCCCAGCTTCCACACTCAAGTCATATCTCTCTTCACTCTCTCCCCAGCTTCCACCCTCAAGTCATATCTCTCTTCACTTTCTCCCCAGCTTCCACCCTCAAGTCATATCTCTCTTCACTTTCTCCCAAGCTTCCACCCTCAAGTCATATCTCTCTTCACTCTCTCCCCAGCTTCCACCCTCAAGTCATATCTCTCGTCACTCTCTCCCCAGCTTCCACCCTCAAGTCATATCTCTCGTCACTCTCTCCCCAGCTTCCACCCTTAAGTCATATCTCTCTTCACTCTCTCCCCAGCTTCCACCCTCAAGTCATATCTCTCGTCACTCTCTCCCCAGCTTCCACCCTCAAGTCATATCTCTCGTCACTCTCTCCCCAGCTTCCACCCTCAAGTCATATCTCTCGTCACTCTCTCCCAAGCTTCCACCCTTAAGTCATATCTCTCTTCACTCTCTCCCCAGCTTCCACCCTCAAGTCATATCTCTCTTCACTCTCTCCCAAGCTTCCACCCTCAAGTCATACCTCTCGTCACTCTCTCCCCAGCTTCCACCCTCAAGTCATATCTCTCTTCACTCTCTCCCCAGCTTCCACCCTCAAGTCATATCTCTCTTCACTCTCTCCCCAGCTTCCACCCTCAAGTCATATCTCTCTTTACTCCCTCCCCAGCTTCCACCCTCAAGTCATATCTCTCGTCACTCTCTCCCCAGCTTCCACCCTCAAGTCATACCTCTCGTCACTCTCTCCCAAGCTTCCACCCTCAAGTCATATCTCTCTTCACTCTCTCCCCAGCTTCCACCCTCAAGTCATATCTCTCTTTACTCCCTCCCCAGCTTCCACCCTCAAGTCATATCTCTCTTCACTCTCTCCCCAGCTTCCACCCTCAAGTCATATCTCTCTTCACTTTCTCCCCAGCTTCCATCCCCAAGTCATATCTCTCGTCACTCTCTCCCCAGCTTCCACCCTCAAGTCATATCTCTCTTCACTCTCTCCCCAGCTTCCACCCTCAAGTCATACCTCTCGTCACTCTCTCCCCAGTTTCCACCCTCAAGTCATATCTCTCTTCACTCTCTCCCCAGCTTCCACCCTCAAGTCATATCTCTCGTCACTCTCTCCCCAGCTTCCACCCTCAAGTCATACCTCTCGTCACTCTCTCCCAAGCTTCCACCCTCAAGTCATATCTCTCTTCACTCTCTCCCCAGCTTCCACCCTCAAGTCATATCTCTCTTTACTCCCTCCCCAGCTTCCACCCTCAAGTCATATCTCTCTTCACTCTCTCCCCAGCTTCCACCCTCAAGTCATATCTCTCTTCACTTTCTCCCCAGCTTCCATCCCCAAGTCATATCTCTCGTCACTCTCTCCCCAGCTTCCACCCTCAAGTCATATCTCTCGTCACTCTCTCCCCAGCTTCCACCCTCAAGTCATATCTCTCGTCACTCTCTCCCCAGCTTCCACCCTCAAGTCATATCTCTCGTCACTCTCTCCCCAGCTTCCACCCTCAAGTCATATCTCTCTTCACTTTCTCCCCAGCTTCCACCCTCAAGTCATATCTCTCTTCACTCTCTCCCCAGCTTCTACCCTCAAGTCATATCTCTCGTCACTCTCTCCCCAGCTTCCACCCTCAAGTCATATCTCTCGTCACTCTCTCCCCAGCTTCCACCCTCAAGTCATATCTCTCGTCACTCTCTCCCCAGCTTCCACCCTCAAGTCATATCTCTCTTCACTCTCTCCCCAGCTTCCACCCTCAAGTCATATCTCTCTTCACTCTCTCCCCAGCTTCCACCCTTAAGTCATATCTCTCTTCACTCTCTCCCCAGCTTCCACCCTCAAGTCATATCTCTCTTCACTCTCTCCCCAGCTTCCACCCTCAAGTCATATCTCTCGTCACTCTCTCCCCAGCTTCCACCCTCAAGTCATATCTCTCGTCACTCTCTCCCCAGCTTCTACCCTCAAGTCATATCTCTCGTCACTCTCTCCCCAGCTTCCACCCTCAAGTCATATCTCTCGTCACTCTCTCCCCAGCTTCCACCCTCAAGTCATATCTCTCGTCACTCTCTCCCCAGCTTCCACCCTTAAGTCATATCTCTCTTCACTCTCTCCCCAGCTTCTACCCTCAAGTCATATCTCTCTTCACTCTCTCCCCAGCTTCCACCCTCAAGTCATATCTCTCGTCACTCTCTCCCCAGCTTCCACCCTCAAGTCATATCTCTCGTCACTCTCTCCCCAGCTTCCACCCTCAAGTCATATCTCTCTTCACTCTCTCCCCAGCTTCTACCCTCAAGTCATATCTCTCTTCACTCTCTCCCCAGCTTCCACCCTCAAGTCATATCTCTCGTCACTCTCTCCCCAGCTTCCACCCTTAAGTCATATCTCTCTTTACTCCCTCCCCAGCTTCCACCCTTAAGTCATATCTCTCTTCACTCTCTCCCCAGCTTCCACCCTCAAGTCATATCTCTCGTCACTCTCCATCACTGGCTAGTATAAGTTTTGTCGCATTTCCTTAACTTTTCTGTGCTACGCTAGCAGAACGCTTTCGAAGGTCTTGTGCAGCGCACCGCTACGCTACCAGAGACCACTATAACACTGAACCATCACGTCAAACTTTGAGCATTTCGAGAATGAGCGTTATTCCTTGTTCATGCAAACATTTTGAAATTATTCTAGCAAGAAGTGTTTTAGTTGATTTTTTTTCTTGAGCATAGTTCATGTTATTTGTAATAAAAAGCGTTTAAACTTCATGTTAGTGTACATCGACATTCATATAATCTCACCATGGGATCGACCTATAAAATAAAGTTATAAAATTTATAATATGTCATGTAGATAGTGTCGCATGATATCAACCAGGTTTCTGTGCTCCCGGAATCTGTGGGAGGGTCTTACCGTTGGTCCTTGGGGTCCTGGCACGCCGGGTCTACCCCGGTTACCTTGGGAACCCTGCAACATAGGAGACACCGTTAATTTATAGCCAATGTAATCAACTTAATACATAGCCGTAAAGTTAACTTCCCGCAGTCCGATTTTAAGTCCAGCAATAAACCATTGGCTTCGTGTTGAGATGATCTGTCAGGCATGTCGACTTGCTAATATGATCAACAACTTCTAAAACTGTTCAAATTATGTTATTTTTTAAAATTTCGCAGACTTTGAATTTTGAATGGTAAGAACTTCAAAGTCAACGCGATAAGTAAAATAGATTTGGTATCATTCATCTATTGTAATTATCTTATAGAATTACACATCTTCAGATGAAGATACATTTTGAAACTTTTCACAATGTAGTCGATGAAAATAAGCTTGTGGGTATATAAATGTAGATCGACCCACTAACCCCTTGAACCTGGAACTACAATTAATCTTAAACCATGTTCAGTAAAGTGGTGTCTGTAATTTTGACCCATATTTTGTTTTATCACTTTCTATATGTAAGTTAACAAGTATATTTACTAAACACATAAATATAAGAACCACAAATAGTTTAAATTAAATTATTTGACAGTTCACATTGTCATCAATTTCCGTTTCACTAGTATCTCGACGTCTAGGTTATCTTAATTTCATTGATATCATCTTTAATAATGAAATACGTGATGTTTCATACCTTTTAGAAAAGAAATGTTAAATTGAAACAAATAATTCTAACAGGACACACTGCTTAGGCAGGCAGGACTAGAGTGTTATCAAGAAACATGCGGTTATCAGAAAAGAATCATCTATCTAGAGAAGCAGAAACTGTTTTAAAAGGTCGTCCGGAGTTTGAACTGGGACAAATAAGCCCACCCTTTCTCCTCTCGGCCCGCGGACTCCTGCTTTGCCCTTCCGTCCTTGTTCCCCCTGAAACACAATGATGTACATGTCATCTTCTACAGAAAGGTTTTCAGAATTGAAAGTTAAAAGTGACATAGAGACTTTTGAGGTATCATATGTCAAACTTCATTAATTATTTTTATTTATCGAGAAACACAGATTGTTGCTGACAATTACAAGCTTAAAACTTCAGTATAATGACAATGATGATGTGCTACCACAACTGTCCCATGCCAAGAAGTCGAATGTTATTTTGGTAACTTATCAACTTGAGACAAAAGACAGATTTTGGTTGATTAATAGGTCATAGAACTAGTATACATGACACAAAAAAGTCACGTATAAGTATGTTGCTCGTTTTTTAATGGAAACGTGATATATTTGGCCGTAAGGGTTAAGCTGAGTGAGACGATTGGAACTTAAGTCGCACCTAAGGCGTTTTATCACGAATCAAAACCAAATGAAAGGTTGTTTTTTTAAATACATGTACTCTATTTCACTCAAAAGGTAACAGGTTATCAACTGGTCAGTTTATAACGATGCCAGAAAGGGTATATTGCTTTCTAATTGTCATTTAAAAATTAAAAATATAATATTCATGTTATGTAGATGACATGTTTGTAAGCCATGACCCATTTGAATCAACGATGTTCCTTGTACAAATGATACGATTGATATGAGAGTGATATGTGCATTAGCATCATTGCAATGCAGCGAAATAAATTAAAGGTATGTAAAATGGAACAGCAGGTAAATGATGAAGATGACGTAAATGTTACCCGAGACCCATCCGCGCCATCCTTCCCCGAGGAGCCGAGATTGCCTCGTTCACCCTGTCGACACAGCAAGACAACCATATATAATGTATAAACAGTGCATTAATAGTTTGTCGGATATTTTACGAGCCCTTCACCATCAATGTTAGCAATATGTTCACTGAAAGTGCTGCGTTTAGAAATGGATAATACTGAGCGGCGAATTAAGAAATATAAAATTAATACTTGTACATTTAAATATATTTGCTTGACATCATATATATGTTCCTATTGTATCACGATTATCATGTGTATACATTTTATATTCAGAGTGTATCAAAGTGCAACGTGAAAAATCACCCTATATATCACAAATGGCATTCTTTAAGTATATTTCTTCCATAATTGTTCTTCCTTCCCCAGTAAAGTGAGGTATTCATATTGCAGTTATATAACAGTGCTTTGGAACATTCATCAACTTACATTTACACATAGGCCTATACACAAATAAAATATCATATTTATAAGGAAGCTCTTCTGAATGACCGAATACATTTCCCAGCAATATGAACGTATACTAAGTGTTCGTCACCTTTGTTCCCTTCGAGCCGTCTCTACCCGGTTCACCCTTGGAACCCTGGGAAAAGATAAAACATATAAATATTAATATAATTATTAATTCATAATCATAAATACTTGAAAATTATCAAAATATAATTAACCTTATGATACAAACTGTAGCAATATTATAGCAATTTGGAATTCTCGCACCGAAGATCTCCCTTCAAGAGATTAGAAAGGACACGACATGTAAGTATCAGAGAATCCTAGTTTAATTCAGGTAAGACAGTCCTTACTCAATGTAAAATAAGTATTGGTATGATTATTTTGATTTAATAAATATATCAAACATATTAATAATCGTTTTTAAATTCACATCTTAAATTAATTTTTTCATCTCTAAAGATTGATAAGATAACAGTGTTTTTGAAATAATGAACAATACGTGAATTTCTGAAGAAGCGTAAATAAAATATCTTATTGAAGCGCCTATACAATATTTCTATATCGGTTAGATAAACTATTTGGACTGAACAATGTCATCAAAATGGACAGGTGATTTACGTCCATCATTTCGTGATGAATACCTTTTCCAGATCTGAAATCCCAAATCTGTTCTTTCAGATTAAGAAAGATGTTTTGTCGATGAACAGCATACAACACAAATCCCGGAAATGACGGAATGCTACTCAGGTGCAAGTTCACAAAATAGACATGTGTAATATTACGTATATTTCACAATATACATGCTGATAACTACGTACCTTCAGCCCCCTCTCTCCCCTATTTCCCGGGGGACCTGGCGGACCGACTGGTCCCTGAAAAAGAGTGTATGCACTAAGAAGGCAGTACGGCAAATAATGGGGTTAATATTCAATAGTAAAATTATACTGTTGGCCCAAAAACCCACTAAAAATCTTTGACACCTTTTAATTTCACTCAGAATCTTTAGGTTTGTTCTGTTTCAATTTTATATTCTGGCAATTCTCTTCGACCATATGTTAAGGTAACCGAATATTTGATTTACAGTTCACTTTCCAGATTTCAGTACAGATTGGGAAACTACTTTAGGACTAAGGAAGTTTATTTGATAATCTGTATTAGATTAGGAATATATTCAAATTCTTTGAAACCATGTAGAAAGTGTGAACTGGTACATGTTTGATTTTATGAACTATGAATTTCTGTCATTGCAGTTATTCTGGGTATATTTCTCGTGTTTTAAACATTTTCAATTTAATGCGAAGGTACGTCCTGGTTCCCTGGGTCTGTAGGTAAGCCTTGGTAACTTGCGATAAAGGATTTACATAATGTTCAGATAAATGTGTAGTAAGTAACTATTGCTTTAAATGCTATCTTGGTCAGAAGTAGAGGTCATTAATACTCACCGGAACAGGTTTAATATCGTTGGAGGTGATCTCGCCCGGTGTACCCTGGAACATAGGACGTATTTTTATTATACAATATAATGATAAACCTAATACACTTTAATTGAACCGTTCTTCTACGTGCTTTTCTGTAGTTTACATTCTTAGTGAACAAGATGCACGTGTATCCTTACGCAGTGAATCGCCGCAGCTCATTTGCGGTTACCGTATATTTCAAATATCCTACATATCAACGTGGGGTAATTTTTCAAATCAACCAATCAGAATCAAGAATAAACCAAAATCACGTTACAGTATACACTATAATGATCAACCTGATACACTTATAATTTAACCGCCCTTCCACATAGTTTGTCAGTATACATTGCACAAAGCCGGTTATGATATGAGAGGGTATAACAGTAGCCAGTATATGTATTAGATAATTTCAAAATGAGAATTTGTCTCTAGGGATAAGTGTTCCCTTACACAAACAGCGAAATCTAAATAAAGTTGATAACTACAGAGGGGTTACAAAATTAAGTATATTTAGTAAAGTTTTCACATCAATTATCAACAAACGATTAACTTTTTTGGGAGAAACAATGAATAAGATAAATGAATCTCAGACAGGATTAAGGAAAGGTTATACAACACTTGATAACATTTTCATTTTACAAAGTGTGATTCAAAGATACTTTAATAATCAAAGTGAGAAATTATTTGCATTGTTTGTGGATTTTCAAAGGCGTTTGACTCTGTTCGAAGGCATAAGTAATGGGGATTATGTAACATAAATGGACCTAGCCATAAAATGACAAATCTATTAAGTAACATTTATAACAATGTTTAAGCTTGTGTTAGGAATAACACTGTACTCTCTCAGAGTTTTGATGTACATATTGGAGTACGACAAGGTTGTGTACTCAGTCCTTTCTTATTTTCCTTCTTTATAAAAGAACTAGCATTACAGATTGAACAAAACTGCTCACAGGGTATTCAATTACATCCCGATATGTTTAAACTTTAAACTTTTCCTCTTATTGTCTGCAGATGATATTGCTCTCATCTCAAGTACTATAAACGGTCTCAAAAAGCAAATCAATGAATTAGAAAAATTTTTGTAACAATTTCTTGATAAACAAAAGTATAATTGTTTTTTTAAAAAAGGTAGGATATTATCAAAAAAGGAAAGATGGTATTACAAAGGCAATAGCATAGAGACTACCATACCTAGGTGTATACTTTACTAATAATCGTTCATGGTCAGTACATGCAAAATGTGCAGCTATTCAATCACGAAAGGTATTAATAAGCATAATGAGAAATATAAAGATACTTGGGGATCTCAGTTTAACGTCTTTTTCAGAATATTTGATGTTAAAATAAACTCTATTTTACTTCATGGTGCTGACATGGGGTTTAAATACTATGATTGTATAGAAAAGGTACATTTATTCGCTTGCAAAAAAATCCTTGGGGTAAAGATGAATACATCAAATGTTATGGTGTTTGGGGAATGTGGCCGTTACCCTCTCATTATATCGTCACAAATCAGAGTGATTAAATATTTGTTAAGGCTATTAAATATGCCATCCTATCGTTTGCCAAAAATGTGCTATAATATGATGCTACTTTATGACAAAGAAGGTAAAAGGAGTTGGGTATCAGATGTTAAACTCCTACTGCCTTCAACTGAATTTAATCATAATACATGCATGGGATGAACAAAAGGTTGAATTTTCTTCATGGTTTCTGAACACGTTTACTCAAATATTAAAAGATATTTACCAACATACTGGTTTGACAAAAATGTCAATATATACAAAATGTAATTATTACTCACTATATCATGAAAACGCATATTTATACAGAAAGTTACTTATCACGTGTCAATGTTAAGAAATTTAGAGTATGTTTAGCTCGTTTCCGTTGTTCATCGCATGATCTATTAATTGAAAAGGTAGATTTGTTAATATCAAAAGAGGAAATAGAATATGTTGATGCTGTAATTAAAATGGTATTGAAGATGAATATCATTTTCTTCTTGTATGTCCAGTTTATGATAATATACGTAAAAATATATTAGAGAATTCTATTGTGTTCATCCATCAAGTCACAATTTTTCTTCTTTATTGAATTGTTTATATGAAAATGTAATTAAAAATGTTGCAGTTTTTCTTCACAAAGCTCTAATGTTACGCAGCATATACATGTGAAATGTACTATAGGCCTGTGACCTTCTAAGTACCGAAATAAAGATTGATTGAGAATTTGATTGGAATAGACAATTACGTATTGTGCTATACTCTTTAAAACCTAAACATGACAATAACGTATTTGTGATTCGAATACTATTTCATTTTAAAAAATAATTAACTTTCATTACACATAGTCGTATATACTATCTGCATATATCTGCAACCATCAAATATTGAATGGTAAATGTTCAAGTATTTCTGTGAGTATTCCCCTCTACGTTCAATTTCAAACAATTTGAACATTTTTTAAATATCGCTCTTCCTGCTAAATATTTTACAAGAAGTTATATAAGCGAGAACCGAAGCATGTTTCCACAATAAAGAATTCCATATCGTTTCAATAGATAACGACATACACATGTTCCAAGTTCCAACAGAGGTCCCACTGAGACGTGATGCACTCAGATTAGTTGTGCGGAAAGCATTACAACAAATTATTTAAAAATTCAAACGGTTAAAAATGTTTTATGTCTAGCCATCAAACGCAACGGAATGTGTTTGTAGAGAGAGTCTATGGGTAGCCTGGGTGCTCTTGAACAGAATTAAAACGAGTAATGCAACAGATACATACTGATAGAGGGCATTAAACCTCGAAAGTGAACAGTATTTACAAACATTAAAAATCAAAGGAAACGATCTTATATATACAAAATATATCAATACCTGTGACTTCAGTTATCGTCAATGGAAATAAATATCTTGACAGGTGCATCTAGTCCATACGATATAAAAGAGGTTGGAATCCTAGGTAAACACTGGCAGGTCTGTTGCGACAGTGACGCAATATACACTGTCAAAGTTGTGGATGACGCATTTCTCTGACGTACGTGGTGGATATAAAAGCCTTCAAAGTGATTAATTAGCGTTTATGTAACATTTACTTCAAATGAGCCTATGCCCAGTAGTAAAGAGGGCAAACATTATCAGAAAAAAATTGAAAAATGTGAAGTCTAGATATATACATGTAGTGATATATGTGAAAGTAGGATGACTCGACAAACAACTAAAGTGAGGAATTATTTTCATTATCGTGTAGCAAACAGGAAACAAGGTAATGACACTCAATCTCGTCAATTCCGTGACAAACTCTGATTACATTTACTCACCGGAAGTCCTGGTTTCCCAGGAGGCCCTGCCGGTCCTGAAGGTCCTATTTCCCCGTCATTCCCCTAGTAAAAAGAAGTCAGATTGTCAACCGGTGTGGAGCCGAAAAGCTCAAAGCACTCGTAAACCATAGAAAGGACCCAACTTTCAGCTTCATATCACATCTTCATCTTCATAGTCACAGCAATAATCACATTTGAATGGATTTACTGCTATACAAATTGAAACGAGCTTTGAAAACGTAGAAGCGCTCGTAAAATTTCCAAATTCAAAGTGCTTGTTAGAGTTTCATGATGTCGACATATATGCTTTACATCAGTTTTGAAGACAGCTTGTTATTTAACTGCACACTCAGAAACGGGAGCGTTGTTTTGGATATCGATGTTTTTTAAAGGTATCGAAACAGTCGTAAAATATCCCTACTTTAAACTGCTTGTGAACGCCTTACCGGAAAGCCTCTTGGACCTTGTTCTCCATCAGTCCCGGTTTTGCCTCGGTTACCCTGGGAAAATAAATTAACAAATTTATTGAAGGAGAAACGTCACCTCTCTGTTATATACTGCAATGTATAGTGCTGGAAGCTTTGACAACCTGATAAATTTGCATAATAATAATAATGCATATGCCATATGTAATCTTATTGAATGTATACACTGTCGGCCAAAAGAAACGTCTACTTGATTTTCTTTAAAATGAAAGATGAAATAGTTTCTGAAATATAATTAATGGTGGTTTTGAAGTTATGTTGAAACAATAATTAAAATGAAAGTCCATTGAAATCGTGGAAAAACTGGGATTCAAGTCAATAACATTCATGAAAACCAAGCCCAATAAAGACCGGTATTTCCGGTTGATTCACTTGCGCACTGTAACCATGTACATATGTAGCGTCATCACCACTTTAAAGCAAATGCGTGTCTGTATTGTTGCTCGTGGTTGTATGGAAATCTATTTCAAATGTTTTTCTGATCAAGCACTGATCGAAAACTGAACAATTCTGTCTCATTTAAAAAATCGCCATTATTTTGTGACATGACAACTTTTGAAATTTAAATATATTATGCAGAAATAGTGCAACTTCATCATGCTATAATATGGCTAAACTGTTCATTACAGGTTTTATGAAATCTGATAAGATGTCTGGTGTCGTTTCTTTTGGCCGACAGTGTATAGTTGATGCATCTGAAACACATTTAACTGATATAAATATTGTCTAGTGAATGACTTATAAATAGATAAATAAAATAGTACCCAAAAGTAACGATACGATTTAGTTTATTTATTTATTTCATTATTTGGAAATATAATCTATTTCGAGTGAGTGTCCATTATATTGTAAAATATTGGTCAAAATAATGTTTTTACACAGTTTACAACCTGCTATTCACGTCCCAACAAACGCGTAGTGTCATTTTTATTGGAAACTAGTTTAAAATGAGTATGGAGGACTCCGCATTTTAAAAAATTATATGTGTATACATGTATATTACTAATGTTTTTTTAGTGTATTTTGTTTAAGTCGTTTTCAACTAAAATGGTAATTCTTTAAACGTAATTGTAACCTAACACGTAGTTTTATACAGTTAGTCCTTAATTAAGTGAGTTTGTATTTTAAGAAATGTTTATTTAATGAAAACTCTGCTATTAAACTGTTCCAATATAGGGACCTGTGCCAATGTGAGGTAGAATTGTAACTGTGCACCGTACTGAATGGAACTTCAAGTCTGAAGGGCGTCGATAATAGGTCCAAGTGTCTACTTCAAACAAATGAAGTGCCAAGGGGCGATAACTCACACCACATTAATCAAAGCATGTTCTTTGGGTATCGTGATCTTATTTCAAGTAAATGGTGAACGCCCAAACGCTCTGCGAGGGATCTTTGAATATATAAATCTCACTTTGATAAGTCAGGAACGTCTATTGCATGTAAACCCTCATCCAAACATCTCGCCTAGAAACCAATAGTGTGCTTTAAACCCTCATCCAAACATCTCGCCTAGAAACCAATAGTGTGCTTTATTGCCTAGATAGGGACACGTTTGCAATTTCATAGTTGTTATATCTGAACAAAGCAGATTTGTCAAACAACCATTGAAACAACGCGAATTTATTATTCGTGACGTCATGAAATAAGTGTTTGTGACACCGGAACGACCAACCTGCTCGCATTACACATACCTGAATAAAATACGTATTTAATTAAATATCACACGAGTTGGTTTGTAATATGATTCGTGCGAATTCACGCTAATTTTTTATAATCTTCGCTCTCTCGTGTGTAATACAAAATTCACATTTGTTTCATAACATAACAACTTTCTGTGGCAATAGTATATATATGCTGACAGATTCAGGAACATACTCATGATCGGCTTACTATTATGTTGTCCACGGTACTTACTGTAAGCAGGTCTTCGTGACAAGGTGCAGTATAATAGAAGTAAATGGTTATTTGAGCTGCTGGTACCTACCTATCCCGGGTCCGATTTTTATATTAGCCTAGTTTTGCGTTACTGATGCGAAGACAGCTTTGCGTCCCACTTTCCAGTCTGGTTATACGTTTTCCACGTGTTTATTAATCAAGTGCAACACAGTCGCTATAAATACTGGGCTTGTGTTACCACCTTCGCTAGCACATGGCAGACAGCGCTATCGGAATAATTCCTGCAATTCATATTTGTACCAATATGGCCGCCATCGCACGTGCACACGAAGCATGTTCGTGTAAACACGCGGAAACACGGCACGTGTTCTTGATGGCAAACCGTTCTTGAGGAACCGTTTGCACGACGTCAATAGGATATAAACAAGATCACATCTCTTGGTCCAAGTTTAAACAGTCTGCTGTCAATACCATTGCACGGCGTTGGCTAATTGTGGCATCATATATGGTATTTAGAGGGGAAAAGTAACCAATAAAAATTCAACTAATACTGTAATATTTATTCATATTCTCACATAACCTTCAACGTTGGTCATACATAATGCTCGAATGTTTGAGATTGAGCCTTATTTACTATTTCAAAATTTAGCTGATATGTATAATCATTACTGGCTTAAGCGGCAGTATAAATCTGAAGTCTAATTGCATTCAAGGTCTTCCGCCTCTTTCAATTGTGTGTCCGTGACAGGTGAACATCACCTGAAGCTAATTTACTAACTATTTCAAGAATCGGATAATTTCAAAAGTCCGCTTATGTTGCAACGATAGCACATATTTCAGTTTAGATGTTGTTTTTGTTTACTGGGAATGTTTTAAACACAATTAAAACATTAGGATAATTCCTTGCATCTGGAAACGTTGATGAATTTCTGTTTAAAACATCTCTAAGTAATTCATGATATTGTAATTCGTTCCGTACCAGCTTGCGAATTCTTGACGCAAAATGCAAGTTGTCTAAATATAGCGAGCGAAAACTGGGACAGATGGAAGTAAAATAGGGCGTCTGTGAGGCCTGGATTGACACCACATTTCCACGGTTTTGTGCGAAGCCGATTCTATTGTATTGATAATTCCAAAGAGATTTCGGAGATTTCCAAAATTCGGGTCAAGTTAGATGAGGTCATGAGGTCGCTATACAGCACGTGGGCAACTGGGGAAATGGGGGTGGGACGGGCCCGTTATTGTATTGTTTCAATGATGTCGCCGTGCATAAAGCCTGGAATCTAGAGCCTTGCAGAACAATTGCAGTCGCTGAGAACGATTTCTTCCATATGTCATACCACTGCAAGTGGAATTAACAAACTTAGCATGTTTCTGTTGATGCTGCAAGTCAGGCAAGTGAAGGGGATGTAAATATGTAGATGTATACATATTCGGATGGGTGTGGTCGGAAATGAGATGTCTCGTAGTGTCAAAACAATTGTTGGAGTAATTTCTGTCGAGGTTTTATTATCAACGCCTACTTACACCTTCTATTTAGTTGGCATTATGCATGTATATAAGTATAATCTTCAACACATGGTATATTGTTTAAATTATTTGCGGTTATAGAAATAAAGCTCACATGTCAGTTATATAAATATAGAGGAAATCACTTGGAAATAAAGATAAATGTTTTAACCGTTATATTAGATATGCTCTGTAACTAGTTTAACCAACTCTTGTAAATGACATAACGGACATAAGCACAGTAGGATTCAATACTGCAGCTGTAAACAATTATCTTCATATTCCTCTACAAGTCTCAAGGCATATAAGTCATATTCGGACGTATATGGTCGTTAAATTCCTATATAATCCACAAAAATGCAAGCTATCTGAGGTTAGCTGCTACTACACACTTGTTATAGGGAGAGATTGGTAATGTGAATACATCTTGATTCGGTCACGTTAGTTACCCGTTAGTTCAGCTTACCCTAGTCCGACACAACGCCGCCCATTCCCACTCCCCTCCACCCACAACTCACCTTATCCCCATCTTTACCTGCACGCCCCCTTGGCCCGGGCCGACCTCGATTACCCTGCAAAAAAGTGAGGATAGCATATTTGATAAATAATGTGTTATTAAAGATGTACGAGACAAACCTTCTAAAAGATGAACCTGTACCAGATAGGTTTCTTAGAGAAGTGCGTTTCACCTATTTGAATTTGAAATGAACGAGCCACTAATGAGTGATTTTCCGTGTTCGAATCAAATTAATTGCCGTCACGACTTTGGTTGGACCTTTCACATTGCTTAGCAGATGTTCAGAATTATTAATGATAACCCGAACATATCCGGGAAGTTATTTGGATTGTGCAAGAAACTGATAAATGTTAACCTACCTCGGACCCTGGTAATCCTGTTTCGCCTCGCTGTCCCGGTTCACCCTTTGGCCCTGTGATCTAAGAGCGTAAAAACATAGTTGAACTTAATTTGAGGCATGTTGGTGGGAATGCAATTGTTAAGGCATTAATGAATAAGAGATATCACCTTAATTTTGGTTTGTCCATGGTACATATCTTTCTGCACTAGTGGCTGATAAGCATTTCCTCCTAAACAACACTAACGCTTTCATTCAACAATATGCTATATTTTTAAAGCGATGTGATTTATTAATATATTTTAATTTAAAGATTATAATTGTCTCATACATTAAGCAATTTCGAAAGTTTTGCACAAAGAAGCCATTTTTCACTTCCGGATACAGTTAACCTTAAACATTATGAGATAACATCAAAATTCCCTTGAGGCCGAACGTTTTCCTGAGGAGAAAACGCCAGAATAGCATCACGTAAATTCAGTGTGGAATCTGCCGTGAATCGGTGTAGAAATATATAAACAAACAGTGAAGATAAGATTGATATTCAATTACGAAATGGCAAGTGAAGTCACTATGACATTTGGAGAATCGTCAAATTCTTCTCTTCACATCTGTGTATCGTCAATAGAATGAAAACAACTCGAGATATATTTCCTCCATATATCAATTGATATATCACCTAACCTGAGTATCAGCTGCATGTTTATATCAGGTACCTCGTTCTGCAAACTGTCAGTTCTATGATAAAAGGTGATGTAGGGTAAATATGAACCTTTTACCACTTTAACTTGATGTAAAGTGCCTTCTAGATCTTGAACGCTGATAATAGCAAACGTTCTAACTCAGTTGTCATAGTTGACAAAACGTTCAAGTAAGTTTACATCATTAAAAGCAATTTATAAGGACTCTTATGAAAATGTATGTAAATGTATGAAGAAACAAGAATGGATATCAGCGGAGACTATACCTTTCCTGGTCATTAAGGCAACGTATAGCTTGAAATCAAAACCAGTAAACAAAAAATGTCAATTCTAAACCAATCGAATGGCTTAGAAAGAAAAGTGTATTTTGAAATACTGCTCACAGATTCGCCGGCAGGTCCTGGTGCTCCTGGTAGCCCCGCCCTCCCTGGTGTACCAGACTCGCCCTGAAATGTCATGTGAACAGTCATCAGAAAGACGCCATCTTCGAGTGTCAGTCTTACTACCCATTGTCGTTAATTCACTGATGATATCACATTGATATTTTGAATACTGATCATATCTGTTAAATACAGCTCAGGACAATTATGTTAAGACTTTATCGATTTCATTGTGCATTATATATATATAAACTACTTAAATGTTAGTGGAATCTAATGTACCTTGCTAGTGATAACTCGTGCCAGTTTCCATCAATGCCTTATTTAAACCTTGCTGCATTTCGTCAACTTGCCTGTGCTAGTTGCACCAGAACTTCATAGTGCGTGCTGCTATGCTAACACAGAAAGTTAACGCAATGCAGCAAATCTTAAATAAGCCAGTGACGGAAATGGCCGCGCGTTATGACTTGCGGGAGAGATTTGAGGGATCCCTGGTCAGAATCGTGGATGCATGAACTTTGATTGACTAAGCGAACACTTCACAAACACCGTGTATGATAAAAACTAACGGTAAGCAGGTTCCCAACAGACTTCCAGTAAGAGATTCATTACGGATATATTTACCTTTGGCCCAACGGGACCCGCTGAACCATCCTTCCCTCGGTTTCCCTGCAAGAGCAATGATAGTGTGTTGGTAAGGCGGAATATTGGTATGACATGTCGACACAGTTTCAAAACCTTTATCACAATTATTTACATTTTGGGTGGTTATTTTGAGTTATACGAACAAACACTCAATGTTTGATGGTGGACAGTACTGGACACTATAATAGAAAACATGAGAAAAATATCGTTTTCATGTGAAACAGTTTTACCCTTAATCTAAATTTGTATCAATACGTAAAGGTTTTACCCTGACTCTATATATATTATTTTAATAAAGTTCTTAGTCTATATCATTATAAAAAAGGTAAAGTTTTACCTTGAGTCTTGAGTCTTTATCATTATCAGTAAAGCTGTTGGTTTATATTATCATTATCAATAATACACATGTAAGTTGCACCCTGAGTCTGTATTGTTATCAATAGAAATATAAGTCTTCATCATTATCAATAAAGTATATAGATTATATTCATCACATTAATGCTAACTGGAAATATTATCTTCAGCACTTTCGTCGATCAGGGCCTCTTCTAGTTCAAGTTCAAGTTCTTTATTCACTAAAACACTCACAGTGGTACATAGTACATTTTACATGTGTAATATAATACAGTTTTACAACGAGGCAAGATCATTAGTGTTTTGAAATTTGTTCAAAGATACATTTGATGTATATATTTACTGAGCTTATCAATAATTGTACCATTTCTTTCCGTAAAGAGTCTATGCAGTTTAAAATAGTTCGGTCTTGTACAGTAATACTTTGGTAATAACCTTATTCTTTTTTTGTTTAAACATATTTTTATTTCCAAAAAGAAATCTGGATTGGCGAACAAGCCATAGGCTTATTTCAACGCCGCTCCAGTACAATGAAAGCAAAAGCTGGACGCAGAAACAAGTCAATGAAATAAGGTAGACTTAAAACAAGAAAAAGCCTTTACAATTATTTTCCAAGTATAAAAGAAAAAGTTCTCTTGTGTTGCTTGGTATGCCTGGTAATGACGGTTGCTGCAGCTGTTATTCAGTTATGAAACATATATATTGTATATACTATTTGTCTGTAACAACAATTATAGGAAACGGTTACTTTTAGAAATGAACTGGTGTAACGAGTTAAGAATTTCTTTATTTGTTTTGAATTATCCAATAGGCCATTTGAGTTATTCTTTTTTCTAACAAACAGTTACATTCAAAGATATAGTGGTACTCATCACCCACCTCATCAGAGTTACACATCATACAGTCTATCGATATAAGGAATATGATGCCAGCGGCCTACTTCAACAGGCAGCTTAATATTATCAGTTCTAAACTTCAGCAGAGACTGTGAAACTTTCGCTGGTAAAAAAAATTATAATCTTCAACACCAAACATTGGTTTATACAACCATATGTTTTCCCTTTAGATGATAAAGATTTTTCGTATTGCCGTTGTGTTATAAACTGATCTGTTAGAATTTGTTCAACTTTGCAAAGAAGCTAATTTCTGTTAAAACAAATCTGATCATTCCAAATATATGACAGACCACAATCATCCAAAATTGTTACATAATGTAGCCAAACAGGTCGATATTCAGTATGTTTATCAACTACTAATAATTGTGTATATTCACTTTACATGAGGGTTTATTGTTATTTTCATTATTCAAAAGTTTACACCAATAAGACACTATTCTCTTTTTAATAATAATACTTAAAGGAAGGCGTCCCGTTTCGCCGTATAGCATATAAGCCGGTGTACTTTTACGTAAATATAATACCTTTTTTTATAAATTATCTATGAACAAATTCTAGTTTTTCAAAATTATAAGAATCCCATATCTCACAACTGTATAACACAACTGGTACAACCATATGATCAAATACTTTAAACAAACAGTCTGGTGGTAAATGTAGATTTCGTGATTTTAAAAACAACCAATACATTGCTTTACTACGTCATGACGTGTTTTTAAAAAAAATAAATACTCCACCATTGGTCCATGACGTCACTCAAAGTCAATAATTTATCGGTGGATGCACGGGAAGCTGAATGAATAGTATAATTAGTATAATCCCTTTGATGTCTGTAAATGTGATTTCAAGGGATTAAAATAGTTATCTTTAGGGAATCTCGACTCAAAACATGTTAGAAATGGTGTGAGTGAACACTGCATCATTGAATTATCTACATGGGTGCAAAATGCAACGAGTCTTACCGTTCTTCCCGCGGGGCCAGGCTTTCCGGGTACACCGTCTCGACCTGATTGACCCTGGGAATATGAATACGTAATTAGTTGATAACATCAACACCAACTACAACAACTACAACAACTACAACACAATCATCAGCATATGGAAGAAAGAAACAGCGATGGAACCTTAAATACTGTTACCAGTTTACAAGTTTGTTAGCATTGTTTTCGTTGCTATATAAATGTATTCCATTTTGTTAGTTCTTACATTCTACCTGGAGAAGGTGTCATTAAGTATATACTCTCAAACGTCATGTTTTTTCACATTAAAGAAGTTGTTATCCCAAAACTCTTCCTGTTCTTAAGTCTATTGTTGATTTTACATAAAACATAAGTCAACTATGCCCTATGCTAAATTGTTTGGTTTGTTATGAATTTATGAATGTTTTATTTCAATCACAATTAATTTCATGAATGTTTCCAAAATATAACTGCTTCTAATCGAGCTAACTGAAGTCAACTCACATCTTTGCCAGGTTTTCCTGTCTGCCCTGGTTTCCCTGGATCGCCTGATCGTCCCTGGCAACATGACGTCATAAAACGTTACCATAGTCATAAACAAGACGTCATAGAAGAGAAAAAGAGTTCGCTTCCTCTTAATTATTTCGGTAAGTATGTTGTTCTTGTTAAAAGTATTGGAATACTTGCAGTTTTCAAATGCTGTGTAAGCAGAACTGAGTCTAAATATTACTCTGAAAAGCTTATCTTTTAGAAAACAAACATTCCACCAAACGTTGACGTAATCGTTACGTCAGATGGAGACCGGCGAGGTCGATATGACATCAGGATAACCAAACGGATTTAACCGAACCAATTATTGGAAAACTGACGAACATAATGCATAAACAAGATGAACTGCACTACCTGTAAGAGGAACACTCTACCACAATGGTACTTTCAAAGCATTTTGCTCAAGAAAATATCCAGGAGCTGATGATCAAATTTCAACTCTTACTTTTTGCCGTATTTCTAACAGTCATCATTACTGTTGTAGAACACAAATTTAATCCAATTATACTGTTAACTTTAACCTACAAACATATTTAATGAACACTGACTGTGAATCTGTGATAAGTAGACCATCTAAGACCTGTAATTGTGGTTTTTACTTCAACAATGAAAATTAGCGTAGTGTAGTAGCTACAAGTCATGATGATTTGGGAAGGAATTGAGCAACACAAGTAATGCATTTAAATAATCAGTCTTCCAATGACGCCCCAAAAAGCACTGATTGATTTCACTCCTGAATCTAAAATCGATGTCAACATTAAAGGGTACAGATGAGTTAATGAAATACTCACATCTTTGCCTGCTACTCCCTTGGGTCCAGGGCGACCCGGACGACCGTCCCTGCCTTGCTCACCTGCAGACCCGCGGGGTCCCTGGGGACCGACGGGACCGGCTGGGCCCTGGGAACATACAGACACGTATGGCATTATGTCAGTTAACACAGGGGTTGAGTTCTACCAACCATGCAAAATGTTGTTTTAGCTGATAATATACATAATATACATTGTAAGAACAGAACAATTTTCTGGATAACAACTATTTTAATGTGAAAACACCAATTCCACCCGATGAAGGAGTGAGTATATACTCCGAAACGTCGTTATTTTCACGTAACAGGAGTTTTAAATTATCCAGAAAATATGTCTGTTCTTATGTTCTTATGTATGCCACTTCTACATGCAATTCAAAGACCTGATATACATTGTAAGTTATGTGATAATTTGTTAAATGTGTGATAACGTTTGATAAAATAGAGTTTGGGAGAACACCCCCCCCCCCCTCCCCCTTTATGCTTTATGTGTTTAGAATACTATATATGTTACTTGTTCAAATGTGTCAGCAGGACGTATACTCACTTGAGTTCCATTGAGTCCTGGGGGACCTCTTGGGCACGTGGTCTGACAACCTTGTTTTGGCCGCTGCAATTCATACGCACGTGCATGCAAAGGTTAGGCAAAGACACAAATCGAAAATGATACCAGAAGATGAACACACAATGAACGCCTGACAGCACACAGTGACAAACAACACAAAACAACATACAACATTAGTGTGTTGTCTATTCTGGACTTTGTCTAGTTCACGTAAATGTTTCCAAACTATCAAGCCTGATTCTGGAGACTTGCAAGCCTGTAATGAAATCTGCATTTAGCCGTTATGCGCAATGTCCGACACAAGGAGGCTAAATCGAGTCTCAAAGAGGAAGTACAAATCTTCATGGAATCGAAAAACGTGTTAATGAAGAGAATTTGAAATTTCAAGAATGGTAGTAAAAAGGAGTTCGACTTGGCACAAACGTGACTACGCGCTAGTCATAAGTAAACACCAGGACAGAAAAAAACACGCCGAGAGATGAGCGCAGTGACTCCAGTGTTCACTTGTGTCTAGCAAGACACACAACAGGAATGACGTCATGCAATGCGATGAGATAGACCAGATTGCTGCAATCCAAGGGCGATAACTCTACCTGCTTGACCTTTTTCTTCTTGACGTATTTTTTCTTCTTCGGTTTAAATTTTGGGGGCTGAGAAAAAGAAAGGGAGAATGAATCACGTGGTCAACTCTGGCGAGATTTCACGTGAGATCCCGCCACCAACAGATGAGAGAGAAAAAAGAGGTTGAATGCTGAAAGGGGTATTCTGAAAGCAGAAAGATAAATGAACACACACATGACAAAGGGATATATATTCGGGAAAGAAGGACAGATTTCAGATGAATGACTTGCCCAATGCAAGCTACGTTTAACATAGTCGATTTGTATATGTTCATCAAAAGCATTGTCGTGGTTCTTTGCTAATCTAGCAACGTATACATAAAGCATAATTACATTCTGATTAATGGTATTACTATTTCGCAACGTTTCGAGTAGTACTGCTTATATCGGAGTATACACCGCTGCCCATCAATACACAGACAAGCTTCAAACGATCCATAACGTCAAAACGAGAAATTCCACAGTGAAATGGCGACGGCTGGAAGGTTGAATCATTAAGACCAGTATTTGACAGTAAAGAAAATATTCGTCAAATGACTGTACGTAGATTTGTATAAGATTAAGGTGTCAGTTAGGTGTCTGGTTCACAACCACTGAAGACCAGGGTGAGTCATAAGGTGTAACCCTTACTCCTTACACGGCTGAAAGGTAGCATCCAGTGTGACGAGTGTCAACACTGAACATCCGTTGCCCACAGTTCAGTACCGTATTTCCTCTAACATACGCTGGATCTTTAATAAGCGTCGGCATCCATTACATGACGGGTCTCCATTAAAGCGCCGGATGTTAACAATGGAGTTTCCAGATATATATCAATGGAGGATGTATTTAATTGCTGATGAAGCTTTGAGCACCGGGCCTTCAACAAGCATCGGTCTCTAATAGCACTCGGTCTGAAAGACTGCTTACATGTAGTTTGTAATGGCCAGGGCGTTTATTTGAGGAAATATGGTAGATAAAGGTGAGTCTGCCATCGAACATTTTCGATATTGCTTAAATACAGAAAGGATATGACATGGTACAATGCAACATGTAGATGGAATATACAATGAACCACATCTGAACATGAATTTATAAACAGTAATCTTTAATGTGCTTATTGAAAATACAACTTAAATGTAGACAGATATTTTACTTTTTAGCAAATTTCAGCAAAAAAGGAAAAGTAGTGAAAGAGTAAAATCAATATTCGTTGAAAACGGCTGACCTACCGGAAGTTCGTCACACGATTCCCTCTCTGGTTTGGAAGGGTCACAATGTAAGACAATCCATTGCAGTTCGAACTGTACACATATATAAAGAAGAAATATAAGCCTCTTTGTACAACAGTGTATTCAAGTAATGCTATCCTCTAAAATATTCAATTGAACAAGAATCATATATTAAACGACAGAACGTAAATCGCAGTCTAACAATTAGACTCTGAAAAAGAAATATTGAAAAGAAACCCCTGTTAAAAACCTATTTCTCATAGGCTCCTTTTCAATATTTAATAAAATGGTGATATTTTCAGAATAAACACTCAGAATATGAGTGTAAGACTACGTAAAACGTTCATCATCCTTAAATGTTAGTTTGGACATTTCAAATGTCAAAGCGTTTAGTAAGTTTCCGGTAGATTTCGGTACTGACCGGCACTGTCCGTCCATCAGGTTCCCGAGTTCCGAGCACGATTTCTCCATTGACGTCTATCGGTCTGGCTGGAATCAGCGGTTGTGACGATACGGGCTTGCAGTCCAAGTAAAACTCTACGTATTCCCTACCTACACTAAAATGGATTTTATGCCAGTCCGTATTAAATAACTGAAACAAAAGAATAATATTGATTAAAGTTATAGACTCATTAATGAACAATGTTATAACCAATGTAAATCGATAATAATCACAACGTAAGTTTAATTAAATCGTGTAATTCAGGGTCTTGGTTTTTTTTAATTATTCATAAACGTTAAGCTATGTCTACCAAGCTGGTTGAAACATACCTTTTTTGCTTCTTCGTTAAATTTTAAAGTTGTAAGTTTTCCTTCGAAATTTATATAATAGTATTCTATTGTTTTCTGTTTTCCATTCAGTCGAATTCCAAACTGCGGATTTCCACGTATATCTTTTATTTGAAATAAATTCCATATCTCTTTTCTCGTTTTTCCATTCATACGAAATGTGCTAACGAAGGAAAACTGATCCGGCAACCCTCGCGGAAACAAGTCTCTGAAACAGACGAATATCGCAAGATAAAGGGAGGTAACTAGTGTTACAAAGGGGGATAATCTGGATACGGAAGGGAGCTAACTCCCAAACACTCAACTTACCAATATCATACAAAGAGGAGGGAGAACTGACTTTCTTATTCAGAACACAAGGGCGTGCATCGCGTGGAAATAGCAGTAAGACATATACGCTTAAATGCACTACTCTAGCTATTACTTTATATAATAAAAGGGTAGGGTCTAAGGATATATGTCTTTCTAACGCTGTTTCTAAGCAAAACACGTCCCTGTGATTCGTATAACTACTGGGAAAGAAGGATATATCGTGAAGGTGAGATAACTCATAATATCGCAAGTATCATAAGACAGTTGTAACATCGACGTTTATGAGTTAATCTTAAAAATGTCACGATTTTTTCCGCATGGTGTCTTTGTTTACAACAAGATTATCATATTAAGTTGTACCTTCAGAGTTTCTTGGTTTTTGACTAGCAAGTCGTTCATGTATAATGATATATGGACCTGTGGCCTCTTTATTGAATAAAGCTATCTCTAGTGTAATGATTTTAAGAAACAAAAGGGACAAATGTCACTTAATAACAAATCGCATTTGAGATTTTTTCATTATTAAGTCATGATATAATTCACAGAAATGTTTAGAATAATGGGTGTTTTAGTTGATAATTACAGAGCAACTTACGTGGTTCGTTTCCGCAACCGGGCTCTCCGGCCAATTTTATATGCTACTTGAAATTCATTCGACCCCTGCACCTTTTTTACCCCGGGGACCCGTAAATCAGTATCTAATGAAAACTTGGATATAAAATCGAATCCTGAAATGAAGAGAACAGTTTATGAGCATTTTAAAATCCATTTTGTATTTTAGATACATGTATATACTAGTGACGAACACAATGAAAAGTGTACAGTCATCACATAAAACGAAAATGAATACCAGTGTTTGGTAGAACATATATACATCGTATGTTATCATTCGTCATGAGATAAACCTTATTCATCCATAATCATTTAAAAAGACAAACTTTTTTTTAACAAACCCTTAAGGTTTTAAGAGGTAAAATAACTACTTAGAGTGGTATGTTTTAAGTTGAAAGTGAATAAAGAAAAAAATATATAGATAAACATCTTCTTTATTCTGACAACAAGTCTGTATCGGAACATCGTGCCCTCAGGATGAAGAAGTTGTTCATTCATAAAACTGTTCTTATTAGAAGTAAAATACGCAAGAAAAGCAATGTATTTAAAAGTGTATTTTCTCGGAAGACTAACACCCAGAAATCTTGCCTCTCATCAGGACATGTGGTGTTTACACTAACTGATAGGAATACACAACTGGTAAGTAATTAATCAGGGCGATATTTTCATTGAACATCCCCGTAATATATCTAGCATTATTTCAGACGTGTCCCTATCAGGAGCATCAGGCGTTTGACCCCAAACACGCCCCCACTTATGGGTGCAACCTGCCACTGGTGGCAACTACCTGCCAGGAAGCAGCGTCTATAAGCAGGGAGCCAGCTCAAGGGTTACCTGCTCACTCAGAAGATGAGATAATGCTTGTTTGTTTGGGGAAGTCGCATAGAAACGCTGTAATGTTTACGCAACTACTTTCCTATAAGGACGCGTCAGCTTCCCGCTTATCTTAAGACATTTCCGTGGATGTTGTAAAAGGCGAATGTACATCAGCGGGTAAAATGTGATTCAATCTCAGCTTGTTGATATCAAATTGTTTATTTTTACAGAGTTTGTCTACCAACACCTTATTATGGCCGCATCAAGAGAAGACTACAATATTGTATGTATAGTTTAGAAACTGTAGAAAGACGATACAGCTGTAGGTGAAGTCTAGGAACTATAGACAGACGATACAGCTAGCTATACGTCTAGTTTAGGAACTATAGAAAGACGATACAGCTATACGTTGAGCCTATAGAAAGACGATACAGCTATACGTCTAGTTTAGGAACTATAGACAGGGGCAATAGCTAAACACGTAGTTTAGGACATATAGAAAGAAATAACAACTACAGGATACGTGTAGTTTAGGAACTGTAGAAATACGCTATAGTAATACATGTTGTTTTGGAACTATAGAATTAGAAAGCTGCCAGAACTATACGTACAGTTCAGGAACTATAGAAAGACGCTTCGGCTAATTTCGAGGTTATAGAGATGCTAGTTCAGAAGATTAATAAGCGACACTGCACTTGACCCATTGGGAATAATGTGAGAAATCTGCCAACGGCAAACAATAACAATCTAATGAAATGACTTAAAATCGAATTTCATTTCGTCTGTTCTACTTGTGAATGAACACAACGTTGCTTGGTGACTTGATAACGGCCTTTAAGACCAGTGTACATGTGAGCAGCAAGTATCATCAGTTCTAGCGGTACACAAGCCTACACGTG